>JAJVSH010000078.1:959693-970126 GCA_021460005.1 Tetramorium alpestre | reverse complement strand
GTTCCTTGTTTGCCATCACAAAATCCAATAGTTTGCCTTGTACCACTGTAGAGGAGCGAGGGTGCGCGGTTCGTCGGCGGTTTCACCGATGCGTCTGGCGAGGTGGATAAGTGCGGGGATCCCGATGTAACGCGGTGCCTCTCGCTTTACGCGCAGAGATGTACATTATCCCGCGTCTATTTACTCACACTACGAGATTTCGCCGTGCCGAGAAGTGATCTCGTGCCCGTCCGCGCGCCCGCCCGCGCGCGCGCGCGTATTCGTGGAAGCGAGAACATAGTGAATTCCTACGGGCAACCGGACCGACCGGCCCGTTAAGGCTTTGTCGATTTTTTGGTCGTGAAAAAAACAGAGAGCCGAGCGAGGAGAGACAGAGAGAGAGAGAGAGAGGAAGATAGGTGCGGAACATACAGAAATTGCGAGAGAGGGGGCAGGATCCAAGTGTATGAGGAGAAACAGAGTGAGAAAGTAAGGAGAGCGGGAAGAAAGAGAGAGAGAGAGAGAGAGAGAGAACCGGGGGAGGGAGTGAGTAAGAGAGAGAGCGTGCGCGCGAGCGCGCGCGCACGCACGGTGCAGTGTGCGCGGTGCGTATGTACATGTGTGTGTGAACGGAGCGAGCGCGCGAACGGAAGAGGAACAGAGAGAGGTGGAAACGACGAGAGAGAGAGAGAGAGGGGGGTGGGAGAGAGAGAGGAGAAGAAAAGGATTTCGTGGTGTAAGAGTCGATTATCCGTGGAGAGACCCGACCGCGAGGGAAAAAAAAAAAAAAAAAGCTGGTGGTACGTACGTAGCGAGGGTGGCTCGCTCGTTGGCGACGGCGGCGGCGGTGGTGGCGGCGGCGACGGCGACGGCAGCACGGCGGCGGCGGCACGGCGGCAGCGGCGTCGGCGGCGTCGGTGGCGCTTCGCGGAGGAAGTGACCGCACGCGGCGCGGCGCGGACGTACGTTACTTGTCGCGGAGTCGGCTCCGGGAATGCGTTATGTATTTACGTAGAGCATATTGCGTAACGTCCTAGGGGCCGGCTAGAGTGTTTTGGAAACGTGCGGCGATTTCGCGGCAATTTTTCTCGGCCACCGTCTCGGACCGACTATCGAGTGCCAAGTGTTGACTGTACCGGCGCAGAGTTTTCGCGCGTGCATACGCAGCAGGAATCCAACCCGGCCATCGACGCGATCGAAAGTTTCGGGGGAGCCAGAGGAGAGTCGGCGACGCCAGTGCGCGGCTCGCGGCTACCACAAGGGACATATCTCGATCGCGACGTCATCGTCCCCGTTCCCCGTATCCTCCCGTGTTTCTACGACGACGAAACCTACGTGAGAGATAGCGACGCGAAACGTGTTTTCTCAGATGGAAATTGGTACGTATGGAGAAGAGAATGTCCGAGGGGGGGATAAAGAGAGAGAGAGAGAGAGAATGAGAGACGCCCGCCCGCCCGACCGTCCGTTCGCGACCGCAACGTCCGGGACATTTATTTGCGCGTTCCTCATCTTCATCGTGTGTTCGATGCAATTTTCTTCCACGTATGCGCGGCACTGCGACGAAAACTCCGCAACGGAGCTCGATCGAGCTCGTCTCTCTCTCTCTCTCTCTCTCTCTCTTCCTCTATCTCTCTTTCTCTTTCGTGGCTAGCACGAGTTACAACTTATTTTTGTAACGCGCTCGTGTGTCTCGAGGCTCGCGCGTCGCTCAGAAACGCGATAAACTCACTCCCCCGTTTCATCGCAAATATTGCCGTTTACGTCTCGCCGAATGCTCCACCGCCACGATAGAAATGTAGCTTTATGTGTGCTCGCGCCGGATTAGCTTCGAGCGACCATGTAATTGTCTGATGAAATCGAAAAATAGCTTTCTTTCTCGCTTCTAGGCAACTCGGACACCCTCCGAGTATAACCTAACTTGCAGTTTTCACGCACGTTGTATCTTCTTACACCTTTCGGTTTCGAAATTCATGTACATACAACATTCTTCAGTCGCGTATAGAAAGTTACTTGTAGGAATTGCATCAAGAGCTATCAAAGAAACTCGAGAGAATTTTATATATAATTTATCATGTTCTCTTTGAGAATCTCCGAAAGTTATTAAAATTGTTAATCGTCAGACGTATATGTATACATACCTATATGTATATTTCAAATGTATACTTTACAAATTTCTAGTATGTAACGTATTGACTTGTATCGCTTGTGTGTTTATGTAAATGTACATATATATAAATTTAAAATTATGTCTGGTGCTAACGGTATTCGAATAGCCAAGCAGTACTCAGTAATATGCCTCACATTCGTTTATAAACATCATTTATCAGAGATATTATACAAATGTGAATCTAAACTAATCTTGTCTAAAAATAATCACGTATCAGCTTTAAATCTTTCAAGATCTTGATACAATAGACAAGTTTTAGAGTACAAGTAACATTAATGACTCTGTACTGTACAAAATGCAAGTGATATTTAGTTGTGTGTATCATACGTAGCAGATAATGCATAAATATACATATATATGTACATGCATTTTATATTTATATATAATAATAATATATAATGTGTGTATGATGAGTCATTGTGAAACATGATGTCAATATTTCGATGAAAATTTGTTTTGGGTCCATTTCTTAAACAATGTATGTTTTTAATGTTACTTGTCAGGCATTATTTTACAACTTGCCATTTTTTTAATCGTAAATGACGTAACTTTAAAAGATGGAAAATCCACTTTTGCCGGTGCCAGTCAAATTCTTGTTATGAGAGAACAAGTGTATGGCTAATGTTTATTTCTACTATATGCAGATTAACTTAAATCTCGGTTTAATTTACTTTTCATCTTTTTCTAATTCTTAGGACTAAAAAAAATAGTAAGTTAAACTGAGATTAATATTAATCTGCATTAGTAGAAATAGACACAAATGTTTTATTTTACTAAAGATGTAACGCTCAATAGTGATTTATAAATTAATAATCGCAAACTGAAGAGTGAGTACATTCTGGATTCTACTTTTATTTCAGCACCTCCAATGTGATTTGCGATGAAACGTGTTCGCGGACTGGAAGACGTAGCATCAACAGCAAAGCACTCGTCGGTGAGTGCAGCAAGTGGCTTAGGCGGTGGAGGAGGTAGTTTGGATTATCACGCTGGCAGTGGAATAGGTGTTGTTGTACCTGGTCAAGCAGTTCGGTCCGTTACTTCGAAAGAAATGCCGGCAAGTATACAGTTTGGTACTGCCCAAGCTCAGCAACAATACACTGGAGCGATTGTTGTGCCAACCGCAGCACCATCTCCCATTAAGGTAAATTGCAAAGCGTCATAATGTAATTAATAATAATAATAATAATAATAATAATATTGTAATGTAGAGAGTATAAATGTCCTAGTACCTCACCTTATACAAGTGTCGTGTGTGCAGCAAGCGAGTGGCTCCGCCACGGGAGGACTCGGCTCCACGTGTAGCAGTAGCGGCATAACCACTGGCAGTAGTTTGCATAGTGCAATAGGTGCTGGCAATAGTCATACAATGGCTTCTCAACAACCTACATCAGGATCGCAAAATCAAGTTCATACGCAGCAACAATCGACAATAAGGCACAAGGTTTGCTTTTTCAACTATTCTCTCTTTCTTTTCTTCTCGAGCGCGCGCAAAAGTTTCAAACATGCCTATTGTGTGCTTAAGCATTCGTAAAAGTAGTTTGTAAATAAGACTGATTGTCGCCGTAGGTACATTCTGGCAACGTAACACCGCTAGCTTCCACTCCACCCGGATCTAATCTAGGAGGAGGAAGTGGAGCTCAACAGTTCCAGAGATTAAAAGTGGAAGATGCATTATCTTATCTGGATCAAGTAAAATATAAGTTTAGTGACCAACCACAGGTGAGCAACAAAAATTAAATGTTAAATCGAGTGAAGTAAACTAATTAAGGATAAGCATGTAAAATTATATGTATATATATATATATATATATATGTATGTGTATATGTTTACGTATATATGTATATAAAACTAATTGCTAATTGACTATTACATGTCGTGATGGATAAATGAAGGAATCCCCTCGGTATTTTCCTTATTTTATATTAACGCAAATCTTTTCTCCATTTGTAGGTGTACAATGACTTCTTAGATATCATGAAAGAGTTCAAGTCTCAAAGTATAGATACCCCGGGCGTTATAACCCGGGTGAGTCATCTCTTCAAAGGACATCCCGAGCTCATCGTTGGTTTCAATACATTTCTTCCACCAGGCTACAAGATAGAGGTACAAGCGAACGAGCAGGGATATGCTTTCCAAGTGTCAGTCAGTATGCCCAGTCCAACGGCAACGCACACGGCCACGTTGTCGCAGCATCATTGTACGGTGAACGTTGGTTCACCTCCTGTAGCTAGTCCGCCCACGCAGCCTGCAAAAGCACCTCCCGTTTTGCAGATAATGCAAGGGTAAGCATTTTCACCCAATTTTCACCGCGAATTTATATACAGCAAGTATACATATTTGGTAATTGTTGAAAAACAGATGTGATATATGCTGATGCATACATTTGATTGTTCTTAGGTCGGGTAATATACACCATACTTTGGCAAACAGTATTACAACCAACAGCTTAACTGTTCACGCGCCGTCACCGCCACCAGTATCAGTGTACAACAATTCACATGTGACCACTGCACAAGCGCAAGCCGTCAGTCAGGCTTTAAGTCAAGCGGATGGTGTGTCGACCGGTGGACAAACGCAGCAAAGCCAACCGGTTGAATTTAACCACGCGATAAACTATGTTAATAAAATAAAGGTTAATATCAAATGTTAATAAAATAAGCATAATTATTCGCAAGAGGAGAACAATGAAATTCCGCGATAATAATATGGAAAACGACATAAAAGATAATGAGAAAGAAGAAACGTATACATACACATACATAAAATTTATATCATTTTCAGAATCGGTTCCAAGGTCAACCAGACAAATACAAACGTTTTTTGGAAATATTGCATACGTATCAGAAAGAACAGCGAAATTTAAAGGAATCCGCCCATATGGGAGGTACAAGTTCCGGTGCGACAGGTGGAACGAAACACTTGACGGAGGCGGAAGTTTATAGCCAAGTTGCTAAATTGTTTGAAAATCAAGAGGACTTACTCGCTGAATTTGGACAATTTTTGCCAGATGCCACTAACCAGCAAAGCTCGTTGGTGAGTCGATAGGACAACACGAGAGTTTCAACGAAATTCAGAATTTTAGATGAAAAATTGCGATCGAAAAAGTTACCCTAATGTAGTAGGTCTTATGTACGGTCTTTCAGACAAGTAACAGTTTGTAACAGACGTACATGAAAATATACAATTTGCAGTTATTATTTATTTATTGTTTTTCTTTTTTTTTTTAACTTTGGTAACAGAGGCCACGTACATGTACACGCGTGGGCTAGGGGAGAAGGGGGAAGCGGGGAGTAAACGATTTATAAAATGCGTGCTCTTCTCCTATCATATAGATTGTAAGCTATTGTATTATTGTATTTTAAACTCCGTGAATATATGTCCGTATTTGCATACATAAGATAAAAGAAGAGAATGTTGCACACAACTTTTCTTCTTGTTCTCACTCGTTCTCACACTTTTTTTCTTTTGTCGCTAAAAGAGCTATTTCCTCATTAGTTAAAATTGTCGGTTTCGATTTCTATTAGTCCGCCATGTTTCAGACTAATAAGACAACATCGGTTAACGACCATACGGCGATTGTCAAGAAGCCAGTTGGACTTAAGACACCTTACAATAATTCTGGTACTATATCGAGAGATCTTCGAGAAGCAAGCAGCACGGCTGGATTAGAACGCGACAATCGAGATCACCGAGAACGAGAACGGGAGCGGGACAGATCGAACATGAGAGACATCGGTAGCGGCCAGAAATGCGGACACAGTACTGGACAATTGAAAAGGAGCCCATCATTCTCGACTTCGGCAACAGCGGGAAATTCTCATCATATACAACATGGGCCTCCACCTACGAAAAAGCACAAGGTGGCTTCGATGCGCGATATTACCATTGCGGAAGCCGGCAAATATGGTACCCTGAACGACTACGCCTTCTTTGATAAGGTAAGCGTCAAGCTGCTTTTTCTCTCGAGGTACTTTTTTTTAAATAAAACGCAAACGCAAATGTTTCTCCCTTAGGTTCGAAAGGCGCTGAGATCGCAAGACGTTTACGAAAACTTTCTTCGATGCCTTGTACTTTTCAATCAAGAAATAGTATCCAAATCGGAGCTTATTCAGCTGGTGACACCGTTTCTCGGCCGTTTTCCCGAGTTGCTACATTGGTTTAAAGATTTTCTCGGTTACTTATCCGATTCGTCCAACGCTACAGTGACAAACGCAGGAAATGCCATAGGCGTAGAGACTTTTCCAAACAGCATTGTTCGCAGCCATCAAGAACGGCCGCAAGGTGACTTAGCGATAGAAATTGATTATACGGCATGCAAGCGGCTGGGGGCGTCGTACTGCGCATTGCCAAAGTCGTACATACAACCAAAGTGCAGTGGCAGAACGCAATTGTGTAAGGAGGTCCTCAACGATACTTGGGTGTCATTTCCAACTTGGTCGGAAGATAGCACATTTGTAACGTCGAGGTAATTGATCATCTTTATCACCTTTATACCTTACCTTGTAACACATCCCGGAATGATCCTTCAATAAGATAATTGAAATTACCGATTACGAAATTGTACGTGTGTTGCTTTGTCTAGGAAAACACAATACGAAGAATCCATATATCGGTGCGAGGATGAACGTTTCGAATTAGACGTCGTTATAGAAACTAATGCATCGACGATTAGGGTGCTCGAGGGCGTTCACAAGAAAATGAACAGGATGACTCAAGAGGAGATACAAAAATACAAGCTCGACGAGTGCATGGGCGGTTGTTCCTCCACGATTCATCAACGAGCGATAAAAAGGATATACGGCGACAAAGCTCCCGATATCATAGAGGGTTTGAAGAGAAATCCTGCGGTAGCCGTGCCCGTTGTGCTCCGTCGGCTAAAGGCTAAGGAAGAGGAATGGCGGGAAGCGCAAAAAGGATTTAATAAGATCTGGAGGGAACAAAACGAAAAGTACTACTTGAAATCTTTGGATCATCAGGGAATTAATTTCAAACAGAACGACGTGAAGGCATTGAGGTCTAAGAGTCTATTCAATGAAATCGAAACGTTGTATGATGAGGTTGGTACACATAAACGTGCGCATCCACACACAAAACACACACACACACACACACACACACACACACACACACACACACACATATATATACATATATACACATACATACATCATATATATGCTACTTTAATTTTATTATCATTTCTTCTTTTTCCTCTCTTTTTCCTTTTCTGCAACTATTTCACGCGCTTACGTTTCTCGATGCATTATACAGAGGCATGAACAGGGTGACGATGGTAATGGCGATCAGGGAAACAGTGGTCCTCATCTCGTTCTACCGTACAAAGACAAATCTGTATTAGACGACGCTGCTAACCTTTTGATTCATCACGTCAAACGACAAACCGCTGTCCATAAAGAAGACAAGCAAAGGATAAAACTTTTATTGAAACATTTTATACCTGATCTTTTTTTCCATCCCCGTCAAGAACTCAGCGATGACGAAAGGGACGAAGATGGTAGATTTTTTTATTTTGTAAAGTTGAATATATCTTGAAATACAATATATATTACATGTATGTATCTCTTGTATCCGTTTTCGTTTCGCTACAGATGAGAAGGAAGATGTAAATGTGGCAGCGTGTAATAATTCTCAATCAGCGACGACTGCCTCATCATTAAGTGGTTTGCAAGCCAATAGGAGTAAGACTCCCGCGTCGCCAAACACATCTTCCATCACTAACAAAAGTGAATCCAATGTCAAAGTACCCATACACGCTCTCTCGAGCGATCCCGAGGAAGCGTATACGCTTTTCATGGGCAGTAATAATTGGTACCTTTTCCTGAGGTTACATCATATACTTTGTGAGAGATTAACGAAAATGTATGATAGAGCGGTCGCTCTTGCCGAAGAGGAGTCCAAGTATAAACAGCAGCGCAAGGAAAGTACAGCGGTCGCTTTAAGGTTAAAACCAAAAAGTAAGTAATTCATTTGCCACACATGAAACCAATTGCCTTGATATCGCATCGTGTCATAATCACACTAATTGTTGGTATATTTGTGTATAGGTGAAATTGAAATTGAAGATTATTATCCTGCCTTTCTGGATATGGTTAAAAATGTCCTCGACGGAAATATGGAAAGCACTGCGTACGAAGATACGTTACGAGAAATGTTCGGTATACATGCCTACATTGCCTTTACTCTTGATAAGGTCGTTAATTATGCTGTTAGACAAGTAAGTAAATTTTTCTTTCACTTTTGAATAATGTCACAAGAAAAAGAGTGGACACGCGAAGTTAAAGAGAAAGAAAAAAAAATATATATATGTATGTATGTGTATATTTTTGACAGTTGCAGCACCTAGTCTCAGATTCCGTTTGTCAACAATGCATGGATTTATTCCAAAGAGAGCAACGCCAATCTAAAGAAAATAGTGGAGCCGGTGGATTGTGCGCCACGGCCTATATGAGATTAAGCGCTGAATTATCGTATCAACGCAAGGCGGAAAAAGCAATGGCAGATGAAAACTGTTTCAAGATATACATAGTGAGTAATTTTTGGAAATATTCGATTATTTGTTGTTTGTTATTGACAATACATATAGTACTGTCGTTCACAAAACATAGTATTGTCGTTGACAAATTACATTACGTACTTATACGTGTAGTATAAGTACGTGATGTAATTTGTCAACGACAATACTATGTTTTGTGAACGACAAGTATACAAAGTATACCTATAGGCATACTTTCAGCTTCTTCTACACATGGTATGCAAGGTGTTTCTAAAATACTCTATCAACTTTCTCCTTGAATGCGAATAAAATGCGAAATGATAAATAAAAGATGTGATAAAGTTTGGCAAAAATATTTCAAAAGCACCGTGTATATTATGACTATATATGCAATACGTCGTAAATGTAACTAATTCGTTACAACTTGTCGGTGTAACACTTGTCGTGCTTAATTGACCACTTATACAAGTATACAAGATGGATTTTAATCGCAAATATTGAAACATTATTTTTCATTTCAGTATAAAAAGGACTGTAAAATGACGATGGAGTTATTAGATACAGAGGGTGATGAAACGGTGGATAACGGCTGTAGAGAAAGAGAAAGGGAAGGCGTTACAGTTACTGAAAAATGGTCGACATACGTTGAGAGATTTTCTGCACCAGCTGGTCAGACTAGCCCCAAAGATACTCCTGCCTTAACAGAGAATGAGCAGACGACCAATCATCCTGTGAGTAGCGACCAGGCAGCAAGGGGGGGAAGGGGCAGAAAACGCAAGAACACTGACATTAGCAAGAAGGTATAGGATCCAAATACCTTTTCATAATCATTGCCGACATTCAAGTTAACGTTTATTCGCGTGTAAT
Organism: Tetramorium alpestre; assembly: GCA_021460005.1. NCBI lineage: Eukaryota > Metazoa > Arthropoda > Insecta > Hymenoptera > Formicidae > Tetramorium > Tetramorium alpestre. Next base: position 960,598 of record JAJVSH010000078.1, on the reverse strand, counting down.
TGACATCTGTGATTGAAACGTTGTACGCTTGTACTTCGTCGTTTTTATTTGGCGTACAACAATGAGTGCCCCAAAGAGTAAAGGTTTAATGGAACTTTCTTCTACCAAAAGTAGAATTTAATTGTGAATAAGTAAAATAAATTAAACACTATTATGGGAGGGAAAACAGTGTTTGTGAGAAATTTCATTAAAGTAGAAACGCGTCCATGCGCGCATACATACACACACTCACACATACACACACACGACAGCACATGCACGCACGCATCGTACGCACAAAAGTACATACCAGTTTCTATTAATCTACGAGGCAGAACAAAATTATAACAAATGCATCTATTTTGCCGAGTTATTTACGCTTTACGCGTATCATTAAGATGCCCATGTTAGTCCTCAACATCATTAGTATCGATCATCAAATTTCTCTACATTCATCCGATGAATTTATGCAATTAATATTTTTTTACATACGCAATGGCATATAAAATCCACTATTAATCTTACTCTACTTATTATGTCTGACAATTGGGAATTTATAATAGACTTGTGAAACTTCCTTCCTCCATAATTATTTGTATTATAAATAATGAAATTTTCTGACACGTCATTACAGCGTAAATACAAATGTATCCCTTTTCTGCAAATGTAAATGTTTTCAAATGTTTCAAATTATTTATGATATGCAAATTACTGCAAATACTATTAACACATATTGTTTTTTTCTTTTATATATGATCACGACTTGGTTCTTTTATTTAATTAATGTTATATTGTAAACAAAGAGAGGAGATAAATTGGTTGAAGAAAGAAACAAAATTAAAGGACAGTTCCCTTCTTAATTAGATGAATATTAAATTATAGAAGTTTTCTATTATTAACTTTTGCTATATATATATATATATATA
>JAJVSH010000078.1:917372-949001 GCA_021460005.1 Tetramorium alpestre | reverse complement strand
TATGTATGTATTATGTATATATAATATACATTATATATATCCTACATGTATGTATACATATGTATACAGCATGGTTCACTCTTCCTATTCTATGCTTATGACATTCATCAGAGTACATCGATTCGAACACATGGGGAACCGATTTACATCCTTTTGCAAGGATATGCGCTATAATACACACACACTGAGAGAAAAATATAGTTACTTTTGGACCCATAATTTTATAATATTTCTAACAATAAATTGATTAACTTAACTTTGTATATCATTGTGTTAACCATAATTATAATTAAAAATATTATAAAATTGTGATTGGGTCCAAAAGTAACTATATTTTTCTTTCAGCGCATATCAAGGAGAATAAAAATATGTAACATGAAATGAAAAGAGTTGTAAAAACTTTGCAACTTTGTTTTATTGTATTAAAAGTGATAAAATTAGACAATACAATAATATATCATTGACTGATATCGATATTTAGTCGTAATTTAATAGATAATTTACGTTTCCTGTATGTTACATAATGAAATACTGCGTACGAATACAATAAACTGAAACACTTATCCTATTTCTTACGTTAGACGCGTTTACTTGGGATGTTGACGCTTGCAATAAAGTTCTAGTCGAATTAAAGATATAGCAGGTGTCGAGCTGTGTGTATCAAAATGGAGAAATCTAAACATGCCGATCATAGATATATAGATAGAGCTTTATCTAACTTTTCTCTGCGCCAAGATAAGTGGGGTAAAGAGAGTACTTTTCCCCCCTTGCGCATGCGCAATTGACTTCTTCGACATCATTACTACAAAGAAACACACTATTGCGCATGTGCAAGGGGGGAATTTTTAGATAATTTTGAAGGTTATCTTGGCGAGAGGGGTTTAAGGCAAATGTAAGACTAAGCTCTATCTATATATCTATGGTGCCGATACACTAAAGAAATTTATTTGGCCTTTGCATCGCCTTTGATTTTGCATTGAATTTTTGCATGCTAACGCTAATCATCCAACTAATCTTAAAATAAAAATGTGTTAATAATATATAGCCCGATCAAGTAAAAATATCATTTTGACGTAAAAAATTTTCGCTGTGCGGACATAAAATTATGATTTGATTCGTTCTTATTTTCGTTTCTTACTGCGCTCGCTCGAAGAACGATACGATGCTCACATTCGGCACGATCTGCTTTGTTCGCGGTTTTGTAGCTCGACAACTTTGCGATTAAAGCAAAAGGTCACGGATAAAATGACTTGTAATCATACTTGTACTTGTGCTTATATCGACACTCGCGCATGATTGTCAAGTAGCGGCGCGGTATGAAGGCGACCGTAATAATTTCGCTCGTTATAAATAAATGATAAATAAAATTATCATCATCATCATCATTACTATTATAAAAAGAAAGAATTATTTGTGGATGCTTCGTTAAGTACAAAGGAAGGATAAGGAAATATAAGGAAAAGTGGTATCACGGGTTGTCAAAGTTGTCAAAGGCTCATATTCATCCGCATTATTTCACATCCCGTTGACGCACTTGACAAATGTATCAACATTGACACATTTGACTTTACGCTTGACTCGAAACGAGGATCATATTGAAAATCACGCGTTGACTGATGGGTAGCTACAAGGCAGCTACATTTAGCGTTAAATAATAATGATAATATTAAGCGACTTTACAAGTTGTGTTACGAGTCGACCAAAGAAAAGCCCAATTTCAATTTCGTTAATTCGTACATGTGTTTACGCGCAAATCGATCCTCGAAGACAAATTCGAATGGATGGAGCAAGATTAAAGTACATTGCAAAGAAGGGCGAATAAAGAATAAAGAAAAAAAATTCTATCTTTTCTAAAAAATAGGATAGGATGCAAGGATCAAATATATGGCTCAATAGAGATACGATTAATCGCGCTGCGCCGCTTGGCCGTCGTTAGGAAAGTACCGTCAAGTACGCTACGACAAACAAGTTTCATAGAATCGAGAAATTTATATGGAAAATTAAGATGTAACATCCACATGTTGCGTTCAAAGTTTATTCCTGGTTGTAATAAAGTAGATAGTAGGGAATAGATGAAAGAATGGTGAATGCGCGTCGATGGGCGCAGTAGCGTCTCGTTTATGCTGGCATGAATTCCACCTTGGACAATAAGGAGGTATCGCTACTTTGGCTCGATTCATTGCGATCCTCGCGTTGCGGCGGAACCATTGAGTAAAGAAGAGAGGAAGAAGAGGATGAAGGAGGAGGATGAGGAGAAACTGACTCTCGAAACGTATGGGAAAGATGTAACGAAGGTGAACAAGGGTCGAAGAGAGCTGTAGGTGGCCCATGAGACGAGGGGAGTTGGCGTGACGCAAGTATGTCTCGATGACGAGAAACGCGACCGCCAACCTCGTGTCTCAGATGCTGTCATCGGGAGGAGACTCGATGTCTTCCGCCGTCGTGTTTTGGCGGCAGCGATACACGTACGCGCTCGCGGACAGGTCGTCCGAAAAGCGCACGCACTTGTAGCTTCCATCCGGGCATTCACAACTACGCAAATCAAGCCAAGAGATGAGTGCGTCATATGATATAGGTACGATTAGGATATAGGAATCAACATGTCGGAATCGGAAATCAGTCAATCTGATTGCGTTTCGCGTGATATCTTGGCACCCTCTGATTTCCAGTCAGAGGACCCTACGTTGTATCCTCTCTACTTTTATACGTCTCAACATTTTCTTCCTATGTGAAAAGACTATTTTCAACTTTGAAAATATTTACTTTTACGCGCGTGTATAGATTCGAAATTAAATTCCAAGTGATTAAGGATGTTCTGGCGCTAACATTGTTGCATGGAAAATACCGTAGAACTTTTATAGATTATTTCCATTTGTTATCTGAACTCGTTGTTAAAACCTGAAGCCGATTCTCTAACTGGTTCACGAGTTATTGTACTTCTAATTTTACATGTGTTTTTATGAAGCATTATTCTCTTTATATAAATAAAATTTAAAAAAACAACATTGCCATATATATTGCAATATATTGACATATACAAATAACTTTATTTGTAAGTAAATCAAACATTGAGCAATGTTTCTAAAAAAAGTTTAAATCGATTCCCTATCTCATTACCGAGTTATATTAGTTGCGGTCAACTTGACGCTACAAATGCTTCGAAGCATTTTTCTTCTCCTTCTATCTTTTTGAAAGAAAGGTGAAGAAAAATACTTGGAAGCATTTGTAGCATCAAGTCGACCATAGCCATTGATAAAAATACAATGCAAAGTTTCGAAAAAAGATTATAGTGTACATGTCAACTACCGAAACGTGGCAAATATCGTATATTTGTGGTGCCAAATATACAATGTCATATTAAATGACATTGTTTAAGACATTTACATAATATGAGCACATTTAATGCACATATTTCAATTCTTAAAAGGATAGAATTTTATTTCATTTTATATCAATTCAATTTCATATTAAAATAACTTTTGGCTAGGATTATATCAAATAAAGTTATTTGTATAGCCAGAACATCCTTAATGGTCTTTCGCGTTTTATCAAGCTATGCTCTATTATGAAATATCATTGATTGACGGTATACGTAGTATAATAGTAAACGTAGTAATAGTGATATAGTAATAGTTTACTCACGTGTTTCTCATGAAGTATTCGACGTTACGCGTATACGGGTTGTAGACCGCCCATCCACAGGCCTGGTTGTTACAATATTTATTTGCCCCTACCGTCCCATCTTCTTCGTTGCTGTCCTCTGTAGCTCGTGGAATCCTTGCTATATTCCTAGAGCGTTCTCGTAGCAGTAACCGCTGTAACTGCCTCTGCAATGAAACAAACTGTACTAAACTTTTGTACGTTGAAACGTCTGTCTTCGTGTTACATACTTTTTACTCTTTTTCTATCGTTTTCTTTTCTACCATACGATTAAGGCGCTGCCTTAAGGCTATCGCACATAAAATTTCGTAACCGTAATCGTAAGATTTTGAGCTACATTATTCAATTCGGCCGTCCGTAACTGGACGAATCGACCAATCGTGTTGCTCTTTTTCTTACGATTACGGTTACGAAAATATACGTGTGATGGCCCTTACGCTTACGCGTGGCTATGACAATAGCGGCAATGGCGATAGAGCGCTGTTTCTTAAATGCTGACATTTGAATTTCCCCTCGGTCGAAATATACTCCTTATCTTTTATGTATGTAAGTATACATATATGTATCTATAAATAATAATACAAACTCAAAAGTCGGCAACAAACTAATCTCCGTCGTTACGATTCGTTCGTCCTGCAGGTGTATTTCGGCGAAACACGACCTCGTGTCGTGTGTGTATTTTCTCGCGCAACTGCAGCTTAACAATTTATTAAAAATCTGACGATTCAGTTACACGTGGGTCCTTTTTGCCTATACAGCACAAAACTTACAGTTACGTTGTAGCAATGTTGCAACAAAATCTTGCAGCAATATTGTTACAATGTAACTGCAAGTTTTGTGATGTATAGATACAGAGCTCCATCATAATCAGGTACATACCTACACGTTGCTTGTCGTGTTACATGATTACACAACTTTAATGTTCTTTTACAATTTTTAACAAATTTATCCAAAATATTTTTCTCCAAGATACTTTTTTCCTTTCAATCTTGCAAGTTTTACAGCCACACACATACTCAAATCTCAAAAGATGAGAAATTAAATCTTTTTTTTCTTTTAGTCAGTAACATTATTCTTGGTCGTTTAACGTTAGTTGGTCTGTCGCTATGTTATAATGCGCGCACGCAGATATCTACATATATGTCTAGGTGTAATTAACTGTTGCCACACAGCAATCCTATACATATAAATTTATGCGTGACAAGCTAATTAATGAATTTCAATTGCAACAGCAATTATAGTGAAATATACGAAGCTTCGACACTCGACAACTTGAAATTAATAAATTTTGGATTAACGTAATCGTAAATTATTATATTGCGAAATCTCATGCGTTCCGGCAAAGCGAAAAGGAGGGGAAATGGTGGTGACGCACGTAATGCAGTTGCGCCAGTAATGCTGATCGCTCAAGACGTAAGTGAGATGCGCAAACGTCATTCCTTGAATGAAGAGTCGTCAATACCGCGATCTACAAACTCGCGGACTCGATAGCCTCTGTCAAGCCGTGTCAAGCGCGATATTGGCTCGCGTGCGCGCACGATACCGTCTTCGTCGCTTCCTCCTAAAATCTTTCGTTGTTACTTTGATCCGGCCTAAAAAATACGCAAGACATAGGAAAGATTTTTATTACAGATACATACGCACATATATGTATATATATATATATATATATATATATATATATTGTTATATGTCGCTATGTAAAAATTTTTGATTCCATGTCTTTCTGTTCCATGTAATGTTCATACGTATACTTCGCATTTCTTCGAAAGAAAATCAAGTGTCCCCTGTGCTGCGATTCTGTAACTCTTAACGACAGTTGTCGTTGCGCAGGTATTACATATAGTAGAAAAGCTGCGCAACGACACCGACAACTGTCGTTAAGAGTTACAGAATCGCAGCACAGGACCAAACGCGCAACTGCAACGGCAACAATTATATAACGGTCTCGTATAATGAATTATAACTTAAACTGTAAAGAGCGATGAGAGAAACATGGATGAACATGGAGTGAATGTGAGCCGTGCTGTATAATCTCATTAAATTAAATTTCTAGACTTTGCGTTTTTTCAGGAATTCGTTATACGATCCCGCCACGGTGACAGCGCATCGCAACTGCTATGGGTGTGATCTGTGTGATTTGGAGCGATCGTAGAGTCTACGCACGATTCGATTCATTGCGAATTTATGATTCGCATTCTTTTGCGATTAGCGAGCGACAAGCGGTTTTAGCAATTAGTAAGACGAAATTAATTTAAGACTACTCACGATTAATTCGATAAATTCGATTTATGAATGAAACTACTTAAGCCGCCAGCGCCGCGGTCCTCGGGATAAACTCGGGACAGGAGAAAATTTGTATACATACGTATGTGTATCGTTGTTCAACGCGTTGTACATACGTCTATGAATTAGTGAGCATTGATATTCTACTCTCCTTATTACTCTCTTTACGCATATACAATATACATTGTACCTTCGTATTATATCAAGTAGAAATCAATTCCACATCGTGACTAAAGAGTCAACGTCAATTCGAAATAGGGTACAGAGGGGGTAGGTCTTCACGCTGAGTCGCGGAATAGAATCACTGTCTTCCTCCCCTTCCGATTCGTCTCTTGCTACCCGTGAGGACGCGTGAGTTGTATACTTAACATTTATGAAATGCATCCTTATAGCATTAATTGCGATTAATTACAAGCGACAAGCGTCTTCTCGAGCAACAGATGTAATCGTATCGTTCGGGTATTTCTCATCAGACACGTTGCACGTTGCGATTGCAATGTATGTACAGTCCTTTCCCGAGAAAGGAACTATCTTTTCGCTCTATCGCTCTGTCCCTCTATCAGTTTATTCCGTAAAAACGCACGAACCGTGACCGCGAAATAACTTTCGTTTCAATGACATGGCGGATCACCTTGCTCGAGAGAGAGAGAGAGAGAGAGAGAGAGAGAGAGAGAGAGAGAGAGAGAGAGAGCTTCCTTTTCTCTTCCAGGGAGAAGAGAAAGAAAGAGCTCGTCTTCTCCGCTTTATAACACCCAAAAAAAGTATTTTAAGTTCAAAATGATTTTTCCTATAATTTCATATTCTAAGATTATTTTAAAGTTTTACAGCAAACATATTCTTCTTTCAATAAAGTAAAAAATACTTTTTTTCTCTCTTAAATACTCTTGTTTATATTTTTTTTCTCTTGATTTCAGAGAAATTCTTTTAAGATTAATATAAAAGTAAAATCCTCTAAGATTTAGAGGATTCTACGTATATCAAAATTATTATTTTTTTTTAGGTAAACTAATTTCGATATACCTATACTCTTTTTTCTTTTATCATGTTTCGACAATTATGCTGTTTATTCGTTCTTATTCTTTTCTCATACACATTTCTTACTCATTGTCAGTCGTAGTCGAATCTTACCTCGGAATGGACCGCCGCCGTATCGATGAGAGCCGGGTAGCATAGCGTAAGCACGGCGAGGGTGACAATGATGATTAGTCTCACGTTACGGTAGCTGGCTTTCGCGCGCGGACTCGACATTTTCACTTTTTTGTAGGCACGATACTCGTAAGATGATTCCAAACTTACTTCCGGAATAAGTTTTATGCTGCTTGCAGAATCTGTGTTTTGCTCCTGCTTCGGATGTACTCTGTCACGTCGCGTCACGTCGCGACGCGGCGCAGCGCGGCGCAGCGCGGCGCGGCGCGACGAGTCCTCGATCTCCTCGAGCCTGGATCCTTGATCCTCGTTGCGTTGGCGTTGTTGCGTTATTGATTGTTGATGTTGGTGAAACACGTTGGCGAAACGCGGGTTCGGCGCCTACGAGCGGCGTGGGGCGCCGTGAGACAGTGCAACGGGGGGCAACGTGGGGCGGCGCGAGTCAGCCGGTGTTTCTTTCATCCGAACACTACGCGGGGATGTTTGCGAGAACGTGATGAACGTGACGAAGATTCAAAAATGGTCAGAAACGTTGGGAAACGAAACGAAACGCAAAACGGAGGCGTTTTCCTTTTTTCTTCTTCCTTTACACTCGAGATACGAGGACTGTCGACTCACGCACGTTCTCTCCCTCTCTCAATGACCGAGTTCGAAGCGTCCTCGCGACTTTATACATAGACTGTCTTCTCGTATAGAGTGAAGACGCTTTCGAGTCATCGGGGTATATATAGGCAGGGCTAGCCGAGGCAGGAGGGGAGAGAGATTTAGGCAGAGAAACAAGGAGTGAGAGGAAGAGAGTGAGAAAAACGGAGAGGGAAGGCGCGAGACCGGGACGATAAACGAGAGAAAAGAAGGGAGGGAGATCACGCCTAGACGTTGTGATGACGTAGACGACGACAACGATGACGATAATGATGATGATGATGATGATGATGATGATGATGATAATGATGATAAGAGCAACAATAATAACAAAATAATATGACAAAGGCGGGTAAACGACAAAACAACTGCGCGCTCTTTCGCCGCTAGCTTTAGTTGGTTCATTCCTTGCGATTAACGAGCTGGACAGATCTCGTGGATGCACGCGCGTGGAGCACGTGCCTCAATGGCGGGGAAAACGAGATGTTTCCTCTCTCTCGGTGCGCGTGTGTCGATGATTCTCCCCAGCCTCTTTGCGTTCGTTTCTCTCTATTCGAGAGACTTTAGCTTTGCTTCGCGTATACTTGCGTTCCAACTCCACTTTCCAATAAATGCATGCAATTACGATTGATAATACATATTAACAGAGCAGTGAGTTTTCAGTTCGTTCAATCCTTTTGCCGCTCTGTCGCGAGTTCCGTCACCGCGTCACATTTGAAAATCTACAACGAATATGAAGCGAATACGAAAATAATTCTCTCAAAGGTCGCGCTCGTCGGCTCCACAAAAATATTAAACAATTTTCGTTTCATTCGCGTGCTCAAGTTTTGACAGCGCTAGATCCTTTGTACTTTCACATGTCGTACGTGTGTATGTCATTCCTTATGATTGACCTCGATCGTCCCTTTCACCCTTAATTACCTTTTTATTATATACTTTGGAAAATTCTCTATATACTTTGGACAAATCTCACATACATGTTCTGCGTAAACGATTAAATTTTTCACGAATAAATTGCTCAGCTAGAGAGAAAAGAAGAAAGAGAGAGAGAGGGATGGAGGGAGGAGTTGAAACATCTGCGTCGTTACAGAGAGGCCGAGTCGCGTTTTTTCTCAAGTACGCGCTTTCTTTCGTTTCATCTGATGTAATATCGGTTGGGAAACTGTCAGATAGCACGCAGCAAAATTTATGAACGAAAAACATAAGCATCTAGAATAAACAATACATCGACGATTTTTTTATTGCAAATACATGTTAAAATACATGTGTTCGTGCTTAGATAAACGAAATTTAAATAGCGAAGCGAACCGCTTTACGCATAAAATGTAAACAGTTTGAAATTCCACGGTAGCGCGCGCGCGAAACTTCTGGTAGGAATATGTAACTTGATGTAAAATAGGTAAAATATGATATATTCGTCTCTCGACTCGAAAAATATTTTGACGCGACATTTTTTTAGGCGAGGCGGTCTTTTCAATGAAAATTTCTCGTAAGACGAGATTCACGCATGATGTATATTACATCTCCTTTGTCGTTAAAATCGCAATTAACGGATGAAAATTTCACTTATTGTTAGAGAGCCAATTGAACGATAGGATTTTCTCACCCTATTTTCCGTTATGTTTCCGAAAAGCTTATTCGTATAAATAAAACTTTCTTCGATCTTTTCAGCGAGGCTTGAAAGTTTTGAATGTGCGCACTTTGACGTTGAAGCAATCGGTCTCGTTATTGAGATATTTTTCAGTAGGAACAAACTCTCAACCTCAGCTTTGTAAAGCACAAACAAATATCTTTATTATTGACAATTTTCCCTATTCTTTTAATTTAACCAATCAACGTAGAGTGCGTCGTCGTCATAGGTCACGCTCTCTCGGACGTGCCGTTCACCGGGAGCGGGGAGGGATTTAGATCAAGACATTCGGTCTCGCGAGCATCGATTATTTACCGTTTGCCTGCGTTTGTCTCTTCGAAAAGCCTTCTCGGCGCTCCTACACGGAACGTTTTAATTCCGTTCCCTCTCGGTCGGATTGATAATTTTACACACGTACTTTGACGTGAGTCGAAGATAGGATGATATAGTGAGTTGTAGAGGCTCGACTCGGAGGCCCGTCGACCTCTTGGCCAATGGCAGAATGGCTCGTCGCTTACGTCGAGATCACCTCATAGATGATACGGCATGACGCATCGTGACTGCATCATGAATGGGCACGCTACCTGTAAATTTTTGCCGATTACGCGATAAATGATGCAATTTTGTACACGCGGGCGACTGTCCGCAGCTGCCAACTAATGAGTACAATGAATGAATGATTAATACAAATAATAGTATAGCCTTGAGAAGTTCTGCGATCGCACGAGAGAGAGAGAGAGAGAGAGAGAGAGAGAGAGAGAGAGAGAGGGTGCTAATGAGGCGACATTAAGTCGAAGCGCGTATGTCGTCGCTTTAGGAAAATGCTGGTTACGTGCATGGCAAAAAAGATTGCGTAAAATTTCAATCATCGAACGATTAACGTTTCTCATTCCTATCGAACAATGCATATTTGATACATTTCAAAGATTGTGTGACTATGGCAGATCACGGTGGCTTGGCACTATTGATAAAGATGCAATTAAAAATAACGGCAAAAGTTACAGTCCACCGTATAATTTTTCGGCACAATCCAGCCTGTCTCGTAGTGCGGAAGGCAGCGACGAATCGTTTCTTCGTCTCATGCCGAGAGCAAAAAAGGAGTCAGCAAGAAGGGGGTGGAAAGAGAGGCGGGCGTGACCCATGATCGCCTCGAAATTCGAAATTGCGTCATTTCGCTTCCGGAAAGAAACTGTTAACTGCGCAGCTTGTCAAATGAGACCACGTCTTCTTTCCTTTTTTTTTAGCTTCTTTTCTGAATTTGCTTTCACGGCTAACATATGCTCGAAGCAAAAAAACATCTTATCAAGCGTTGCGTTCACACGAGATAAAGGGATGTATTGAACGTATTCTATTAGCGTTTTATAAAATGACACGCATGATTTTTGACACGATAATATAGATGTTAATTTTTCTTCTGCTTGTTTTTTTCTTTTCTTTTTTTTTAACAAAGTGAAAATTTTGATTAAATTTTTAAAAGCGAGGCGTGCAAGTTACAGAAAATTGTAAAGAATCGAGAGGATTAAGTAAAGAACTATAGCTAAATAATTACTACAGATCGTATCTATGATTCTCCTAAGTAGTATTTTTTTGAAAAACTTTCGAGATTACAATCGATTCCGATACATATTTTGTGCGGTTTAAGTTTTAATTTATCGATGTAAATCTTTGATGTGAAACATTAATTAAAATACCATTCCTAGAAACAACAAAATGTTTTCATTTTTCTTAAATCTCGAATTTGGGATATGAGTTCGTTGCATCGTTTTCGAATTTTTTCCAATTTTTTTACGACGTGACGACTGATTTGTATCAGTAAAATATCCGTATGTGGGACATTGACTCTTCCTTCCATTCAAACAGTCCTGGGTGATGGTGGGATATATTAATCAAGTTATACGCTCGAAAATGATTGACTTGGCGTACGAATATACGAATATTATACTTACGTCGAAACTCGAACGCAATTCGAGCGCGTTTTCGTCGAATATCATAAAAGTACTGTCGTATATGTGTGTGTGTGTGTGTGTGTGTGTGTGTGTATGTGTCTCGTGTTTTTCTCACTCACATAAGCACAAATAAGTCGATGGTTTACGTAAGGGCACCCACGCAACATAACGATAAGTTAGGTAGCGCGCGATGGGTACGTAAATATAATACGTTAGATTAGGCTAGAACTGAGTGAAGCGAAGCGTGGCGGAGCAAGAGGTGCGGAAAAGATTCGTAATGATGAAACATAACATGTGTAATCCGTAAGCAAACGGAACGCACGTGGCTAGCCTCCATCACAGTGACCGTCGCATCTTTCTAGGAATTCTAACAATTTGATCGTCAATCGCTGTCAATTATCACAGAATGACGTCAGTGTCATCTACAAATACGAAGATTTCCAAAGGAGATGACTCGCGAGCGATTAGAGTTAGAGAAAGAGAGAGAGAGAGAGATTCTTCATGCCACGACAGGCGAATGAGCCAATCGAAACTAAATGCGATCGGGTCACAGAATCGGGTTACGAGAGACGCGTGACATTACAACGTCACTTTTAATCAACGGAGGACATTGATCGCGAGTGCTGCTATACACTGACAGACTGACAATGAGTGAGTCGAATCGTGCTCGACTAAATGAGAATTTATACAGAATCATTTTCGGATTGACGGTGAAGCGAAAGAATTGTCCAAATATCGTTAACGCCATAGGAGTAATGCCGTAGTTTGCCGTGCGAAGGACGACGCCTTCGTTTCGCGCGATCGGATCTTCTTTTCTCTGTCGAATTCGACAGAGGAGCTAGCTTTTCTCTCTGGTCCCTTTCGAGAACGATATACTCGAGCGAATTCGAAGATGCCGTCTCCGTTACTGCCAAGTACGCGTCCACAAATATCTACCGCGTAGCCAGACGATTTTCCGAGAAGACGGAAACACCCACTCGGCGTTTTTGATTTTCTTGGCACCTCGTTGGTACCTTGCCAGGCGTGTAGCCTATCGTTACGCAATTGGGATAATGCGCGATTTGCCGCCTGCTGTGCCGCAGACTTCTGTTCTCTCCCCCTGCACTTTTGTTTTATTTAAAAAAAAGAAAAACGAGAAAACACGGACCAACAAACATTTGATCGTTTGATTTGAATTTCTACCTTGGCATAATAACTCCAAGATGGATGGTTCACCCGGAAACGAGAAGAAGGAATCGAGATTTCATAGCCCTTACACAAAATTGAATTTGTGAAAGGCTCGACAGAGCGATCGTTGATTTGTTGAGTCATATCGAGTACGGTTCGTAATTATCGTAACTCTCTTGTAAATATCTTACAATTAGAGAAGAAGCCGCGCGAATTGACCAGGGTTCCAGCGAAATCTGACACGCACGATAAAAACTCGCTCGTGAAACTAGTGCGTGTGCGTTTTTCCCATGCCAATTTCCATTGCCATAATTTCCAGAGAGGAAACTAGCCTTCTCTAGAGGATATCATGTCCAGAATCAGCGAACTGAATCCGAAGCAGATATGTCACAAGTCACAAGCGGCAAGAGTTAGGCCGCGACATTCGTAAGGTGGATGAATGGAAAATAGATGCGCGACGAGGCACGTTGACGAGGGCGAGGGCGAGTCGCGCAGGCCAGGCAGGTCGCATCGCAGGCAGACGCGGTAGACGGCGCGACGCCACCGTTTCGTTTCGTCGTTCGCACGTCCAGCACGCGCGACAAACGGTTTACCGATTTACTTTCGAGCGAGCATGTCGCGTGACCGCGCAGATCCTTTCCGCTGCGCCATCCTCTTCTCTTCACCCGACACGATTGAATTCGTAGAATCAGCTCAACCATTCACTTTCTGGATGTCAGCGACAGGGTGTCTTCTTTCCCATACACAACTGTCATCGTTGCGCAAACGTTGCGTAACGTCTCACAATTACAATGAAACGCCGACGAGTCAAATCTTTGAAAATATAACATGTGAAACGACGCGTTTGTCATCTCTTCAATCGTCTCTTTTTTTCTGAAAACTGTGTACCACAGTCAATCGTATTGGCATGCCTTCTGTCTTTCGGGACAGCTATAGATTCTTCAAATATTTTTCAATGTTAAATTTAACTGCGCATCATTATTTTTTGTCGTTAATACGTCAACGTTTTTTATCGATTAGATCGAGGACGCGCACGAGAAAGAGAGAGAGGAGAACGAGACATTTTTTGCAACCAATAAACAAGATCGTAAGACTAGTGCAACATGTCTAAACAGTTGATAAACTTTGATGGTTTGTCAAAAGGCAGTTCAAAGCGCAGCTAGTTATTTTAACCTTTAGAGAGCTGGGATTTTTCCATTGAAACTTTGAATTTTTTTCGCGGAAAACCTACATGTTCTAAATAATTTTCAAGTTTGTTGCTGGCCACTATAGTGACTACCCTGATCCGATACGGCATGGAAATGTTGAAAATGATGTTTTCAGGGTTTCTAGAGGTTTCTAGGCGGTTTTTGATATCGCTGATCACGATTTTTATCGAAAATTTACATAAAAATAATGTTGCAACCATTAACATTATTGTGGAAATAAATACATACACAAATAAAACGAAAAATTGGGTATAACGAGCTAAACTATTTCCTACAATGTGTTATATTATATTATGTTACATTTTATACATTATATTTTATTATATTTTATTATATTTTATTATATTTTATTATATATTTTTATATTTTACATGTAAATGTACACATTATGTACTAATAATATTCAATAAATAGGTATCTACTTTAGTGGCCATTATAGTGGCCACCCCGGCTCTCTAAAGGTTAATATCTCAGGCATAATCTCTACGCTCATCGGTCCTAGTCCTGCTTCAACATTCGATGGCCTTTCATTCAAGCGCATTTCGCGACGTTTCGCGACTAATGGCTCATTGTCGTTCAAGTTCAAGTGTACCTTGGTTCGCTTAGAACTCATGTCGCCAAAGAGCAGGCAGAGATACCTATACACGAACACGAGTGGTGGACGCTAAACGTGGTCGAAGCGAGAACTGAACGAATGAAAGGGAGATGTGCAAAGATTGTTGTTTTTTATCTCCGGTGTTTGATAGGCGCGCGCGGCCTGGATCCACTAACTATACCCCGTACTGGGATTTATGTGTATTTATTCAGCCAGTCGCGGCGCGGCGCGGCGCGACGCGACGCGACGCCTTCGTGACTAACAACTTGTAAGAACGATGGAAACGAAGACGATGTCGGCGTCGGCGTCGCTGTCGCCGTTGCCGTCGCCGTCGGCAGCACAACGACTACGTCTTCTTTAAAAACTGTCGCTCGACGATGAAAGCAGTAATGTCTTCTTGTGCACGTACTTGTACACAGACGCCACCAAGTTGTCGGCGCGTACAAGCGCGTCGTCTCCGCATCATTTAGATTCTCATCGGATTTCCTTTGCATTTGTTTATCTCTTTTGCAAGTATGTGCGCTAGAAATAATATAATCGGTTCCGCATCTCTCTCTCTCTTTCTCTCTCATGGCCAACATGTGCAGGTACGAGGGTACAAGAATTGCAATAGGCGTCGCGTATAGGGTAGTAAGAGCTATCAGCAATTTCAGCGAACGCTTAGTGTTGCATTTCGTGTATCCTCTCAATTTTATACATTATAGATACATCAACTCTGGCAGCTCTTCATCAAACAACTATGTTTTGTGAAATGAAACTCCGCCAAACACCTACGTCTACGTATGTGTACATGGTGTATTGGCCGCAGAGAGTAGGCACCTCTCAACGAAACTCCGCGTAGAGTTTCCTCGTTTGTACGAAATTTATATGTGCGCGGCGGTGCGAATAGTGAGAAAACGAGATACACGCCTATCGTGCGAGTTAGTCTAAATCCGTTACGATGAATCAACATGCGGTCGAGTTGAGTACCGAGCGGCACCGTAGCAGTACAAGGACGCGTCTAGACGCACAAATCGCCCATGGCATGGCAGACAGTCGTTGCTGCCGACGCCGACGCCAACGCCGACGCCGACGTCGACGCCGACGCGGCAAAGCACTCTTTTTTCCAGCATTCGTCGTTTGTTCTTGTCGAATTACGACGTCCTGTATAACGGCCTATACGATGCCTCGCCAGCATTTTCGCCGGTATCTGCACAGTGTAGCGGGGGTGGGGTGATGACTCGCTCCGCTCGCCCTTCTCGCCGCTCTTTTTTTCCTAATTATATCGCGCCAAGTCTTCTCTTCTCATTATCATCTGCTAACAAAGTTTCACGAGAGCACACATAGCCGGTTCTCCGCAACTTTTATCAACGTACTTTTTGAGATAAACGCACTGAGAATCTTATTTTGTTGTATGAACAAAAAGTGTGAGCAGTCAAATTTTTTAAACAAAATTTAACCAAATTTTTTGTTTGATCAACAAAAAGGGATTCCAATTCTGTTGAATCAAACAAAATTTAGTTCAATTTTGTTTGAAAGACTTAGTTGCTTACTTTTCATACAACAAGATAGGATTCTCAGTGCGGATGGATGATCAAATCTAATATTGATGTTAGTTCGACTTGTTACTTTTTGACAATTGAAAAAGAGAATCATGCAAAAATAGATTTACTCTCTCTCTCTCTCTTGCGCGCGCTTTGTAGTACAGGTAACACGTTTTCTCACCCAATAACAAAGATAAATAATGTAGGTTTTAACGAGCCACTTATATCAAACGTAAATCACATAAATGAACGTGGAATTTGTTTATCATGCTCGTTTAATCATGACTGCAAGCATGAGAAGGCAGCAAACACCAACACAATAGATTGTATGTCGTTAATAGAGTACCAATAACATCGAATTATTGTCTTATTTTTTTCCATGGACGATCCACGAACTAGGGCTTCACCCAACTCGCTTTGGCACGTGTTGACATTCTATATATACGACTTGTAGTCGTCACCACGAAACACGCGCGCGCGCGGTAGTTATTTACACATTCGAAAGATTATTGAATAATAAAGACGCCTGTACTTTTAAAAACAGCCTAATAGCGTTTTCGACTGATCTTAGATTAATCGCTTCGGGATAGAGTAAACCCAGTTTACCAGGAACGTTCGACCGAAAATATGTTATGAACTTGAATTAATTTCTTATAAAGGATGACAAAGATAATAAAATGGCAGATCATACATTGACTCTTGCTCTTAGTTTTTGTTTTCGTCGTTAGTTCTGACGACAATATAATGAAATAAAAGCAAAAGTTATTCGTTTAGTAATCCAAGACAAAACTTATGACGTCATTTACTTCCGGAGCGGAATTCAGGGTCGGTCGAAAACGCAATAAAATTCTCCGCGAGAGTACATGAAACGAACAAGCACATTTAGGTAACTAATCATCTTTTCTCTCTTTTTAATTTATCTAGACGCATGGTATGTATAGTTATTTAACGTCCAATGATAAAATGCACCCGCATATACATATGCCCATACCAATACAAAACTTGCAGTTACGTTACAATAATGTTGCAACAAAATTACAATATTGCTACAATATAACTGCAAGTTTTGTGCTGCATGGGTGTATAGGAACATATGTATACGTACATATCGTATTATATGTTAAATGTGTATACATTATATGTATAAATTCGCATCTGCATTTGATATTTTTACATTACTTGTGCACACACAAGTAATTAATCTTTAGGATTTCAAGTCTACTAAAATCAATTTAATACGAAACGAAGAATGCGGCTCTTGTGTTTCGTAGTTTCTCTTTTATTTTCATCAAATTGCCGAAACTTTTGATCAAAACGTTGAAATTTCTCGCAACACGATTCATTATCGGAATTGAAAAGGACAATTGATGAAAAAGTGAAACGCGTTACATGAGGTCGAACGCGTTAAAATGCGCCACGCGAGACCCGTCGCAGCCGGCGCGCGTGCACGTCGGCAAACGTGTCCGGGATATCACTCGTCTTAGCTCTGCAGACAACGTGCCCAAACCTACTTTTGTTCTATTAATGATTTTAATAAGGAGAGTAAACATGAGTGAGGGGAGGGGAGGCGAACGCGCGTAGACTGCTTGCCGCCACGAGTTCGCAATGGCGACCGTGCGCGACTCACTACTACGTTACGACTATCGTTACTGTTACCGACCCCGATGATCTCTTGGATGTCTTAGGATCCTCTAGCAAAGCTATCAATTTCGCCTACACGAAAAATAAAATATCTATAATTTTGATCTATAATTTTGATTAACTTTTCGTGACTTATCGCGACTTGCGCCTTTAATTATAGGCTCATCGAAAAATCGATCTCATGACTCGTGGTAGTGATAGACGTGCATAAACATCGACTTTATTAAATAAAATTTTAACTATCGAGAGACAATTGCAATCAATTCGCGGTTGATTACAACGAAAGCAAATCCCCCATACTTGCTAGATTATCGTGCTGCTCTCTTTCAACCCGTAAGATTGCAAAAGCATTACAGAAATATTTCAAAACGACGTTACAAATATGTTGTGCAATAATGTTTTGCGATATTATTGAGCTTTTGCAGTTTGACTTTTGCCATTTCTACTTTACAAAATTGCACCCTAATTTGTGAGAGAGAGAGGGGGGTTGGGGAGAGGAAAGAGAGGAGGGGAAGAGCGAGCGGAAAAAGACAGATTGCAACATTTTTACAACATTACTAACAATAAGACTTTTGTATAATGTACTTTCCAAGTACATTATACATATAAATATAGATTGCTGTGCTATTGATAGCTGCGATTCGAAATAAACTGTTAAAAAAGCGTTTATCTCCTCGTATTTTTTCAAGCATGCGTAGGTGCGTGCGTGCGTGCGTGCGTGCGTGTGGCATTATCATAGAAAGATGAGCTGGAAGAATTATCCAGCTATGTCGACAGATAACGACGCAATGGTGCCGAAAGATACACTTAACTTGCATGTATGTGTCCATCGGAGTAACTACGATTGATACTAAGAGACGTCAATAAACAACTAAGTATGTACTTTGTATCGAGCATCGACGAGTGACAATTGGTGCGCAACCAATATATGCGTCGTCCGTTTATCACTTCCATCATGAAACTCGTAAACGCTTTTTAGCTTCTCGTCGCAACGCAAGTATGTACATACATGTGCGAATAATTTTACAGCGCGGTCGACTACGCATTTTTTTTTTACTTCAATCGTAAAAACTTTCGCCACTCAACATGTACATACGATTCTGATTTGGCGCCATTATTCGATTTTCATTCTGCTTTCCATTTTCCCAAGATGCGTGAATCTGTTAAACTTTTATATTTTTTTAAATTTTATTATTTTGTTACAATATCGTAATATCGTAATAAATTTTCTAGATAAATTGGAAGAAAAGCCATGTTCAATATTCTTATTTTTAAATGTAAAATTTAAAACATATACTTGTGTGAATGCAAAGAAAGGGAGGGGGAGAAGAGAGAATGTTACATATATATACACACACACACACACACACACACACACACACACACACACACACACACACACACACATGTATATTCCCTGGTGAAAATAAAATTTGGAGCGTAAGTTGAATGTAAGGGAAGCGTTAAAATTTTGTTTACGCTTCTTTTACATTCCGGTGTTTCAATTTTTGCTTTCTAGACATTTTGTTTACGCTTATATCACCTTTCCCTTACATTCGACTTACGCTCCAAATTTTATTTTCATCAGGGTTCATTCAAAATAATGGATGTAATACATTTTTCAACGCCATATATACGCGTGCGCAATAGAGTTGTATATGTATGTATGTATATGCGATTTGTGTTCAAGATGCATTGCGCTTTTTTATGCGCAAAGAAACCAGACGAGAAGAGTATTTGATAAATTTGTTCGATTTAAATAAATCACACGTACGCACCGATAACCGATAACCGCAACCGTGTAAACTCGTCAGGCTCGTATACAGTCAAAATTTTTCCAAGCAACCAAAATGTATACCAATAAGATAAAAATCTTTTCAATTCCTTCCTGCGCAGTCGGTTAATGTTTCTTACTAAAAGTTTACCACGGAAAGAGATAGAACAGAAGTATGTGAAACATAATAATAGTTCAAAAGCGTAAAGTACTTATAAAACGAATGCGTACATGTTAGAAAGTGTGAAAATTCTTTAATGAAAATAATGTAATTACATCATATATCATATTACATTATTTCGTTACAAATAGCATTTTCAAATATTTATATTTAGATCAATTTATTTTTTTCCAAAATAGATGTGAGATTAAACAATTAAGAGTTGAAATACACATATCTCTCTCGATATCCTCAAAGAGCCATTCAAGTTGCTAGAAAAATATATTTCGACCAATAACGTAAAATATAAATTCTATTTAAATATTATATATTATTCAGGTTATAATTCAAATAAATGTTTATCTCTTACATGCTCCTCTAATATCGAAAACTTACTCTTCGAATGAGCAATTTATTGAAAGATTGAAACATTTGTTTTTCTTGCCACTGACATATTTATCAACGACTTTTTGTTTGACGATATTTACGTTTCTTTGAATATGCGCGAGTTCTGTCTTACGATGCATTTTCTGTGCTTTGGCAGAAACATGCTTAGATTGTGGATCGAATAACGAGTTGATATCAAATTATGCGCAAGTGGACGTTGGACGAGTAACTAATAACACCCAACTACGCCCAAGTGCAAAAAGTATATTTGTATGGAAAGCACATACGATATATATGCGTGCATGTGTATATACTTAATAGACACAAAATTTTTACAAGGTGGCAACTTTGTATGATATAGTAAATTTTATATACAATATTGCATTTTGTGCAATCAAAATACTATTCGCATTTTATATTTATTATTATTTATATACATGTACACTCAAAATATAAAAAGAATAATTACTTCTTACAAATTCTTTAGTCGTTTCCTCAATTCCATACAATTCGTATTACAACTGGTTTACGATACTGATTAAATTTTAAATTGCAGCAACGTTGAAAACTCTTTACATGTTGAATAAAATTCAATTAAAAAAAAATTGTTCGATAAATTATATATACACGTCTGCAAAGGCAAATTTTAAACTTTGTAAAAAATTAATAAATTGTAATATTTAATATGTTTTAATAAGTAATCATATAGAGTTACTTAAAATTTTTAGATAGAGAGATTAGTAAAATGAGATTTGCATGTACTTTATATACATATAAGTACAACATGCAAATAGTGTCAAATTTTTTTGGTTGTGTATTAAAAAAAATATATATATATAATATATTTGTACTTTTAAATATTTCGAGTAATAAAAAGATCGTCATAATTTTACAAAATTGTAAAAATTGATACAAATATTAAGAATTATGCACTGCCATGTCTTTATCGAAATGTAAGATATACATGTATTTATATTTTATTATTTATGTTTATTATTTTAATTAATTCTTGGCTCGAGTTTTTTACAGACACATCAAATCGGTAACAATATCGGAATCACTTCCCTAAAACATATCAATGATAACAATATATTGAAACGTATCGTTGTATTTTATCAGCCCTCAATAATATTTATAAATTATTTTCTTGATTAAAAATTCGCGTATATCTTTAATATAATATCTTTAATATAATGTTTAGAATAACAGCTAAAGCACACAATATCCATGACCTCATCTCTTGCGTCTATACATATGTTTTCGCATTTAATGTGTTACGCAAGAAATTAAATAATGTTGATACAGTGATACGGTGACATAGTATCAACGATAACATTGTTTACATCAGGAATGTTTTTATATTTCCTATTCTACTTACATACAGGTAATTAACATGTGTTAATTATAAATATAAACGCAATAAAACACGTATGTATATAATACAAAACTTGGCAAATATATACAGGGTATTTGATAATTATTGACATAACGGTCGTGTGCAGGTAGAGTGGACTAAACTGAGTCGAAAAATCCTCTACCAATTTTGCAATTTTCGTAATAGTTGACGAGTTATTAATTATTTTGTCAATAATAATAATAAATCAAACACCCTGTACATATGTATATGTGTATGTATGTATGTATATATGTATATGTATATATATATATATATCATTCTTTCAACAAATTCAAGATATAGATACGTGCGTGCGTGCGTGCATATGCGCTCTATCAAAATTTCATTTATTATTTAATTCCATGGTTTATTCCATTTCTACGTGGTTGCATTGTACACTTTTGTCATATACATATAAAATGCAACTACTTTAAAAAATGTATAAAGATTAATCAAATCCAATATCCAATCTTCACGTTTTATGTACAAATGAAAAATTTTGGCAACAGTCTATACTTTATTTTCATTGTAGAATATAACTAGATGAACAATTAGAAAAATATGCTCTATATCTGGAAGCTGTAATCATTAAACATCAAACGACATACAATGTATATTACCACGATATATATATATAACAAATATAGACACATTGTTATATGTATATCATGATATATGTATATTTGTAACAAAATAATTCGTTACGTTGATGTCATGTTACTCTCTAAAATTGATGGGTTGTGTGAGTAGGTGGGTAGATGATTGTATGTCTGTATGTATGTACGTGTAATTTGCAGAAAAAATAGAGTTAAATCGCAAATGTAATTACAACACTGATAAAGTATAGATATATGTGTGTAAAAAATCTAGGATTACATCCACTGTCAGATAAATGTATTAAAAATTTATTATATGCTGGCGAAATTTTCAATGTAATGCAAATTAAGCGAATTTTTCCATACGTTTTTACACTATGTATACAAGTTACTTATAAATAATATTTATCTGTGTTTATACTTTATCTTTGCTTTTAGATATTTAAAAAAAAACAGCTACGTGAATATCTCGTAACATGTCGTAATTCTACCAAGCACCGAATCGCTAAAAAAAATATGTTCTTATACGGCCTAGTGTGATTATGTATGTACAATAATTCTGTGTGCATGCATTTGCTATAAATCTCTCAGATCACATTATTCAAAGTGAATAGGAAATCATCAGTGAAAAATGGTCATCATAGCTCGAATAAAAATTAATAAAATGATTTTTATCAATTTTACAATAAAATGAGCTATATCGAAGGAAGGATTTAAGGAAGGATATAATCGAATTATGTTGATTATTAAAATTACTTATATAATTGTTTAGTTTTTGAAACGAAGAAAAACAATTGTAATAGTCGATAATTTCTCGCGTGTAACGATTTCAAATGTCAGGTTCTAATATCTAATATATTAATGCGATAAATTAATCGATATTCGACCAATTTGAAAGGCAGCGCGGGCTTTTGTAATTTATGATATATAAAATATGATTTATTTGTAAGTTTTTGTTACGTTAGAATTTGTAAATCTCATTCAGGCATATGCGATAAATTTGTAGTTTCACTTCGACGTTGCAATCGCTCTGGATGCGAGCAGGCCAACTGACTGAAATCACGGACGACGTCATTGAATGTTTCATCACCGGTGACACCTATTTCTGAGTCTTTCATTTCTTCATTCAGAAGACCGAGTCGTAATCTGACATAAATACGTCGTTTGATAGAATGAAATAAAATATTTTAATACATAAAGTAACTTTTGCCCACAGTACTTACAAAGTAACGATATCAGCATTTGCCTCTTTTACAGCAATCGACAAAGGTTTTATTCCGCTTTCATCTTCAATGTGCTGATCAGCGCGATGTTTAAGGAGTAAGCATACTTGTGCAGTGTGTCCTGTATATAAATGCAAATATTTGTAAAATCGTCACATTTTACCTTCCCCCTCGCGTGGGAAAAAAATCACAAAGGCAATATCATTTTAGCATATACCTAATTCTGTCGCTAAATGCAACGGCGTTTTTCCCTCGGCATCTTGACAATTGATTCGCGCACCATTCAGAAGAAGATATTCACATGACATAACGGAACCCTATATAAGAAAATTAATGGTTATATTCTGAAACTTGATTTTCTACACACAGCGTCAAAAATATCTGAAGCATGTAGTTTACAAAAAATTCAAGAAAAATTTACATATTATATACATTGAAAAAGAATTCTGATTAAAAACGGATGAATAAAAAAAATCTTGTAGGATTGATCAAATAATCTGGTTATTATAAGTTATAAAGTATTGATCTATTATAATAACCAAAATTTATATTATAATAACTAGAATATTTGATTAATCCTACAAGATTTTCTGATTCGTCCGTTTTTAACCAGAATTTTTTTTCAGTGTAGCATACTTACTGTGTACTGTATGTTATAGTATATAAGATACAGTCATACATACACTTATTATCGCTTGATGCAGGGCATTGCGGCTTTTATCATTAACATTGGACCACAATTTATCAGCACCGACCGCTAATGCTGCACACATTACGGGTAAATTATGCGCTGCCGCAGCTTTATAAAGTAGCATCTCAGGATGCAGATTTTCTATATCTTCTTCATCGGTAAATTCTTCATCCTCGCCAGCGGTTGAATCTTGATCAGAACTCAATTCTAAATTGTCATCGATAGCTGGTTTCGGTACATCGCAACCAAACATTAATACAACTGATTCTACTTTCTCGTTGCACTGCTTCTCTGACCTAATGTCTCTATTTCCTGAAACATTTTCATTCACATCTTCTTTGACTTTACTGTCGGCACTTTTATCGTCCGATTCACCGGCTGAAAATATATTAATGTTCACTGTTAATGTGTTCAGCTTCAGTTCGCCTTCTATCGAATTGAGCTCGCCGCTTGCAGCTTCTCCACGAGTTGCAATTGTACCCTTAATATGTTTATTAGCATCATTCAAATCGTTTGCAGAACGATTTAAAATCTTTCCATAAAGGGTAGAGTTGTTTTTCAAATCTGTATTAGCACTATCATCCGAGCTTGCAGAATTTCGTTCCGTCTTCTTCGCTTTGTCAACGGAATTCAAGCTGTCGATTGACGTGTGTTTGCTTTCGTCCGAGCTCGTTGAAGGATGATTCTCTTTTACAGATGACAACATTGACAATGTTTCATTGACATTACTGTTATTGATTTTGTCACAACTGCGTGGTCTACGGCGTAGCTTACGCACGCTCCATTTCCGAAATCTCATTTGCTCTCGACTAGCATGATGCCCAGCTGGTATCACATCAGTCAAAGGTTTTACAAATTTACGGTCTATATATTTGAATTTTATCCAAGCTTCTCGAACGTTACTAGAGAAAAGAGAAACGAAGAAAGATTTTGGTGAGATTTTCTCTTATTGCCAGGAGGATAGGAGAGCATAGTTAATCAACTCATTATGATGTTATCACGATATTATGTACCTATTGCATTTTGGTGTAGCTTTAATGATGTCGGGAGGTACAGGTAGAGCTTCGTATATGCTATTTACCACGGAATTGCCTAATTCTGCCATCACCTTAAGTATTTCTGGCTCCCAATCGTCCAGAGTCAAGGATCGAACTTTGCTATAGTGTACCCCAAGACTTCTATGTACACCAGAACATTCTAGATAAGTGAATAAATAAATGGAAAAATATTGAGCAGAGTTACACAATGTTACGAGAAACAGCGCTGTAATAGCAGTGCATACATGTTTTGAACATGGTTTACCTATGCAAAGCGTAATGCCTAGATTGATGCTAGACCATCGTGGATTAACATCACCACAGTCGCAGCAAACCTCGTTACCTGAGATCTTTAATAACTGTTCCCACACTCTGAAATTTCAAAGTAATTAAATTTCCACTCTTATTTCTACCCATACTTATTCAATACAAATCGACAGTATATTTACAAAAAGCAGATGGTTTAGATGCTCACCTTGACTTTAGTTTTATTAATGGTCTAGCAGGAACTTTACTATCACGTGATTGTAATTCGTGTGGATTAATATTAGCACCTACCACGCTCATGCCTCTCTGAATAGCAGCACCGATAGCCTGCTGCATCGCAGTTACCCACGCCAAATACGTTTCTTCGCTATCTGCTTGCAACATGTGACTCCTATAAATTAGAAATTTCATTTTTTTAATTTTTCGGTTCATTTGCCGAGAGTTACTCGGAAAAATTTCCCGGCCAACTCTCTCTTATTGTTAGTACTCATTAATCAGGTGCAAATCAGGAACGGCTCTACTCACTTTGTTGGACTTAAAACTTCGAAACAATTCCTTCTATCACAATCAACTACAGGTTTTACAGTGCACAGTCGCAAATCTTCTTCCATAATTGTATAACCTTCGTCTCCTGTTCGTTTTCGGTACACCAACTGATGATCCTTCAAACAGAACCATCTCCTATTCCAAGTTTTAAAAGCGTTACTGGTCCTTTTGAATAAATAGCCTTCCATCTTGGAATTGCTCGGTATCAGAGAGGGGATCAGATCTCGATTATTGACATAAATATGACGATTTTCCATTTCTTTTTCAAGTTTATTCGAGTCACTTCTCATATGGACTAAATTCTCATCGAGATCTTTCAGAAAAGGATCTAAATCTTGAGCGAGGTCACTTCCTTGGTGGTAATAAGTAATACATGCGTGCATGTAGCTTAGTAATGTGCCTAGGATTTCGTGTCGTTTGTGCGCCTGCAGCATCGTCAATGCGTGAATGTAATCTAGCGCGGTATGTCGAAAACACGATCGAGTAGCTGACAGGATATTCGACGTCTCTTCGTATTCTACAGGCCGAGATTTCGGTACTTGGGAATTCCTGTTCAGCGCAATATCAAGATCACCGGAAATTCTTTCAAAATAATGCCGAGTCTCTTTCGTTTTCTTGATGTCGCTAGAAAAGCATGGGCGTAAAATTTTATAAAATAAATCAATTTGTCAATTTGTTTTGAGAATTGAAACATAATAAAACCTTTTTTTTTCTTACCTTTTAATAAAATTATTAAGATCTTTCATTACAGTCCTAGAAGCTTGGTCCAACAAAATTGTGTGATACTTGTTCATTTCTTGTAAAGCATGAATAAGTTTGTTTAAAAATGCCATTATTTCTGGATCATCGCTAAAGTACGAAGATAATTCCCATAGACTATTGGCAAATTGGCTGTGAAAAAAAATATAATTATTATAAAAATATATTAACAGGGTCGTGTAGCGAGACAAATACACATATACAAATATACATATGTTGAAAGGAATAAATATAAATATATATATATATATATATATATATATATATATATAATATGACATACACAATAATAGAATTTTTTCCTAATATTTTGTTTGATTGATCATCTGCTATCAATTTTTTACTTTTCCTTACTATTAATTTCTGTTACTGCCATATAATAAAGGAAGGTTCGTACAACGGTGTTTGTACAACAATAAGGTTTTATCCTTTCCTTCTTAACATATGTTTTATGAGACAATTGTAATTAATTGATGATGAAACGATAAAACAAAGAAGATAACAAGAAGATGTATGAAACTTACTTTTGCTGTCCAATAAAGGCTTTTCCAGTATCGATGGTTAAACTACAATGTTTCAATACCTATAAAAGGGGAAAAAAGCTGATAAATCTGGAATACATTTTATATACAATGTATGTACATTGGAATATAAGATAATTGGAAAGAAAAAAAATGAGATTCCTGTCACAGTGTGACAATCCTACTTTTCTTTTTATTTTGTTTTGTCATGTATATGTATATTACATTACTTGCAATATTGTTTCCAAATAATCATCAAGTCCAAAAATAAAATGAAAGAAATGAAGGATATACTCAAGTAAGGCATTTCATAGTATTGCGTATAAAATACCTTGTCTAACTTTTGTTCAAGTTGCTCCACATTCTTCTCCACCTCTTCGATGCACAATCTGTAAAGTTTACTTCTCACTTTCTCATTCATTTTCATATAGGGTTTAAAACTAAAAATTTATCAAACGCATTCGATCGCTGAAAAAGCAGTGCAATTGTCGCGCGATGCTTCTTTGTTTAATACGAAACATATCAGGTAGCAACGTTATTTGTCATTTTGACGTTAAAATAACGTTTTTAACGCCATTTCAACGTAAAAATGATGACGAATAACGTCAGCTTGCTACCTGGGAAGTTACGTGGAAGAATTAGGAAGGAAGAAGCGAGTGATTTTACCGAAACTTGGGAGTATCTCGTAGGCATTCTTCGAATTCGATTAAAGGCTTCATTTTGTAGCGTTGATTTGTCGAGATGTTTGAATGCCGCTTCGTCCAGTGTAGCGCCGCAATGTCCAGGTATCGCTTGCGCGATATTTTCCATGAAACGACAAGTTGGTTAGCGGTTCGGTGCGATTGCGAAAAAGCGCGAGCACTCGCATAGAACAAGCGCGTTTCCCACCATTCCCACTGTTCTGTCAAACGCTAACCTATCTACGTCCTGCGTCCACGGATGTAAGAAACACGTAAGAAAATGACTCAAAGTCACTCGACGCGTGCGCGCGCGCGTGTGCACACACACGCGGGAGTGGAAACTGGAATACGGAACAGAGGGTAGAGAATAGAGAGCAAACGGCAAACATGAGAGAAAACACACTAGAGACACATGGTCCATGACACACACACATACACACCAATACACACACACACACACACGATTCACCCAGATACGATGCGTTTACTGAACTCGACGCGTATAGTAGCGACTCTGCGCGTTGACAGCGCATTTTCCAAACGCAGAAGAAGCAATGATGTACAATATCTATTCTCGATAAAATAAAATTTGTTGTATGTTTCCGTCGAACTGTACTGTTACCGTATTGTACATACATACATACATACATAATCCATAGATACGTATACATACATACACAGTGGAATGTACTGATTACTACGTTATCAAAGTACACGCATTGTTGCACTCGCATCACGTATTTATGTACATATATAAACATACATATGTCGTACACGTATGTGCATTAAAATTACAGCTTTAACAGCGATGCGTCCTGACACGTGGAGTTGCAGGCAGCATGCCAGAGTAGTGCCGATGGCGAGTAGCGTAAGCGATAAATTAGTTAAACACGCGAGTAGCACGCGAAATAGCATATTTTTGTAAATTATACACGCGTGCCAAGGATAACAATTATAAAATATAACAAGCGTTGTAAAAGAACCATGTAAAATACTCCATTTTCGTGAGTATCGCAAAGCTATACAACCGTGAAAGAAGATATTATATTTTTTGTTACAAAAAGATTTATCCAGTCGGTACAATACAATCGATGCACTCGGTACAACAGCTGTACGTTATTTGTTTTTTACAGTTCGACTAGAATAAAATAAATTCTGAAAACTAGAAAAGATGAAAGAGGAAGCTAAACTGACAATGAGATTAAAGTTAATCTGATAGATGTATGTCTATTTCTTTTCTTTATTCTATCAATGCAGATTAACTTTAATCTCGATTTGACTTACTTTCTGACGTAGACGTTTTTGAAGTGAGGTGTCCATTTTTTAATACCGTCGTTACACACGATTTAGTTTCTCCGCCGCCGGTAGATGGCACTCGTATGCCGTTTGAGAACGAAGCGCGCGAAGTTGGTCCGAGAAATTTAAATCGCGATAGGTATAATAATCGCGATACGTTACGTATGTGTATGTACAGACACATCAAGGTTCAACTCTCTGACATGTATATTGTATGTAAATACGCATAATCAAATGTAACAAGTCGAATCTATACGTAGCCAATCCATTTGGAGGCGAACGATGCGTTATGCGAAATGGAAATGTCTCGGTTCCTTGAACGTTGCCGCCTTGGTCCGCTATTATACGGTTTATCATGCGTCATCGGAAATGTAATTGCCGCTGACGTCGCCGATTCCAATCACAATTTCGGACGCATGTACAAGTGGAGAAATCTGCAAGAGGGCTTCAAAGAGGCGAAAATTTACAGGAAACCGATATTTCTGCTGATTCACAAAGCGGGATGTCCGGCTTGTGAGAGATTGAAGCCTAAATTCGCCAACTCGATCAGAATCCTCGATCTCAGCCAACAGTAAGTACCTACTTACCGCTTGTTCGAAACGTTACTGTAGCTTTCTCGAGGCTTACGCGTTTGTTTAATTTGTTACTTGAACTTGAAAAGGGACGCGCGCCCGTGATTTTCTGTTACAATGAGCGTACGATAATGCCCTGTCTATAGGGGATAATTCTACTTGTGGTTCATCCGACTACTCTTTTTTACTACTACTTATTAGACTTATGTCCATTTTTATCAACGCAGATTAACTTTAATCTCAGTTTAACTTACTTTTTATCCTTTTCTAATTCTTGGAACTAGAAAGAGATAAAAAATAAGTTAAACAGAGATTAAGGTTTTTGAGCTATCTTCGAAATAGTACCAAGTCGATAAGAATTTGTGAGATTGTTCTTTAGCTTTCCTGATGTGCTGCAAAAGAACTTTAAACGAATCCACTAAACAGTGCTGAGTAATAATGATTTTAATTTTCAATGATTTCCCATGTATTCTTATGAAAAGAGACGGTTTAAAGAATAAAAATATTGAAGAAATAGATACCAATGTTTTCAATTTTTTTGTATGTAGTATCTAGTATACGGATAGTTGAAACTATCTACTAAGTTTCAATTATCTTCACTACTTCGTTTTAAAGAAATAAATTATAAACTGATAAAATATGCTATCAGTACCACAAATAATGTTGGAAAAAACATTTGTAATATGAACAATAACTTTCTAGGAGTAAAAATAAGGCTGGAAGTTATAGTCGAGTCTCAATACTCAATACTCAGCACTTGATACTCAGTTTCCAGATTTCAACCAATGGAATGGCTGAAATCTAGAAACTGATTGTGAGTATCAAATGCTGAGTTTTGAATATTGAGACACGACTATAACTTCGAGCCTTAACTCCAATTATAGTTCGAGTTCCTTACATCTAGATCTACATCCTATTTACTATACATGAGGTATAGATATTCAAGTATTTCAAATTTGCACTTTTATCTAAGATTGTACCTCCGATACATCCTTAAAGTTAATCTAAATTGGTAGAAATGGATATTATATATGATTTTTACTCGTCTATACTATGTATTCGAATGAGCCACAAATAGGATCATCCTTCGGTGTTGACAGAGCGTAAGGCTAGGAACTCGCTCCATGCCTATTCCACTTGTATAGATGTAGAAAATGAAATTAGGTGAAAATACGTAGGTATATGAAAGGAGAGTGCGTATAATAGCGTAACGTACGATAAAATCTCTTGTCTCGTCTCGCGGACAGAGTCCAGTATCGTTTTCGTTAGCGTTGGAAATGCAAATGTCGAGTTGTAAGCGAAACGGCGGGAGTCTTACAAACATTTTACTTGACAAATTAATCATGACCGACGGGAAGAAATCTAAACTCGCGTATATACACATACAATTGCGTATAATTGCGTAAGTACGCACAAGAAAAAGAACCGCATAAAGTGGGATTAATATTGAATTCGTGACGATGCAGCTTCGTTATGGTGGGAATGATGAAAGATGAGATTCCCGCGCAAGATGTAGCAAGATTTCAACCGGACGGAACCTATGTTCCAAGGATCCTCTTCTTCACTCCGGACGGCGAATTTATGAAAGATGTTTATAATCGTCATCCGAAAGCCGATGATAAATATAAATATTTCTACAGCAATACGAGTCAAATAATAGACAGCATGATTTTGGCATTGGAACGCTCCGAAGAATCTTTGAACGATACTCTCGACAAGAAAGTGAAAAAGAAGTGATATTACGTCGAAGTGACATTTGTCGGAAGTCAGTCAAATATCCGCATTGTCATTACAATAAGTTGGTCGTTACAATAAAAGCTGAGATAAATTTTTTCTGTTGTTGCAAAAATACAGCAGTTTCTTCAATTACAATTATAGATGATATTTTAGAATTTAGAAAGGATTTTTTCCAGTGTAAATAAAACTAATTATATTAAATTATATTAAGAACAAGCTAGAGAGAGGAACAGTGAGTGGGAGACAGAAGAGAGATAAAAGGAAAAAAATAAAATAAATTGCAATAGCTGTAATATACGTACTATATGCAATAGTAGATAATTATTTTTGGTTGCACATTAATTATTTTTGATAAGTATCCAGTTTATGTAACCTTTGTCTTTTTGAGCAAAGGTTACTTTGTGTCGTAAAGAGAATAAAATAGTAGATGTGTGAAGTAGATTGGAAGAGGTGGATCAATTTAAGATGAACTGACAGCTTCTCTCTCTCTCTCTCTCTCTCTCTCTCTCTCTTTCTCTCTCTCTCTCTCTCTCTCTCTCTCTC
>JAJVSH010000078.1:896927-917348 GCA_021460005.1 Tetramorium alpestre | reverse complement strand
TCTCTCTCTCTCTCTCTCTCTCTCTCTCTCTCTCTCTCTCTCTCACCCAGCATTCGAGTCTGCGCCTGCACGTCGTGAGATTCAGTGCCGCGACCAATATATACGGTGGCCTATAGCGAGCTCGCAGAGCTAGGCATGACGGCGCTTGCGTTTGCAACAGTTGCCAGACGGTAAAACGGCTTCACATTGGTCGACGAGAGCGTAACCGAGAATTCGTAACTCCTCGTAACCACGCCCATCTCTCCTGTGGGATTTCTAACAGGCGTGGACTATATTTGCATATATTTTAAGCCACCACTATTTTCCTTGATGAAAAGTAAAAAAGCCGAAATGGTTATCGCCGGTTTTTCTATAAACAAAAAAAAAAATTGTGTTTCTTCCCATAAACGAATACCACTTTTATCATATTAAATACTTAAATTCGCTTAAATATTTGTGCGATAAGAAGTATCGCCGCGAGTATCGCCGATACCAATAATCTTTGCCATGTAGAAGCAAAGTTTGATGATATATGCATGATTTAGCAATAGAAGAGACTGTTAATCGACTCGGTTAGGTATGTATGTCATCTACTTGGTAAAGGAGATACAAACAAGAGAAAAAGTTGCGTGAAAAGAGTGAAATTGACTCGAGGTGAATACTTAAAGCTCGAGTAGAGACTAGGGAGTCGGTGGCTTCGAGCCGGGGCAGATTCCGCAGGACGAGTGGAGCTTACGCACACGTTATACGTTATACGTTATACGTTATGTATGGATCTCTTTGCGGACGGTTCTGTATTTGAAGGGTTGCGGATAATATATAGCCCGTTTCGGCGGAGAGTGCTTTTTGGCTTTGACCGTTTCACATCCGGTGGCGGACCGACCGAGCGGCCAACCAACCAACCAACCGGCTACCGCCGCGCCGGTCCTATGTCGGCCGGGCTATCGCGGGCCGTAATATCGGATTCAAGCGTGTGCGCGCGCTCCCGCACCTATATCTGTACGCGTCCGTCACTTTTTTTTCCTCGTAGAGTCTCGACCACCATCCTACCGGTGGATCCGGGGGCGGCTTTAAAAAATGAGCTAGGACATTATTTCTGCTCGCTCCCTCCGCGACTTTTGCACGGACTGACCGGTCCAGTCCCACTCTCTTCTCTCTTTCTCTTCCTCCCTTTCCCTATCCTTCCCTACCCTTCGTCCCGACGTCGTTTCCGCCGACGGCGTAGCTTACGATATGCCGCATCAGCGAATGTGCAAAAATGAAAAGAGAGAAACCGAGTCCGCGAGGGTGGCGGATGACGGAGTCCAGGGGTAGGTACATCAGGGAGAGATCGAGAGAAAGAGAGAGAGAGAGAAAGAGAGAGAGAGGAGGGGAAGAGAGGGGGGAGGGAAAGGGAGAAGAAGAATTATATATCTCTCGCGTGTCTCCCTCGCCTGTCCGTTCGTTCGTTCGTTCGGTCGTTTCGGTTTGGATATGGATATGCGCTCGGTGCGGATATATCGGGAGAGCCACGGAGCCATTTTCAATTCAATCTGTTAAAAGCACGTCAAAAAGTCATACGGTATTTCACCAGTGCGGTAGATCGCGACGAGATCGCGCGAGCTTCATCGCGATCCGACAGCGGTCTGAATGGTGCGCGCGCCAATAGATGTGTACGGATCCACGTGGATGACGTATATGCGTTGCGATACGTGTGGTGGTATCATCTAGAATGCGAGATTAATCTACAGCGAACATCGTTCCTCTTGGCAATTGTCGAAAACATTGATGTACTTTAGGCTCTAGCTCGCGAGGACCGACAAACGATGGCCAAAGTCTTCAAAGTCTAAAAAGTTTAATGCGATCTGAAACTTTTTTTCTTTCTTAAATTTTATGTAAAAAGAGCTATTTTTTCAATTCCCAAGTATTCACGTTATAGAGGTAAAAAAATTACTTTACATTTCGTTCGATTTCGTTTAAAATCCATTGGAGAGTTACACACACATTTTGAACTAATTAGTAACTGTAAACTTTTCTAAACTTGTCTAACAATGTCGCATTTTACCGTAACAGACACATTGGGATTTACACATTGAAGCGATCCTTTGGATTATCAGCCAGCAAACAGGTTACTTACTGTGTAGGAACTCGACGAGATCGAACCGTCTAGCTCTTACCTGCGCTCTTTTCTTCGGGGGCAGGCTTTTACGTGGCGACTATAATCTAATCTCGCTTCGCCGATCACGGCTCCTCGATTCGACGAACCAACCGTTCTAGTGTCAGGAGTGAATTCAACGTTTGCAAACATGGTAATTCGAGATATCGCCGCGATTTCGATCTTGATCGTGCCATTTATCCGAATAGGGTGCGGGCGATCCGTCCGCGGGAAATGTCGAGTGCGCGTGGGCGCACAACGTTCTGTCGAGTTGCCAATTCGACTTGAATCCGAGATAAATCGGATACTTTCGGAAATATTTCGAGAGCATAAAGAAATGGTAGATCGTGGGAAAAGCAAAAAGGTACCGTATAGGTGACAAATCTTTGCACTTTGAAATCGTCAGAGCGACGCTTATCCTATACGTCCATACGTCAGATTTACATGGAACGCGCGACGATCCCGCGCGCATGTTTATTGTCAAATAATTGTCTTTTCATAAAATTGCAATCAGCTTTCACAGTTTTGCAATTCTTTACATTAATTCGATTCGATCTCTAGCCTAGAGGAAAGTGAAAAGACGATTCGACTTTTGATTTAGATAACATTTCCATCTCTCGAATTTTGCATTTCGGATTTCGGCGCAAAAAGTACATGATACTTTATGAACGGGCATGTATTGGCGAACCTATTGGTTTATTGATTTCCCCATCGGCATGTACGTTCACTTTGAGTGGCCGATGTGCGAGAGTAAAAAAGGTCCGGGTCCGTGTCCGTGCTGCCAACGTCAATGAACTCTTTCTCTCTCTCTCTCTCTCTCTCTCTCTCTCTCTCTCTCTCTCTGCCGTTTGTAATATTTTTACTCAATTATTGCTCAAATTTAAATCGGAAAAATCTTTGCGTGAGCGTCATCGAAAAAAGTCATTCCCGTCGCGATTGTATTTATGCTTTCTCGTATGACACTCTCGATGGTGCTCGCAGCAGACGTATTCAATTTCATCGATGGCTAAATTACAATGTGGATAATTTAACCGAGTGGAAATTGGGGGTTGCGCGTGACACGTTATTACGTTACGATTTGCGACAAGTACAATTATTTACCCACGATGATAATTCAGCGAGCCGTCCGTAAAAAGGGCGTATGGAAAAGATGAAATATATTTGGTGAGTGAACAATCTCGCATGTTTTTCACTTTTAATCTTTCTGATATACTTATTTCATTATCAATTTGAGAAACACCAGTCGACAAGTTATTCTCTGTGTGAATCCCTTTTTAAAGTCCGTTGCACATTATTACTTGAACGCCCTTTAGAAGATAATTTCGCGGATATTAGTATTTATTCGAGTGTAAAGTTGACCCCACATACGATTGTTACTTTTCGGACTTGAATGAGAGCAACTTTTGGAAACGCGAGCAACTTTTATGCACGTCTACATTACGTGTATCGCACGTGTTAGGTGGGTTAGGGCTAGATAGGGTGAGGGTAGGTAGGTAGGTAGGAGGGTAGGTATAGAAACGTAGCGAGATACGGGATTGAAATCATAATGCGCACAATGCTTTTATTCTATTCTCATTGCGGGGTAAATAACATCTGTACATTAGATCACTATAAAATCGGCCGCCATTGGTGAAACGACAATGGGGCTCTGCTCTCCTTTTCCCTCCTCCCTTCTCTATTCAAATCTCATTGTACAATATGATTCAAAGAAGACTCGTCGCGATGACGGTGTTGGTTGCGGTTTATAGACCGTATCCAACGAAAGAGAGCGAATGGGAAAGAGGGATGGAGGGTGGAATGCAAGGGGCAGGAGGGAAGGCAGCGAGCAGAGAGAGAGAGGGTCCAAGTACGGCATGTAGGGATGAAGAAGGAAAGAAGAAAGAAGGAAAAGAAAGAGCGAAGACACGTTTCTCGAGAGGGTGAGGAGGAGAAGGGCGTGCGTGGTTAAGAACAGTCGGCTGAAACAAAAGGCGGAGCGTGGAGAAACGTCTGAGCATCGCTTCGCCGTGTGTTTTATGCCGGAACGGGTTTTAAATAAAAGAGTAATGTGTTTGTCCGTTGCCACTACCACCGTTACCACCACCGCATTTGCATTTGCCATCGCCGTCGCAGTCGTAGTCGCAGTCGCAGTCGCAGTCGCCACCGCCGCCACCGCCACCGCTACCATCGCCGTCACCGTCACCATCTCACCACCTCCAGCACACCGTCACCATCCCATCATCGTCACTACCATCACCACCATCACGGCCGTGCGGAAGATACACACGATCGACCTCGGGGTGAGTGGGCAAAGGTAGGTAGGTGGGTACGCGGCTAGGTATGTCCCCCTTTCACTCCACAGATATAAACTCTTAACATCTCCGTTTGGTACAGCGCGAGCCTGCCAATCGGCGGCCGGTAGAGGCGTGGCTGCGGCTCGATGAGGCCTCGCGTTTGGCCGAGGTCTCGGGGTGGAAC
Source organism: Tetramorium alpestre (assembly GCA_021460005.1). Classification (NCBI taxonomy): domain Eukaryota; kingdom Metazoa; phylum Arthropoda; class Insecta; order Hymenoptera; family Formicidae; genus Tetramorium; species Tetramorium alpestre. The sequence goes on along the minus strand of JAJVSH010000078.1, from coordinate 912,778 downwards.
ACTGTGGCACAGTGTTTTATTTCGCGCTCGCGTGGAGTATGGAGGGGACCGTTAGTTTCTGCCCTATCCCTCCCCCGAGCGTCGCGTCTCCCCCCATCATTCTCTCTTTCTCTCTCTCTCTCTGCCTGCCGCCGACCGCGGCCCCGTTGAGCTCCCACTTTGCTGCCGCGCCGCACTACCGCCTCTCCGTCTATCCGCGCGCGCTACCTGAATCGACTCACCCGGGATGCTGCAATTGTTGACAATGCCGGCGAGCGAGAAGGAGTGAGAGGGGGCGAGAGCGTGTGCCGCGGGGACGCGATTCCGCATTTCGGCCCCCGGCAGCCGAACGAGAGGGTGTTGTTCTCTGTGCGCGAGCCACGATACGAACTTGGGAAAGTGCAGGCGCGTGCGCCGCGTACGAGCGTATTACGCTTGGGAAAGTACTACCTGCCTTTACCTATCATCTACCTGCCCTCGCCGACTTTCGTTCTTCGTCATTGCTCGTCTCGCCGCGAACGAACGTTGAATTTTCCAACATCTCCACGATGGTGCGCGTAAAGACTTGAGCTCCTGATCATCTCAGACCTGGATCGGGCGGGACACACCGAAAAATATCGATTTCACGATTATCGCCGATCCACCCTGCAGATAAATAGATAAATAGATAAATAAAGAGAGAGAGAGAGAGAGAAAGAGAAAGAGAAAGTTACTGCTCCGGTGGCTCGGACGTGCCCTCGGCATGGGGGCGAGTGTCGTCGATTACGCGGCTTCGCGCCCGGCCCGGATCATCAACAGCGCGCGGTGATTGTGCGGTGGACCGCGCGGAGCGACGAAAGTTCAATTCGGAATATACCTCGGAATATACGCGGTCGCAAATTCTGTCGACGAGTGTGTCGTTGACGTCGAGCGGCGATCATGTCGCTACCCCGCGGCGTCGGCCTCGGCGTTGACGTGGGCCAACTGATGCAACACCAGCAACAGCAACAGCAGCATCACGTGTTGCCGGCCGCGTTCTTTCTGCGCGCCAGTGCCGAGAGATATCAACGGACCCCCAAGTGTGCACGATGTCGTAATCACGGAGTCGTCTCCGCGCTCAAGGGCCACAAGCGCTACTGCCGATGGCGGGATTGCGTGTGTGCCAAGTGCACCCTTATCGCCGAGAGGCAACGCGTCATGGCTGCTCAGGTAAGATTCTCTTCTGGGAATCTTGTTCATTTTCGTACGCCTTTTCTTCCAAATCTTTTCAAAGTTTTCTTCAAAAGACAGCGCGCGTTAAGTATTTTGAAAACGACCTTTTTTCTACCAAGTGAAACTACCAAGTGCTTGTACCGTCGCAAAAATTCGCAGCGCGTAGCTCCGGTGGATTACTATTTCGAGTGAACGCACGTTAAAGAGAGCGCGTTAATGGCTAATCGTTGATTGTGATAATTTTTATTATTGCGAATAAATATTAAAGGACTAGTCTTATACATGTATTTGTAGCGTAAAGCAGACGCAAAATATTTTCAGTTTTTCGAAATTATATTAATTAGTAATTTCTGTTTAAATATGAGAAAAGTATGAAATTTGTGAATAGGATAACATACCTTTTAAAAATAATATAAAAATATTGAGAAAACTGCTTGAATTTATAATTCCGCTAGAATTTTAAATATCATCTACTGATAGTGATGATTATTTCTGCCGAAATTTCTTAAAAAATGTTAGAATTAAAATGTATCATAAACTAAAAGACATAGGTATGTTGAAAGTCGAAACAAAACGTATCTGAGAAATTATTATACAATATAAATATCAAATATATCGAGACTTTATAATCATTGTAACGGACGAATAGAATTGGAAGACAAAATACAAGTTGTTTCGCGTTTACACATACACATTTACATAAATAAAATGCGTAAATTATCCTGCTTTCCTTAAAAAAATTAAAAATTTTTAACAATTATATTAATCGCTAATTAACATTTTATTAACGCTCTATTATTGTTTTTTTTTTTGGAAATGTCAATTTATACTTTTAATTTGATCCTTTCATTCCGCTTTCTTTACATATTGTATCAATCCTATATCATTATATCAATTGTTTGTATGTATACATATGTCATTCAAGTTGTTTCGCGTTTACACATACACATTTACTTAAATAAAATGCGTAAATTATCCTGCTTTCCTTTCCTCCATAAGTGATTACTGTCAGAGTTTTTTCGATATACATGCGTGTAGTCGTTAAATCATAAACACAGTTACTAATTGTAAGTCATAACATTTCAAAGAGAGAATTGTAATACTATATATATATATATACATACTATAAATATATTCGTACTTGAGATTTCATTTTAGGTAATCTCGATATAATCGCAACTTGTATTCGATTCAGTTTGATTTTGTTCAAAATCTCGACATACTCTTTCTGCAAACATAAGTTTATATCCAGTTTTCTCTAATAAGATGATCGATCTACACAATTATGATCTTTTCACATGCTTGTAATATGGGAGGAAGGGAGAGAGAGGAGAAAATACTGTAGGTTAAAATGTGTAATTTAATTTACACGTTTTACGATGGGTTTACGATGACGAGATTTCAAAGCAACGAATGGTAATTACGATATATTTTGTAGGAATATAAAAATCTTCGCGATTACACGCGACGTCCATCAAAGGAGATATTCCTTGTTACGCAAACGTACGTTGCTACGAAACTTTGTTTTGTTTATCACAATTACAATTAAAGTTAATCAATATTCACGTGTATCAAGGAATTATAGACACGTACACATATACACACAACTGTTACTGTTCTTCCTTCAACCTGAAATAAATTGTTCCAGGTCGCGCTTAGACGGCAACAGGCTCAGGAAGAAAGCGAGGCGCGCGAGTTGGGCCTGCAATTGCAATACAATGCCGGCAGCTGCAATACTGCCCCCGTTCTACCGGCGGCCGCCGGTACGACGCCAGCTGGTAGCCCGCCCCCGCACCCGGCTCACGTAGCGAGTCCGGCGAGTCTCGCGATACCCGCGATACCCGCGGCAGCCGCGGCAGCCGCAGCCGCCGCGGCCGTGCACATCCAGACGCAGCTTCAGCATCAGCAGCAGCCTGCAGAATGTGGTCTCTTACCGAGGAAGAGGTTAGGTTCTACCCAGGACGAGTATCGGCAGCCCAAGGTCGAGAAGGCTGATACCGTTGTCGGTAAGTGAACCAACCACACGTTACTCTGTATCTCTCTCTATCTGTAAAAGGTCTTCCTGACTTTTCTTTATATTAATAAATAATTGTCGATCATAAACGCGTTACAGTCCAATTGTAAAATCAAAGTATGTATCGTTAACACGTAACTCTCTCTCTCTCTTTCTCTCTGTCAAAATCAAAGTATCCTTGATGTTTTATTTGAACGCAAAGCGCTCTCGAAGCTGGGAACTCGGAGCGGGAAAAGAAGTAGAGTGTATCGCTATTTAGCGAAAGCTCAAGCGCGATACACGGGCGCAATAATAATCGGCGGCACGCGACTAAGAAGCGGGCGCGCATGTGCGTTCGGCACACGCGTGACTTGCGGACGAGTGCCCATTAAGAACGTACGTACCACGCCTTAAGTAGGGCAAGTGGCCGCGCGCGGGCCATAATGTTGTTAAGTAAATAATGGTCACAAGCTCTCGCGGGCCCTTATTACACTTGAATGCCACTCGAAGCGAAAGTCGTACTCGTTAGTGACGGCCTTTAATTCTCTCCGTTTGCTCGCGCTCGACCCTTTCGTTCTCCTTCCGCGAACTTCTTTTCCAGGACGACTCGTTCTCGTTCTCGTTCTCGTTCTCATTCTTATTCTCATTCTATACAGAATAAGTAAGGTGCACGCGTTTTCATCCTGATATACTACACTCAAGTATACTCTCGCTTCTCTGGTAAACCTCTGACCTCGCTGACATCTTACTAACACCTTGCTTTGCTTACATTGACAAAGCTACTTCGAATTTGCCAGCTCGTTTAGTTCAATTCGATGAAGATATACACATATCTACGTATATTTAGAAAGCTTTGTCGTCCTCTCACACCGGCATTTCGCGTTACACGCATTTCTCTTAGCATTCATTTAGACAAAACGAAAGTTGGGATGAGATTGTAGATTAGAGCGCATTTAACGGTAAATGTGCGACAAAGATATTTATGCGTATCCGGAATACGTGTCTCTATCTATATATACATATGTATACACACGTCACAATCAGTTTCTTTCTTTCTTTTTTGCTCGTCCGATATCACTTTATTTCAATGCAGTTGCAATCGATTATCGGTTTGTTACCAACACTTTATGTAGCGCTTTTCTATCCCTCATATTGCACTTTATTGTTACCTCTGGTAGTGACGTTCGAAAGAGCGTGCCCTTCGTTGCGCAAACAGTTGTGGTTAATAAAATCTACCTGCATCATGAGGTTTCATTACGCACGGCCATTCAGCTCGCACTTGCAACAAGAGTATGCAGGACGATCTATTTAATTGCTCATCGTACGTTTTACCCCTTACTTACCTTACTGTTGGTACAATTCTTTTTTCGTTTCTTTTGCTCGACTGATTATTTAACAATTTTGAGAAAATCTAGATTAGACAATTTTTTAGATTATTTATAGATTATAATAAAAATCATAAGTATTAATATAAATAAAGCTTGCGGCACTTTTGCTTTTTTTCCTGCTGGATTGTTAGCTAAATTGCGTACTTGCTACCGTCTGGGTAGCATTGCTGATAGTCCTGCTGACTGTGTTGCTGGGTTGGCTTCAGACGATACGGTCTTTTGTACTGGCTTGTACTTTGCGTATGAGCTGTAACCGGTAAATAGATATGGAGGAGACCGTTGCTACTGCAGTACAACATCGAAAATATGCAATTGCATTATTTTTAATTATTAATAAACTACGATGAAAATGACATCATCGACGTTTTGTGGAGTCGATTACATCAAACGTCAGAATATGTCAAACTTTTTTTATTGAATCTAATCCTAATCAAGCTGTACTTTGATTGGCTCTCGTAATGAGCCAGGACAGAACCATGCAAGAAAAATAGCACATGTTCTATCATGGAAATCCAGCAGATCTGTCAGCAGCGTGACAAGCAGACATACAATTTCTAGCACAATTGTCCACACGATAGCAAGCACACAAGCCAGCTAGTAATCCTGCAGTAGGAAAAAAAGCATCATGTACTGCAGGCTTTATAAGTAAATAAATATCAAAAATAAAAATCCAAATTAACATCTAAAAGAATGTTATATATTATTAAGTGCTATACCACGCATTTCAAATTGCATAATATTTACCTTTATTTTCGTACACGCTTTACGTCGTTGTATAAGTCCATATTATAATTTTTATTATTGCAAGTTTTATGTTTCTTATGATATACATATAACCGAGTACTCGATCGTACCAGTAAGTAAAGAGCACAAGAAAGAAACGAAGAGAAGGTGAGGAGAGAATGAGATCTGATAGCAATCGTCTTCCAAGTGAATTCAAAGCGTGCAAAAAAGGGCAAACGATGTCGACGAAGAATATCATGAGCGAACATTTTCTTCCTGCGAGGGGAGATGCTTCCGCGGGAGATTCTTTATGGAACACGGATTCTGTCGCCGGTGAAAAAAGAGCCGAAAAAATTGAAGAAAAGTACGTTCTCTAATTTCCAGAAATAATTAAGGATTGATTCAAGTTTGAAATATAATATATTGTATATATAAATGTATAAGTGCACAAATTTCTAAATGTGGAAGAAACTGGTTGAATTCCATATCGCGTGTAAATTCGATGAGACATAAATTCCCGATATCGTTCCACGGTTAGTCGGATCTACAAAATTACTCGCTATTCGCTAGTCTGTTAGTTCAACTCCATTTTACCATTTTGTGTAATACAGTAATGTTGATTGTTGATATGATAAACTAAAAGTTCTTATATTTATATAAAAAGAGTAAAAATCATAAACAGCAACGAAGGTATTATGCTGCACACACCACAGGGAAACCCTTCGCATGCACCTGGTTTCAATTACGATGTACCCGAATGTACCGCGCATACCTGCGAGACCTGCGAGACGAGGGAGATACGTAAGATGTCTTTCTGGCCGATCTTCGAAACAGAGTGCTTACACTAGTATAGAACCGAGGAGAGTCTCCGGTCGAGAAGTTTAGCAGTAATTGAATTTCTCGGACCAGTGCCTTCGACCGCGGGGGATTCCGAGTTGGTCGCTAGCGCGCGTACACACACATACACACACACACACACATTCTCTCTCTCTTTCTCTGAGTAGGTCGGAGAGATCATGAGGTTGCTGCTTGCTACCAAGTGGGTGGGTGTACTCTCGGTAGCGGAGAGAAACTCGACGAGCCCCCATTATATCGCGAACGGAGAAAGAGATATCCACTTCTTTATACTTGATGCTAAGGGAACGGATACTCGCGACTTTACACAAAAAAAGTAGGGTCCTCTTTCTTCGAACGTGAGGAGAAAATTTCAGCAAAAGATTAAGGCTTTTTTCATTACAATCTTCTCACCAAGTCAGCTTTGCTACTTTCGTTTTGATTATTCTTACCGTGAAATATGTGGCAAGAATAAAGGGTCTTCAATCTTTAATTGAAGTCTCATGATTTTCTTCACGCCTCTATCCAGCGAATAATTTATCCGATAAAGTTTTTTTGAAGACTCGCTAGTTGACGTTTATATTTTAATCAATTTGCTTAATAAAAATACGTAGAAACGCAAGCAATAGTCTTGACTTTTGCGTAATCGCGCGTGTTGCGATACGCACAATTGATTGCTCCGAATTGAATAGTTTCGAGTTATTCATGAGTCGATTATATTAACTGACATTTACGAGCGACAAAGTACACGGGGAGGGTGGGCTTCGCGTAGCAAAGGGCGTAGCGAAGCGCCGCACGGCGCAATCATTACGTCGAAAAGGACGATGTAGAGATTTGGTCTTTCCGTCGAGATTCTCCATGGAGGAGCCGAGAGAAGCAGGGTGGAGCAGGGAGGCTTTGTAGGAACTAGTGCACACACGCACGCGGCAGGCGCCTTTTGTACGTACGTGTGCGACACACCCTTTATCCCGTAAGGATCACTTGGTCGCTCCGTCTACCGGGGACCATTATCCGGCAATTTCTCGCAGGAGAGGGAGAAGCTTCTTCGAGTGTCCAAGAAACTTTGTGAAAGACCAGTTCGCTTCCGTTCTTCGTCCTTCGTGACTGCGGAGGACACCAGGAAATTATTTCGTCCCCACTGTAATACCCCCTCTCCCCCTCTCCCGCTGCGCTCCTCCTTGGTCTCTCCTTGTTCCTTGCCGTCACGCTCGTGTGAATTCACGCGGCGTGTCTTCAATAGGGAACGAACGGCGCAAGAAAGATTTCGATCGCGCGACAAATTTTTCTAAAATGTCAAATGCTCACCTGACCGACGTTAAATTTTGTAATTTGCAAACTCGTTGTGCGTAAATCAATTTAAAAGCTATACTTTTTTTTCGAAAGGAATTCTCGAGGGGATTCTCGTCACTCGAATTACTCTGTGATAAGAATCACTTTCAATTGCATTTTCGAATCGAAATGAATTTTTTTATTAACGACGAGACTATTTAATGTAAAGTGGACACTATTAGAACTTGTGATTAAAGGAAAACAAGATTATCCACTCTGTAGAAAAGTGACTAGTTGTAAAATACTCTAAAGAATCGGTAAGTAGTTGGCAGACGAAGTCGTAGCCGCGTTAATCGATCACTCATTACATCAATTTGCAATGTTCCGAAGCATATACGCACGCGTCGCAAGAACTTGGCAAAGTAAACACGATTTAACTAATCAAATTCAAAGACGGATGAGAGAGAGAGAGAGAGAGAGGAGAGAGAGAGAGAGAGAGATGGGAGAGCGCTTCGCACGGCTATTTACGACGTGCCTGGCAACATTGTTTGCAAAGAGTCAGCAGGACTTCGGGGAACACAAACGCGGACAGATAGGTAAGGCTGGACCCGACCTTACCTATTTGCATAGGTGTACCCGCTCTCGGGGTCGAATGCACGTACACGTGCAACGCCGCCGAAGGAGCACATCTCTAAGAGTGTTTGAACAAAACTTCTACCAGCGCGCGTACCGACTACGTTCCTCTCTGCTCTCTGTCGGATTCCCCTAGGATCGCTGGCGGTACGGACAGCTCGATCTTTGTTGATCGATACAAGATCCGCCGGGAATGTCGCTAAATATCATCTTGAACGTGATTTTATGCCGCTAACTCGGTGTGAATACAAAGCGAGTAAAGGCTCGACCTCTCCAGTTATGGATATACATACAAAATGATATGGAGATATGTTGAGCGCCTGTCAAGTTGTCGTCGTTCAGCCTTTCAAGATATTTGAAAATTACTAACCTTACGATGAACGTACTGGAAAAAAAGGAGCTCTCGAAAAACTATTACTACTAATATTACTAATGTTGTGCCGAGATAAGATCGAGTGCATCTATATCGTGTCTAACAATAAGTTTGTGCACTTTCATGCAGCAATCTGTGGAGCAGCCCATGCAGGTCTCCCTTTTTGGAGTTGAATCAATCTTTCCAAAAGTTTTGATCAAAAAATTTCAAAAATATTTCAATATATTATCTCACGTATATTTACATACAGCTAATTCGACGTAACCTAATTTCGATAAAGAGCGATTAAAATAATCTTTGGAAGCCGCGCGCTCTCTCGCCAGCCCTCTCGAGAACAGAAGAAAGCGATGGAAATCAGACACTCGAGCGATAGCAGAGGCTTCGCCCTTCGGCTACTTTCGCGAGCTAGTGAAAGGGCCATTCGATCCAGTCGACTTAATTAATTTGGCAGGGAAACGTTTGTTCAAATGTTTGATTGATGTAGAAGAAGAAACATCTAACGTTTTTTTTTTCTCAAGGATTATCAAGGCACGGCAAATACTAATGTTGCATTTATCTTCAATTAGTTATTTGCATCACTTGTACTAGATTATATAACTACATTTCCAACAGAGTGAAGAAACATTGTGTAAATGTAAATATGTGACGACACTAATATTTTCGTCATAATCCATATATAAATAAATATTTTCAAGCTAATAATAAAATAGCGAAAAAAGATTTATAGGTTGAGTGAACAAATTTTACTAATTCAAGAAATAATTGTGAATAAGTATAGGCGACTGACCGTCGGCCGAAGTCGATCGCGAATAAACGGATAAAGGACTCTCTGTGTCTCTTTCTCTCTCTCTATCTCTCTCTCTCTCGACATGCGACAACATGGCGGCTCAGCATCGCGAACGTAACGCATTGGCGAACATCCAGCCGAGCGTGAAAGCCCGGCGCTGTAGATCTGGCGCGCGGTGGGCAGAAAGAAAAAACTAACGATCACGTTATACTTCTCCTCGGAAAATGGAAGCGAGACGCGGTGCGGAAGGACGAGGCTCTCTCTCTCTCTCTTTCTCTCGAAGGAACCCCCGTGGAAATGGAAGCGACAGAATGGGAAGGAAGGGTGAATCGCACCCACTCTCTCTCCCGAGGAAGCCTACTACCGCGCTCGGAGAGCGTGCTTCGTAAACGTTTACGAGGCATAAACGCCAAAACAAAAGGCGACTGGGCGCGAAACAATTAAAAACGTTACGCCCGATCGCTCTCCAACGTTCTCTTTTCTCTCTTTCTCTCCCTCTCTCTTTCTTTCTCTCGCTCTCGTTCTCGTTCTTTCTCCGCCTCCTACCCTTTTATGCCTTTTTCTCTCTCCCTCGGCTCTCACCCTCATCCATCATATATCCCGGGGTGTACATACACACAAGCATCCCGCGGCCGTATTCACCCCTTTCACAACGAAAACACATGAACGTTGTAAAGCGGTGCGCTCTCTCTCTCTCACGCATACATGTATACATAGAAATATGTACGCGCACGTATAGCTGCACACACAGAGAAAGAGAGAAAGAGAGAGAGAGAGGCTTGAAAATAAAAGGGAATCGCGACGATTTAATGACTGATCGGGCTGTTGCTCGCTGTTGCTGCCGTGCAGGCTGAAGAGCTCTTCCTCCCCCGCACGTTTCGTTCCTGCTTTCCGGTCTCTTTCTCTCTCTCTCTCGCTTTCTCTCTTACTCTATTCTCGTATCTGATAAGGAACTTGCCTTTTCTTCGAGCTTTTGCACCGGCCGTCATTTCTGCGCGACAGATTGAGCGCTGCTATTTTCCGGGCGTATCGATACGTGATAATGAGAGTCTTTTCTCATTGCTTGGATCCCAGGACTCGAGCCCACAAACTGCTGCTGCTGCTGCTGCTATTGCGCGCTTTTGCTCTCTTTCTACGTATACACACATTATAGATTTTGCTGCATCGTATATGTATATTATGTATGAATTAATAAAGTAACAATTAAATCATGGAAAATTGTAAAAGCTAATCTCGGATTAGAATAGGAAAACTTTCCACTAGTAGTAAATTACTCTCACACAGCTATAATTTAATAGCTTCCCATGATGAAATTAACATCATGTACAAAAGCCGTTTATCAATCGCACGTGCGGCCAAAGAAAGAGAAAGCGTTTCCGAGTTTCGCGTACACCCTCCAGTTACTTTACGAGCTTACGAACAATAGGAACTGATAATTCATAGCCTGCGTCTCCCTCGCGTAATCTCGGAAGGAATCCAGAATTGGCGAATGTGAGATTCGCCGCGTTGGAAAATTCTGTCGGAGCAGTCGAGAAAATGGCACAATTACTGACAAATCCCAACCGACATTCTTTAACGGCTAACTTGCGTACCTGACTCAATTTCCAGAGATTCCAGGTTACAATTTTCCAGTTTTCTTCACTTCGTATCGGTGTAAAGAAACGACGACTACGAACACGCTGGTTCTCTTCACCGCGGATTGACATTGTGAGATACGGCTCCAAAGTGGAATCGTTGTACAGATAGAACAGAAACATCCTTACGCAGTCTTAAATCTCGTTCAGAAGTAGGAGGAAAAGAGTTTTGTATCGAGGAGAGCGTGGCGAGCTCCCTGGATAGGCTCGTTTCGCCTAAGCCTAATTTATAGGGATGTTTCGTGTCCTCCACAGTTGCCCCGCAGGCTCTGTGTCCTATTACTCCTATTCTCTATTATGCGCTGCCGCCGCCGCCGCCGCCGTCGTAGGCCGAAGCTTCTCCCGATATCTATGTGCCATTCTAAATTATTCGGTATTGTCCTCGCATGATTCCATTGTCCGCGTCTGTCTCCACCGTGTGTGCTGATACGCCATGCCGCCGCAGGTTAGGGCGTAGACCTACAACAACACCCGCCGTCGCGTCGCCGCTGGTTGTGCGCGGCGCGTGTATCTGCTTCGAGTGCGTCTTGTCATCGTCGGTCAAGAGAGAGGCCTATGCGAGCTTCACTCGTACGTACATCGTCAAACACGTCTAATTAATCATCATTTCCGAGCTAATACGCACGCGTCGCGGTAAGAATTAGTCCTGGATTAGGTGACGAAGCTGTTTGTGACGGGTGTGCGATCCAGCATCATGACATTCGTGACGCAATTGATTTTGCACGCTGAAAGCTACTAACTTATTACCGCAGGGATAGTCCTCCAATTAATATAGATTAATAGAGGCAAGTGCGGGCGCGTGGTCGACGAGATGAAGGGAGATCGAAGAAACGCCAAACGAGAAGCGCATGATAAACTTTTAATGTATGATAAAACTAATATCAAATTACAATAGTAAGCTCTTTTATAATAAATATGCTAAATTAAATAAATAGACAATCGCTTTTTGAGCCAGAACTAGTTGGTGGTTGCTCTCAATTTAATTACAAAAAATTTTAATGTATGTATGTCACTGAAAATGACGAAATTAAATTTATTATTCGTTCGACATATAATTATGTAACGGTGTAACTTTTTTTAGAAAATTTTATGTTTTATTATTTGCGTATTATTTGTATTCGGTTCGACAAGTTATAAATTAATATAAAATGTCTGGTTGCTAACATGGATTAGTCATCAGTAATTTCCATTGGCCCGTCTCCTTCTGTCTTTTTTCTCAACGTTCTTCTCGTGTTACCGCTTGTAAATAAGGGTGAGTTTAAATCACAACGACGTTTCTTCACCGAGTAGTCGTCGACAGGCACATATCCAGCTGGTACTAGGGCGCTTCTCTTTTCCAACGCAACGAGTTTTATTAACTTTCTCGCGTATCAAAATACATGCTAGGTATATACGGTTGCCCCGCGTCGGAAGATATCCAAGAGAAGTTAGAGCGCTCTCTCTCTCTCTCTCTTTCTCATTCGTGTGTGCCTGGGACAGGAGAGATTACAATAAATTGCACACACACCCTTCTCGAAATACAAGACGAGTGTAAGGGAGAAGGGAGGAAGCGAGGAAGAAAGAGGGGAGAAAAAGATTCCTGTTCGCGATACTGTGTTCCCTATTGAACTATGTTGCTTCGTCCCGTCCCAAGGGCGGCGACATTTCACAATGGTCTCGTTCTTCTCACCTTTCTCGTCATTGATTAGACAGGTACTTTCGTAAGCTGCTGCTCAAACTACTAGGAAGTGAACAGAGATTACTTTGAAATATCATACACGAGGTTCTCGCGTTCCAAGTTTCTCGCGATATATATCTCTTATTTATGAATTGGCCATTTGATCAATTAGCTTACTCGGCAATTTCGACGAGCCACAATGAAATGGGCATTGAACGGCGTCTCGCCTTGAAATACCCTTGAAATGGTATATTCGAAGAACGCAGCATATGGATTCACTTGACGGATTCCCCTCAAGGATATGCACTTCGTTACGCTATCGCTAGACTTGCCGAAAGATTACAAAAGAGTAGGAATTCCAACGTCGCGTGAGAGTGGCACGCTCAAGCCCGAGGGATTGACACCGGGGGTAGTCCCTGAAAGAATGATATTTTAATAACGGCTTCTGCCGGTAGATATTACCGGCGATTCTTACGGGTGCGAAGCCTAAACGCGCGTTCATCGGTGTGTGCAACACTTATACAAACGCCCAGGACATGTCGAGGGTTTAAGAGTCCTCTTGGTGCGCCAGCAGCTACATTAACGCGGGCTCTCGATATTGCATTCCTTTCCTTTGACGTTCTCGGATGTCAATTATTAATGTTATTATCTAGATGCCACGCCAGAGGCAGAGTGGAGATGGCTGTATCCTGCTGCGGAATTTTCCTCGGCATTCTGCGAGGAACGTCGCTCATTCGCGCGTTCAAGATATACATACATACACGTACACACACCCACACATACACACACATATATATATATATGTATATTTCTCGATGTTATTCAGTGTCGCTGAGACAAATCGATCGAACGGTGTGAAATTAATTAGCGACAGTTAGTATGCAAATTGTATAAATATTACTTACAAACTCTAGACAAAAATATACAAGTTATACTTAATTGAGAAGAAATTTATTACTATATGTACTATTAGAACAAAGATATTGTTTTATACTTACTGAAAGTATTTTCACAACCAATCGTTCTGGGATCAAAATTTTCTCGGAAAAGTATATTTCGAGGTGTAAAGCCTGACGTGAAAGAAAAATGTATCATAAAAAAATTAAATATTATAATTGCTGGCGATCGACAACGTGCGCGTTCACTGATCCACATAATCAAGAAAATCCGGATAATCTACCAAATAGAGAATTTGCGGTTAAGAGCACGATAAAGACTGCCGTGCTTAAACGGGCACGCAAAGGGGCGCTCGTATATGCGTGGCAAGAGGGTAGGTTAAGGGAATAAGGGGGTGGAGACGGAAACCGTTCGCGTAACCGCTCTGACTACATTCCCCTCCCTTCTCCCCTCCCCCTCACTCCTCCCTTGTCGACCTATCAATCTCTCCCTTACTAATAAACGAACGGTTAAACTTTTTAACGAGCGGTCAGACTTTCACCTCCTAAGCGCGATCAACCACCCAACGGGATTCTTTCACGCATTGCCGACGTCTCGATAGTCGTGCACGTGCATACGCGCGTGCTGTAACGCCACCCTCGAAAGGTCTGTACCCTGCCTTACTTTCAGTACTGCCGAGGATATTTCTGGCTTGTGCGCGCGTGTGCGCGCTTTGGGTGAACACGTTATCTTTTTCAATTCAATTATACTTTTAACAAATTACAATTGTCGATTGTGGAGAAACCAAGTAGAATCGATCTTGATGAACTTGCTCTTATTTTACTTCGCTAAAGCATTCCAAGAAGAAATCCTGTTCTATTTCAGGCTTGAAGCGGCCAAGGATCTCTGAAAGCACGACAATCTTGTCGACCAGCGATCCGGGCAATGAGGACGATCGTGATTCCGATTCTGGTGGTGAATTGCGAGCCGATCGTTCATTAGGTAATCCTCTCTATATCTCTATCTTTAAATTCTTATCTCTACGAGTGCGAAGCTTCTCGTGAACATAAAAGTTTAAATATAAAATTAACAAGTAAAATATAAAGGCTTGGAGAGTACAATGTGATTAATAGTATTTAAGTTAACGTTGTAACAGTCTTTAATTACTAATGAGATATATAATTATAAATTGTACGTTTTTTTCGGCTTTGCTTTGAGTCATCATCGGCGATAAGAATTAAATAAAAAATTTATGCACTCTCTCCGATGAACAATACTTTCAAGTTGAGTGGTCTCTATAAAAATAGTGTGAAATAAAACTTTTCGTGAAAAAAAAGTGAAATTTTTGCTAATGATTATAGTTTGATCGAAACAAAATTGACACATTCGAACAAAAGAGAAGTCACTCACCCAACCAGATCAGAGAGAAATAAACGCAAAAAATAAACAGATATAAAATCACCTCTTTATACGCAGATTTATATTACATTATATTACACAACAGGCAAGACACACCAATATATAATATAATAGCAATAAAATCTTAAACCTTTTATCACGCAAATTTATCATATTAGAATCTTAACAATTATCAATATTACAAAATTATAAATAAATATATGTACATATAATACTTGATAAACTTCTTTCTTAACTGCTCTACTTTTCCAACCATTTACTAATTGTATAATATACATATAAAAGTAACCTCAATATTCTGATGGCTCGAGTTGATCGCGAGCCGTTGAAGTCATCATATAAAGTTCCCCGACAAAGTGACAAACGTTACAGTGGTGTCGACGGCGGCGGAATCCGAACCGACGAGAAAGCGTACTAATAGCCTGAACGATTCCGAAGAGGGCAGTCCAGAACCGGGCTCGCAAAGTCCGACGCATACCCCGCCGCTGACACCCGCCTTGACGCCGCAAAGAGAGGACACCCCGGCGCCGGAAAACCTCAGCTTACGCAAGAGTGGTAGTCCCCCGCAGACGCAACAGACCTTGCAACCGGTGGATCTGGTTCAACCTAGGCCTAGTCCCCCGCTACCCCCATTAGCTGTAAGTTTTGCCACTTTAGATTTTTAATTTAATGAAATATAAACAATGCATTGCATACGTGACATCGTTAATCGCAAAATAAAAATTACGTAACAGTTTGACTTTCAAGTATATCTTTATAATTTTTATAACATATTTTTCTCTCTTCCGTCGCGCTCTCTTTCTTCTATTATTAATATTATTTTTTTTTGTACAATCGGTTTTTGTAAAAATCGATATTGTAGAATCACGTCGATATGTCATTGATTATATGATTCTACAATCATATATAATATTTTTAATCCTATGTTAAAAATATTTTTCACATACATGACACACAAATTAAAAATGTTTCTTTAGTCAATACAAATTTTCATAGCTTTAATTGAATGTAGCTTACAATCAAGAGTAATATTTTGTTTGAAGACAAAATATCAAAACTGTATATGTATGTGTATAAATATATATATATATATAT
>JAJVSH010000078.1:865280-894542 GCA_021460005.1 Tetramorium alpestre | reverse complement strand
ATAAATAAAATAAAATAAATTTGGTGATAAGATGTATAGTTTGAGGAACGCGACAACGAGAGAGTGGTCAAAATATACAAACATATATCCATTCGCTAAACGATCGCTTTACTCAATTAATGTCTCGTGAACGATTTTGGCGGTAGAAGAGAGACGTTACGTTCCTCGTCGTAGATGGGTACTTGGACACGTACGTCGCGTCGGTGGGGGGGGGGGGGGGGTGAACAGACTTAGGTACACGATATCGATGGAATACCGATAATCGACTGGCCTCTACAAGGCGCATATCCGATAGGTCGATGCCTGAACACGCGCCCGGCGTTATATACCCGGCAATTTGTGCCCGCGTGCGCGGCGCATACGGTGCATATACGGGCATTATAATGCTCCGGTTATTATTTACGAGGCATGGCCGCCTGGTTTTCCAGGGGTGGCAATATATCGACACCCCGCTGAGTTTCTTCCTTTGGCTACTGGTTACCGTCCATAATGGAGTATAATAGCACCCCTCTCTCCCTTCTCTCTCTCTCTCTCTCTTTCACCCTCCTTGCCTTCACTTCTGCCGCGACCGAGTTTAATCCGCAGTCAGAGAGTGCAACAATCCCCTTTCTTCCTCGCGTCTCGTGTCTCCCGTCTGCGAGGAATTTTAAGCCACCGAGTGGGCAAAGGGGTTGTTAGAGCTGGAAACTGATCCGATTGTTGCGAAAGGGGGGAACAGTGGATGATGGAGAATTAATTTAAGATTCTTCAAAGAGTGGAAAATCGAGGTGCCAAGATTGTTGTTCAATTATTTGTCGCGAGTTGTTGATCGGCTTTAAAATCTATCTTTAGTTATTACTTTTTAACCAGATTAAACAACTAATCACGATTATTTTAATGTTAACTCTGTTACATGTATATGTATATTTGATGAAAAATTTCCATTTCTTTTTTGTCCGAATTGTGATTAACTTGTGTTATAATTTCTTAAATTTTTTATTATATACATATTTAAAGTGGTATAAAGTTTTAATTTTGTACATACACCTCTTACGTCGTGATGAGCGATTCGCCAAATCTTTTTCTTTCATAAAATGAAATAGAATTGAGCTTTGCTGTACACGTGTATACATCAAAAGTGGGAAGATACGCGGTTAAATTCTTAAAAATTTCAGAGAAATGTTTAACTGCCGAGTAAGCGAACACACGAATACTACACTCTTCCGTGTATACAATTTAAGAATGCTTACGTCAGATGATAAGAATGTCAATTTAAATCGGACGATTAGCACATCGAGATGCTTATTACGCATAAATATACATACGAAAATATAATGTTAAATTTAAGCGCGAGTAATGTGATTTGTCGAGAAACGACACGACACGACGTTACACAATTCCAATGAGAATTTCTACTTCCAAGACTACTTTTTCTTTCCCGTTCTTTTTTTTTCTCTTTTTTTTTTATTGGTCGATGAATATAGCTAACCGAATAACGAGTCAGATGGCTTTTAACATTTTTTCGACTTCCATCAATATTTGCTCTCTCGCTATTTCTCTTCGTCTTGTTCTCCGTATGGGAACTGAGAAAAGTTCTTCTACCCCATGTGAATGCACACGCGCACCCACACGCATGTTTTGTAGCTACACCGCGGCCCGCTTAAATATACATACGTACGAATGCATGGAAGCCAATCGAAGAGAGATCTTTTGGGCCGTCTCTCTTCTCGGGTCGCGCGCGCGGAAGAGAGAATAAAGTGTTGCCGAACGTCGGCAAACATTGGCGCCGTGTTTGCTCGCCCCAAGGAACGATCGGTCTCGGTGGTACCACCAATCTCGGTGCACACACATAGATCGCACATGTGGGAGCATGTGTGGACTTAATGTGGACGAAGGATGGCACTGGTAACGGAGATCGAATGTCTTTTTGCCAGATGATTCTGGTCAATAAAATATCTCGTTTACTTCCCTTCCGCGATTCAAAGTAATGTACAAAAATTGCTATGTATTACGAATTTTCTTCCATTATTAGTTTTATCTAACAAAACAATCCAATTTTACTACAGACGATATAAAAACGGTAATGTTTAAAAATATTCCGTTTTCGCGCTCTTTACGCGAAAATATCTATCTTGTTTCTCAGCTGTTCGTTATCTTGTTCGGCATATGACAGAATCAGTCAGGAGGATAGAGGGAGGGAGGGAGGGAGGGAGGGAGAGAGAGAGAGAGAGAGAGAGAGAAAAGTAATAGAGTCTGGGCCGTCTGGGGGCCGCGCCGGTACAAATCGAGCTATCCCCTTGCTTCCTCTGAGGGACGTCGCGAAACAATTCCGAACTGAATAATATTAGTATCTAACAATAGACGTGCTAAATTGAAATACAGAGAGCACCATGCTGTTTCGCGAGCGCTCGCGTCGCCCCGCATTCTCCGCGCCGTTATAAACGTTTGTACCCTATGTATAGGTGTATATCGCATGCAGGTGTACGTGCACGTCAGTGTCGAGACAGAGGACGCAGCGCAGCGGCTGTACCCTCTTTGCGTCCGAGTGTTGGTTCTCCGTGACGATGGCGAGGATCACGCTTCGCGCGCTGCGATACCAAGCTGCACAAGCTGCGAGAAATAGCATGCAAATGAAATATTAATTAAATCTAGGAAAATTCGCCGTCTCCCTCTTTCTTCCTGGTTGGCAACCGTTCCTCGACGATCCTCGAGTGATCCTTTTTCGTTCACCGCACACTATCCACTCGGTCTTCCGTCCTTTATCACGTGCGTTAACTTATGAAAAATCTGTCTACCTCTTACTTTTACAACAAATATTATATGTGACTTGTATTTTCAAGTTTTACGATACGTGAGTCGATACGCTTGCGTGCAAATTATTTGTTAGCGAATAATGTCATTGCTCACGTTATCATAAATGTTAGTCACAATTTAATACTGTTACGTTTGTATTAAAAAAAAATCGTCGTGGATAAAAAAGGATTTATTTATTCAAAATGTATGTGCGTTTATAGTATTTCCGTTGATTAAAGTTGAACAATTTCCCATTCAAATTCATTGCATTTTATCGCTCTTCGTATCGTTCGTACATCTCCATTTGATTTTTTTCTCAATTTTTTACCTCCATTTTCTTTATATTTCGTTTTCATTTATACGTACAATTTCCACTGCTCCGTCTTACGGACTCTTTCCGGCTTTCCTCCAACCGCCATCCGCGTTTCCGCCTCCTTTAGAAACAGTCCGCGAGCACCCCTTCTCCGGTCCTGCGCCATCCCGTAGTATACGTGTATCTCGCACTCGCGGCGACAATGGCGTCAGACATCGAATTCACTCTATAGCTCGGACATATTCCGTTAATTACTTTCACTTTGCGTCAATGGCATTTCCATTTCAATGATCGTCTCGCTCTGCCCTCATACCCGGCGTCGACGGTTCCACCGCGAACATCGCTACCTCGATCCCCAAGCAACTCCGACCCCTCTCCTCTCGCCTCATTCCAAACGGATTCCATCGCCACCCGCTCATTGAAATAGGTTTCGCATTGTAGACGGAATACAACGCTTGCGCGTACCATGTAATTGTTGGCACCGAGTCGCCAGAAGCCCAAGTCATTCGCGAGTTTGACGAGGAATCTCGACTTGATAGCGAAAATTCAATTGTAGCCTCCACGGAGTTTTCTCCTCTCTTCTTTCTCTTTCTCGCGCTCGTTCATATGAGAATAATTGTACAATATAAATAATTACGTACGTTAATAACATAAATTTGTTTAATTATCTCGTTCTCTTTTATGATTCATATCCGTATGGCGATGTATAAAAGTATTAACCTTAGCTTCAAGTTACACGCTACTGTCACATGTCATATGCTTCTAAGAGGATTTCGTACTTGGGACGAAACGTCGATTGGAGTTTACGAGATAAATATTTGCTCTCGCAAAGGCTGCGGATCTGCCGTGGCACGGGGAGATTAATTACGTATTTGTATGTATGTATTCGCAAGTTAGACCAAGTGGACGATAACTGCGAATCACCCTGCGCACTGATGGCAAAAAAACTTATTTTTCATGTCACGGCGAGTTGAGTAATCTTTCACAAAACATCGGGACGAAATAATGCGCAATATTTGCCGAGTACGCGGACTCGGTGCAGGTACACGTGAACGATGTGGGCTCGTACACGCGGATTTTACCTGCGTGCGCGACTTCCACCGTGTGTCACTATGTTTGCCCATCCATTATAGCTACAATAACAAGGAGCGTCCACTCCATCAGCTTCTTTCTATGCCTCCCACGCCTCTTTCATCCGCTCACTACTTGCAACAGTCCTCGGATGAGATCGCTGTGCATATATATTATACGTGATGTTGACCTTATTCTTCTTAAGCAACGTCCAGCGGGCATCTTCATTCGCTTTAAAAGCCTCAACGATGAGAAAAATGTCTTTTATGTGGAGCATGGATATCTCCCGAGTAAATAACGTATGGAATATTAGAGTATATTCATCGTTGTCATCGCCAAGAAATTTTAATCGCTCGGATGCGAATCTGCACCTATTATACAAGATTTACTTGTCGACTTTATTTCATTTTAGCTCATTGATGCACGTCAATACCAATAATATAATAATATCAAATGTTGATGTTGAAACGTCATGTTATAATACAATATATTTTTTATCGAAATTCTCTCTCTCTCTCTCTCTCTCTCATAAATATAATCATATAAATTATCATCATCATCATCATCATCATTATCATATATATAAAAGATTTAAATTATAAAAATACCTCAACTATTGTAATATGTCAATTGTCTTGCACGCTTCCATTGTTCCCTTCTTACAGGCTATATCATTTCGGAGTCGCTCGGAATAGTTTCGCGGTGACAACGTATGTCCTCGATACCAAAGATATTGAATACCGTTTCACATGCTCACCACGTAGCTAACCCACAGGATCGGGATAGTCCTGAAACTCCTCCTTTATCGAGCTCCACTGTGACCTTACACCACCCGAGTTTTCAGAACGTACCCTTGCCACGTACCCTTCCTTTACCCCGTGCTCTCTATTATTCGACGATATTAAAATTGTCTTCTATAATCGAGGGTGGCGGCGGCGGCGGCGGCGGCGTTGGTGGCTTGAATAATCCGCAGTCGTCTCCTTAAGGTTTGATTCATGCTATAGGAATGATCACGTCCCGTCGCCCTTATGAGATCAAATACTCTTCAAACCCTAAATTCTTGGCAATGTATCCAATAATATATATTTCATGTATATATATATATATATATATCAAGAGTTTTTCTTTTTTTTTCATATACAAGTAGAAGAGATGAAATCTCTTCTTTTGAAAATTTCTCCACTCTGATCAAGTGATTTTCCATGTTTGGCTCTATATAACTATATTAATTCTTAATTAATTCTATTTGCCGTGTTGCTATGTTGGTCGTCTGATCAACTGACATTAATCCTTAAATAATAAACTAATGGAAAACAAACGGTTACTTTTCAATTTTACATTTTGATAAAATGGCAACATGGAAAAATCAAACGTTCGAATGTGGTTACTTGCGAGAGGAGGGTTGCGAATACGTCAAACGTATGTGTGTATATTAATCCGGCATTATGCTCCGACCGTGCGACGAAGTATGCCGATTCACAGATGAGGCAATTTAATTTAATTTTTCGCCCCTTACCTCCCTTCTCTTCCTCTTCGTTCGCCGTCGCGCCCCTCTCGCGATCTCTTCTTTCGAAGGCTTCGTGACCCTCGAGTCGTTGTCAATTGCAGGTCGACACCTTTGCCCCGTCGCGTGCGCCTAATCGCTTTAGAATTAACTGCACCCCTGCGCGCTTTCGAGGGGTAGTCTTCGATATTCGGGGCCGGGGGTGACAGTGGCGCACGGGTCGCCAACGTACCTATCTGACGGTGATTGTGATTTTTAACACTTTTCATTACGTGCTTCGTAATTATCATTCATTGGACCATCGGAATTCACGGATGACGATGACTCACGCCAACTGCAACGATTAAGAGCGTTACGTTCGAGTTGAAAATTCTTTTCTTTCTATGCAACGACTTTGCACAAACAAAATAGCATCTTCTGCGCTTATTCAACTGTAAGTTTATATTTCAAAGTCGAAATGTTTATTATACAAGGCGTTTCATATTTAGCAAAGAGTAGAACTTGTGCCATTAGAAAAGCCGAAAAATGGCATTCGCACGACAGTACATTCCTATTATCCTAAAATATACATGACCGTTTCATTCATTTCTCGTAAAATTTTCACGATTGCCGTCAAAAATGTAAACGCTCACGATCGACATGCGCTTTTATATCGTAATCTGGTCATATTTATCGCGCGACAATGCAAAAGCGGAAACTGGGTTATGCTCTCGATCGTTCCAACGAAATAACAAAAAATGAATGACATTGACGTCCAGCCAGTCAGCCAGCCAGCCAGCCAGTCAACCAACCAGCCAGCCAGCCAGCCAGCCAGCGCCGAATTTGTGCGGCTGCCATTTGGTACAATTTTTTCGACGAAGTTAATGTTAATCAGTGGCAGACGTGACGTAGATCGAGGGTACTCGACTGGATTTCATGTCCGGCCGCTGCCAGGGCTGCCTGGTGTGTGCGCCTGGCGAGCGTTGCGTATGCCATAAACGCACTGCCATAAGTACTTTGGCGATATACATCGATTATACTCGCACGGCGCGGCGACTCGTCCATTACAACGGGCTAGCGTGATCTCGCGATCGCGCTATCCCGCGATCCCGCGCTCGGTGGCCACTCGTGTGGCCGGCAAACACCGGACGAAATATACAAGGGAACGCGCGCACGTTATTTCGCAAATTATTTCGCACCGTTCATTTCAGAGCCAATGTCACATGCCACGACAGAGTGATATAAAAGTTCCCTACTTTTTCAAGCTGGCCGTTTTGTTATGCTTTGAAAATCGCCCGAATGATAACGCGATACTGAGAGAGGCTACAATATTGGATTATATATTTGATCTTTTCTTGTCTTGCATTTTTGAAAGAATCGATAAGTGGGATTATTTTATCTTTGCGTGGGTAAATAAATAAAAAAAAACTCACTGGATTTGAATAACTTTTAAAAGATAATCGTAATTGTCGAAGGAGAAATATGTTTAAGAAGAATAATAATTCTATACAGGAAATTGTGTGGATTCAGATTTTGTATAATTTAATTATTGTATTTAATATGTAATGTATTGTTTAATATAAAGTAGATTTAATTTTCTGTTCAACAGCAAAGCAGAAACAGTAAAGCGAAATCTAATCCCACATCATACAACTGATACCAGCTTTATTTGCCCTCTTCGCTCTATTCGATTACGAATACTCTTCTTTTTTATCTTTTATTTTTGAACCTATTTCTTAATGTGTGATCAAAAATGAAGAA
The DNA here is from genome assembly GCA_021460005.1 of Tetramorium alpestre. Taxonomy (NCBI): domain Eukaryota; kingdom Metazoa; phylum Arthropoda; class Insecta; order Hymenoptera; family Formicidae; genus Tetramorium; species Tetramorium alpestre. Next base: position 887,142 of record JAJVSH010000078.1, on the reverse strand, counting down.
ATGAAGGAATATTTTTTTGTAACCGCGGCAGGTAGACCGCGGCAGGTAGACGCATTCATGCGGTCGAGGGTTGCCGCGGGTGAATCTCCGTTCGTAACGATTCTAGCGAATAACAAGAGAGATCGTTGCACAATGAGACCCGCATAAGAGGCATTAGAAATGCGTGTGTACACGTCGTGTGAGTTTCTATGTACACGCCAGTGGTTTTCACGATGTCGGTAGCACGTCGGTGCTATCTCCTACCTTGGAATACTGATTGTGAGATGAAAACATTGCGTTACGTTATGCGCGCGATATTCTCCAATTGATCTTTTCAAACATGTGAAAAGTGTCAATAGAGAAACCTAACAAACTGTTAATTTAATACATTAAATATCAACTGTTTGCTAAAGAGCTTTCTGCGACTCAAACGATATTCTTCCACAATGTTTCGATGAGCATTTCACGCAAAAAATATATTATGTACAAAAGACGATAAAAATCATGCATCACATATACATATATTTGCACATATTGTATGTATAATAAAAAAAATGTTAAGAAAAAATTTATTGCCCTTGAATCAATCAAGTATCCACATTTCTAAATGAGAAAAAATTTTAAGAAACACTCTCTCTCTCTCTCTCTCTTTGTGTCAATAGAATTAAAAGTATAAATCAGAAAATATTACTTTTCTAATTTAGTTGTCAGATATTCCTTACTCGCAAAGCACACTGCACAGCCACTGTCAATTGAAAAGAGATTTAGAAAAAGAAAGAGAAAAAAATACCACCCTTCGGGAGCCACTCTTTGCGTATGTAGAAACGCGCTCGTGCGCTCTTTCACGTACACTCTTTGAGACCGCACAAAATGCACACGCGCTCTCGCACGTCTCTAGTCTGAAACCGCACTCTAGAGCCGTTTATCCGTTTTACGCGCAGCACCGTATATACATATACATATATAGGTATATAAGTATAATAATAAGTAGAACGTTCGAGGAGCCATTGTGCCCGATTGTTTTCGAACGGCCTCGTCGAAAACGACGAGATGCCGCGGCGGGGTGCCCGCCACGGGACGTACGCGCACGGACACACGCGTGCCTACTTCTATCTCCCCCTCTCCCTGCTTCTCCTTTTTTTTTTGCTTTTTATTTCCGCAAAAGTCTCTTAAATACTCTTTTATTCGGCGGACGGAGAAAGAAACTCAGCGGGAATTCCTCGGAAGCCAATCGGGAGCTGGATACTCGGTCACACGCACACACAGTAATGTGGTGCTCACCATCCGTGCACGAGTGGCAAGCACTTACCGGCAAGACCTTCTCCTACTAGGTCGCCCGTAAGACGGCACTTGGGGCATTCCGCCACGGCTTTCCGGCCGATCGAGCAACCGTGTTTCATCACTATTATATCGTCGAGCCTTATATAGTACAGATAGATCGTCGATCCTTTCGATCCTCTCGCCGCGAATTCATCGATCCCGTTCAAGAGCGACTCTCCGTTCCGTTGGAGATACAATCACCGATTCCTCGATCCCCATCTCGCACTTTGCTCCTATCCAATTTGATTCTACCCAAAACTTTATTTTCCCCTTTGTACATATATATATATATGTATATTTATATCTTTTACTAATTGTGTGACTAGCGGGTAAAATTATCTCAACGAGGAAACAAGGAAACAATCTTGGAAATTGAATCGTGAAATCTTACATGTATTATTATGTATAAAGCTCCTATTTGGAATTTAAGAATCGAACATTTTAATCGCACAACTCACACATATTCTCGATCGACGACACGATCCGTCTCACGATAAAAAAAAAACGCATAGCGCGGGCTGCGGAATGTAATAATATTATCATAAGATAGCGATAAAGAATAGGATGGTGAAAGAAAGAATCTATATAATCTAGCAGCGAGGGGGCGCGATGCCATTTTTTTGCCTCTTCGAAGCGACGCGCGAGCACGATATGGGTGGGCAATGCTGTCACGTTGCACCACCCCAGGCTGCATTACTAAACGTAGAAGCTACGTAGAAGATGTAACGGCAGTGTGTGTGTGCGTGTGTACGTGTACATACGCATTGCCTTACGGTACGGTACTCGCGTCACCGGTACGCGAGCATTATGCGAGCCGCCGTTTCTGCGGCTGTTATTATCACCGGCGAAATCTTAAATGCGTCTGCCGGATATTGCCTCTTCGGCCGAGCCGATAAAAATTTCCATGCAAATTATCACCAGTTACGCCCACTACTTGCCAGCTGCTCCTTATTCGCGAGATCTACTGTCTGCACGTCGCGTCGCGTCGCTTAAAAATCGCGCGCGCGGGCAAAGCACGCACGCTCAAAATACTAAGACCCGGTTGCACCAACGTTATTTTGGCTTTAAGCGAGAGTTAAACATGTGTTTATTTTCATCTTTCTTTCTAAATAAATAAAGACACACTTCTCACTTAAAACCGAAGTTGGTGCAATCGAGCCTAAATGAAGATACTAAATATTAAAATGGACTAGATTTAAACCTCTAAAGAAAATTCCATTTTACGTATTTTTTATGTATGTATATGAAATTTAAGAGCCCTCCTCTTAAGGATCAAGCGACAAAAGTTTCTATTCGAAAATCTATTTGTCATCTCCTCCGATACTCAAGTATTTTGCATTTTTAAAGGAAATGAAACGTTGAAACGTAGAAATTGAAGAAATACATGCGATGGAAGGAATAATAAGGAAAAGCATAATAAATAGGAACATAAATTAGAGCGACACATCACTTGTTAATAATTTGTACGCGTTGGACAGTAGTAATAACAATAAAATTTCACATAAATTATTCGCGAATAGAATTATTGAATATACGACACGCTTGTACGAGGATAAGGTAAAGTTAAGGTAATAAGCGTATACATACGTAACGCGATTGGGCTGACATAATGCTACATCGTCAGATCGGACACTGTCGATAAATTAGCGGAGATTTTTATAACCTACTGGACCATTAATGTCGAACGGCGAACGTTCTCGAATTGGCTTAAACTAATAATAGAATGTCATTATTCGAACGTTATGTATGTACATATATATACTCTATTATGTGGACGTTATACCTTGTACATGGCCGGCAACGACCAATCAGCCGAATCGCCCATTGTTTCCAACAAACACGCGAATGGGGTGTACCCCTAATCCTTGCCGGCTATCCAAAATCCATGATCGAAATATATCTCCTCTGTCAAACGCATGCGTACCTAGATCTGGCTACCCTTTCGTCCGACAAGGATTTTTACGGCTTTCGATCCTGTCAGAATGAAGGACGTGTCGCATGCGGACTTGCCATCAGAATCTTTATTGCGCCCGTAACCGCATTTCGAGTCGCGGAATAAATCAATCGTAATCACATTTAAACCCACGTCGATTCCACGGAGAAAAACGTCAGATATTTTAATACTTTTATTCTTACATCTCTGTATATATATATATATACAGGGTGACCCAGAATTGTCGCGCCAATTTTCGTGAGCAGGTAGAGCAGACCAAACTGAGTCGAAAACTCCTCTACCATTTTGCAATTTTCGCAATAGTTAACGAGATATTAATTGTTAGAAATCGCCATATTAGACCGGCCCTCTGCCGAATACAAGCACGCGNCGAAATACGACCGCCCAGCGTCATTGTTACCAAGACCGCGAGGAGTTGTTTGCAAAAATGGCAAAAAATAGGGGGACAATCACAGTTCAAAACCGCCTCTTTTAGGCATTGCCGCGTGTAGTAAACAACTCCTCGCGATCTTGGGAACAATGACGCTGGGCGGTCGTATCTCGCCGCGCGCTTGTATTCGGCGGAGGGCTGATCTAATACGGAGGTTTTTAACAATTAATATCTCGTTAACTATTGCGAAAATTGCAAAATGGTAGAGGAGTTTTCGACTCAGTTTGGTCCGCTCTACCTGCTCACGAAAATTGGCGCGACAATTCTGGGACACCCTGTATATATATATATATAAAACATATATTGACTCGTTCATGCCACACAATCATCTAAGTTTGAAGATTAATTTCAAAATGAACGCATTGGTAAATGTACAATTACATTTATTGATATTGGCAATCGGGATATTACTGACAAGTTTTTTCTTACATGTATGTAAATTAACATTTTTTAGATTTGTATAAACAATTTCGATGATTCGATGTTGCAAATGATTCTAGAGTGTCAATGTCAAAACCTTCGACTGAAAACTCTTTCAAAGAATCGTCTCGATCGGCGCACAATTGGTTCATGCAAGATTCATGATTCGAGCATTCGATTGGAGTCGCTCGAAGATCGAAGCCGCGGACGGCGGATCTATCGGTCGTGGATTATTAATTGCAGGAGTAGGGGTGGAACGTCGACTCGTCCTCACGGCGTTTCACGGTTGAATTTTCGCCCTACAACCCCTTCGACAGTCGCAGGGTCACGTGCTGGCGTCGCGGGGAGAACTATCGTCCCCGTGGCCGGTAACGTGGGATTAGCCCGGCCAATAATTCCGCGGGGTCGAATTTGTTTGATATACTATATCCATTGTGCTATCCACAGAAAGAGGCTTCCCACTCTCTATTGTGGCCGTTGAAAGCTCGCGACGGGGACGGGGAAACGCGCGGAGCCCACGATCGAGAGAGAGTGAGAAGGAGACTGCGGGAAGACGGGAGAGGGATGGCGCGAGACCGGCAGAAGGGTGGTTTCACCAAACTCACAAGTGGCAGCTTTTAATCTCTTCCTCGAGGAATAAACTCGACTCGGCCCGCTGAATTGTGCCTCGTTACCAGCGGTTTAATTGCTTGTTAATGGACAATTGGAGTGTTTCGCGGTAAAATACACCGCGATGACCGTAGCAAGCGAGATATCTCAAGGTAACCTTGGCTGCCTCGCAATAACTTGCTTCGGCTCGCAGTGATGAAGAGGTGGAATCGCGCTACACGTTACTTTTTGTAGCACTTAATTTTGACAAAGAGACTCGATTGCTTTTCGCGAGACCCCTAAGCCGGCGTCTACAATGAGATTTTAAGCCTCAAGCCGTAAGACATTAACCAATCACATTCGCTTATTCTTTTCAAATTGAACTCTGATTGGTCAATTTCTTACAGCTTGAGGCTTAAAATCTCATTGTAGACGACGGCTAACAGAAAAATATTACTGTGCAGTAACAAATTGGCTAGTAATTAATTATTGTTGCTTAGTAATTTTATTACTTACACAATAATAAAATTACTAAATAATAGTGATTTATTACAATTTATTATTGCACAATAATACTTTTCTGTAAGGGAAACGATCGTGGAATGTTTCGCGGTAATACTTATTTGAATAATTGTGAAACAGTTTTTTTTTCTCTTCTTGTTTTCCAATCATTATGTAACATTTATCGCATTCTATAGAAAACTAATTTTTCATGTACTCTATTTTCTTACGATGTTCGGATAGAGATTGAGAAAGTACCAACGTCAAAAAGAGACTAAAGTCGCTTCCGCGAGCTGTCAAAGAGCGTTTACTGCGTTCACAACGCTCGTATCGCAAAATGTGCATTTTTAGAGGTAAGAAAAACAATCTCTCCATTAAGAGATGTACCCCAGATCACGGCGGCACTAAATAAAGGAATAAACACGCGGTGGGCGGCCGGTGCTAATTGGCCGATCAATCTTCATTAGAAAACGGCTTAATTACAGTACAAGCTCTTTCCGTCCTCGGAGCTTGCGCACTGCGCCGTCTCCACCTCGCCTCTTTCTTCAGTACCGGAAAGTTTAATAATTCCGAAACCTTCGCGAGGTATAAATCACAGAAGGTCCTTCTCCCACCGCCATCCTCTCCTCACCATTACGACCATAATTTGAAAAACTTTCGAGGGAACAAAAGTGAGGACTTTTGTTCCAAGTTTTAGTTCTCTCTGTTCCCGCCCCTCTCTCTCTCTCTTTCTCTCCCCCTTTTCGCCTCTCCTTTTCTCCTCACCAAGGGTTCTGTTTGCGGAGCGACGCCCCGACAGTGTTTTGTTCGCTTTGTCTCTCTTCCTGTTAGGTATACATATAATGCCGTAACTGCCTGGACCATCTCTTCTCTCGTAGCCTTCTTCTCTCTCCCTATCGCACGCCCTATCTCCGCGTCTCCGTTTATATATTCTTCCATCTTTTTCAAATGCGATGCGCTTGCGAGTAAACCCTTGCGGGTCGTAAAATGTGCGAGGACGCGAAAAGTTGAGAACTTGCGGTCTTTTGTTGGAGCGACAAACGAGGTGAATGTAACGCGAAACTGTCCACGCGTCTATCATAAGAGACAAATCGTAATAAACGGCATCCTTCAAATTCTTCCTTCGTATTTCATCCACGCATTTGGATTATACTATCGAAACTTGATCGAGTGTGTGTTTGAGTGAATTGACATAACTGTATAAAATTCAATCGAATGCTAGGAGTTGTAAAATGTTACAAAATTTATATTTCAAAATTAATCCTAAGTAAATGAGAAGAAACCGCATTCTAAAGAGAGAGAGAGAGGAAACAATTTTTTTATGCCACGCATTATATGTACATATTGTACATACAAGTCGTCCACTTCATTGTCAGTAAATTAAATTGGATTAATTAAGGAAAGAAAAACGTGAAAAAAATGTTCGTACATTTGTCAAAATTAAATTTGTTAAAATTAAAAAAAGAAGGTCTCTCTTGTTTTATGAGAAAAGCAAATCTTTTTAGCTGAGCAATCGAGCCATCAGTGGTAGTTTCCGACTTCTCGCTGGCACCCTCACGTCAGTTTTTCTTTGGCAGGTGTACACACGGTGTATAAAGGGGATGTTAAACGTCACGCGAATTACGTGAAGCAAGAAAGAAGAAGAAAGGGAGAGGCGCGGTGGAAGCTGATGACACGTACGGGAAGACACGTAAAATAGAGGACGTCGATCTCTCGTTTTAGCCGCGGACCGTAGGAAGACACGTTGAAGAGAATGGACGTTGTCGATATTCACTTTTCACGAACGACACGTACGTATAAGTTACGGTGATGTGAGGCGGATCCATTAGACTATGCAATTGTCCACGTACCGCGGCATTGTCAGCCGCAATGGAGATTTCTATTCAGAAATCGCGGAAGTCCCCGGGACGCATTGACGAGAGATGGAGGATGATCGAGGACCGCTCTTGTTGCGAGAAGGAAAGAGATACGGTGGAGAGAGAGAACGACGTGCGAGAGACGGGAGAGGACAGCGAGGGAAGGAAAAAGAGATAAAGGGAGAGGAAGCGCGCGAGAGAAAGAGAGTGAGAGAGGAAGGGAGGAAAATAGCGCGGTCGGGGTAGGAAACAGTACAACTCACTATATTTATTATATTATGATAGAATGATCCGTCGAGAGTGTCACATAATTTATATACCTACGAGAGATTTTTATATGTTGATCGCTCAAGTACACCACACGTCCGTATATTTATTAATAATTCCTGCGCGAGAAAGAGCGGAATAAAGATACGACGACGCCAACAAAACGTTTTCGAGCTTTTTGTTTGCCTTACAATTAGATTATAAATTTTATTCGCTTAGACTCCAAAGCATCCTTGTGATCGCGGACGTAAACGTGCATTCTATATAGATATTCGATTGTGTGTGCAAGTATCGCGATCTTTTTCTTTATTGTTAGTATACTTAATATTTTTCACATCGATGATTTTTCACTTCCGACCTTTATGGCTTGACCTTCTATAACTGGAAAACAATACCGAGTGAAAGATCGGCAGAATTCTCTTGACGTATTTTAATAATAAATATTAATTATTCGTGCTTCAATTAATTTATCGTTAATCAGAACCTTACATCTTAAATATTTATACCTTAAATATTTTTTCCATTTTTAAGTCTATATTTTATCTGTCTGTATATTTATTGCAACTTTATATGCCTTGTGAACACGAGTATTTCTGCATGCACATATACGTTTTATTTCTTTCTTCAAGAGACTAGAAAGAATAATGATTCGAGCCATGCACTGTTAAATTCGTAGTGTCAAATTATACTCAATTTGAATAATTTTTAACTATTTCATAGATTGCCACTGCTCCTACTCAATATTTCATTAATTTTCACTAAAAGTAAAATTTTGACTAACATGGAAGTTAAATTAAATAAATTAACAACATATTGAGGCTTACTCGATATGTCGCTATTTTTATCTCATTGTTTTATTCAAATTAACCAAATATTGAGTAGGAGCAGTGGCAACCCATAGAAGTTTACAGTGCGCGGCTTGGAGATTTTCTCTTAAACCCAAGTCCGAGAGGCAATAATCCCGATCTGTATTCGAAAGTATACCCGTGTCTTTTACTTTTTTTCCGATAAGGAGCGAATAAACGTATCGTTAGCTTATGAATATCCTCTAGCAAACATTACGCAACAATCAAAAATGCAGGTTCGATCTCGAATGAAATTGAAGAGAGAGGGAGGGAGGGAGAGGATCCGGGGCAAGAGCAGAAAGGAAGAAAAATCTCGGATTTCCTCGAGGCGGTCGTTGTTCCGTGGCTACGACTACCGTTGTCTTTGAGGCTCTCGAGTTTCCACCCGGTCGTCGTTCTCACCACGCCCATCAATTTGCCTTGCGCTACAAACTTGGCGATCGATTATACCCCGATTACGGTGTAACGAGATATCGCGCGGTATCCGAATGCGGTGGCACACACGACGACGTTGACCCCCCCATTGTCGAGCACGGGTACCGCTCTAGTATCGTGGCCCTCTCTTTTCCAAAGCGTGTGTGCGTGGATAAAATATCTATGTGTGTGTGTAGAGAACACACCGCAAGGACTGGCCGCGCGGTCGCGTAATAATTATCCGGAAGGCCTCGCATTCATTCGGAATTACACAATGTGTCGCGTCTACCATTGTGATCTCCGCTGATTGACAGAGAAAGGATACGGAGAAACGGGAATAAAAGGCACAAAAGACGCCCGGCATGTCAGTCTTACACACACACTCCAAGATGGGTTGCGAACGTTAATACGTCGCAAACAACTCGCAAACTCGCGATGGTTATAAGATGGTTACGTTCCTTTCTTCTTCCTCCTCTTTTTCCGCCGATGACTGTCATCTTTGACGGTTTCAAATTCTGCGGTTAGATGCGTGCGTTACAAAACTGTAACTCGTTTGTACCTGTAAGTATAGCACAGAATGTCCGTGACAGCTAGTTACCGGATTAACCCCTTGACGTCGTCGAGTTTTTTAATTTTTTAATTTGCAAAATTCAAAATTTATTAAAATTATTACTACAAATACTGTGTTCTTTTTTATTTTTTCCCTTTGTTCTTAATAGATTTGAAAGTGCTAGATGCGACACTCGACAAGACTGAAATAACGACAATGGTTCGGTGATCCCTTCGGCGGGAACAACGAGTAAACCTGAAAGAAATAGGATCGAATTAAGCGCGCATACAAGACTTTTGCGTACTTTTTCTCCGAAATTGCCCCCAAGTGTGGCTTTGCGTGATCCGTATTTTTTATTTTCGTTTGTAGGATCAAAAGATAGCTGGCGAAAGGATTCGATCGATAAAAGGGTCCCGTAATCGCGCCCATGTTCGTAGAAAGATACAGGTACGCGATCTTTTATACAAGTGCTATCTGGCTGTGCTTGCGCTTTGTCCACAAATTCCAAACTAATCCTCGTGTTATTGTTTGGAAGTCGCGGTATCCCGCGATCCCACATGAAAGAGCATTACTCTCTCCCTCCTCGGGGCCAATCTTGTCGATCTTTCGCGACGCAATCCAAAACAAGGCCATTCGCAGACGTTGCACGCGAATCGACTGTATCGATGCATTAAAAAAATTAGCAAATTTTGCCATTTTCGAAAGGAAGTCGATGTCAATAGCTTGAACGATTCCAAAAGACAATTTATGGCAGAGATAATCGTTTGGTCCGATTTAAATCCGTTCTTGTCTCGGATAAACCGCATATTTTGCGCTTGTCGAGTTCCATCGGTTAGGTCGAGAAAGAGAGACCGGTGCGTAGAAAGATTAATCGTGGAAGATACGCATGGAAGGGAAATTCTTTTCACACGAACCAGTCGCGTTAGGATCGCTTCTCCGTTTCAGAATGCATCGGCCGACCAATTAAACTCATAGCCAGAAAACTCTTTGACGATGATACACCGCAATGCGTAATGGTCTCTCTCGGTTCGGCATATTATATTAATATGCCGTGTGTGCGTGCCGATTGTTGAATAACAAAGAGCGAATGAAAGGAGAGGGGTTTCGTTAGCCCTCGGTTTTTAATGTGTGCCCAGGTGGGCTCGGGACCCGCGCGCGATATCGCGCTTCACTAAATTATTTCATATCTTGTTGTGCACTCGTTCGATCTCGATGTACCCCGAATAATCGGCACACTCGTCGATGTTTATCTGCGAGATCGTTGTACTTTTCATCGTGTCATCTCTTTACAATCATGTCTTTCTCTCAACAATTTTTAACGAGAGCATTTTCCTTATAATCAAGCCTACAATCAAGAACGTACGAGATCTCAAAAACGAGATTACAATAGATAGATTTCATCGTTGGAGAAAAACGGTTTCTCAAAGTTTTTGAAAAATCGAGATTACGTCAAATATTGTTTTTCTCTCAACAAATCCAACAACGGGGGCATCGTGTAACGGCGTTTCAAAACTTCCAGGACGAAGTCGTGAAACAGGTAGTTGAGCGGTCGCCATTATCGTTTATAGAGGAAGAAGGAACGGCCTCCGTGGCCTCCCATAATCCGAGTGCGATCTTTATCGTCAAATTCTGTAGCGGGGGCCGCATCGGTGCCTCGATTGCGCAATCAAGATGGCATCGAGAAAGGCATCTCTCGCCTTCAACTCAAACTACCAACAAGTATTTCAATATCCGCTCCAATATATTCCCATCGACCCTATAAACGTGTGTGCAGTTATATTGGATTCCCTCTCTCTCTCTCTCTCTCTCTCTCAACATCCGCGCGCGCACATACACTCTTTATCGGCCCTCTTTCATCTCTTTCTCTCCGTCCTCCCTCTATCCCTCTTGCTCATCTTTATCACGTCATTCTCGCCTTCTCTGACGCACACGGGGTTGTGCGCGTCAACAGACATATTCTCACAGCGGCGAATGTTTGCACGAAGGTGTGCGTTCGTCTCGACCGAAACCGCACATTCGTTCACGCGTTTTGTAATCCCTTGTAAAAGATTTTGCGGCGCCGGGCGCCGGGATTCTTCCTCCAAAATGCATGTCAGGCATTTACAATGTTGTTCGGATGATGCCATTAACAAGACGATTAAATTCAATAGCGCGCGTGAACTTGATGCTTACAAACGTGCTGACTTTTTTTCCTTTCGAGAGTAGAAATACATGCGTGCGATGCGTATATACCCCATAGGGATATCCCGAAGATTCATCGGTAAATTCCACTATCTACTACAAAGCAGAATTGTCTTCTAATACCGATACCAAAGACTTTATGACTTTATTGCAACTTTTAGAAATACATGTTACTAAAAATTTGTTTTGCTCTTCATATTTTATAAGCAAAATGTAAAGATTTTGATTTTTGAAGAAAAACTCGTCAAACTACACGGAGAGAATTTTCTCCAAAAATTTAGCCTAAAAATCATGGTAATCGTGGGATAAATAATATTTCAAAGATTTTTATAAATTCTCTCTGATTTATTTATATCTATCACGATAAAATATAAAATTTGTTTGATTAATATTACAATCTGCTAATTTTTATTATGTAGTTTATAAAATTTCTGTTGTACATATATTTTCCATCATTTTCGGTAATATTTAGTAGATTTCTTATTTTTATTTAGTTGTCGTTACCCCAGTCTTATCACCAAACATATTAAAATTTGTAGTGAATTTTGCGGTAAAATATAACGAAAACTTCTCTCCGTGTACGTAACTTGCATCTTTTATATTTTCATGATGCAAAATAACGTGGATTAAAGCGACAAGAGAGAAAATAAGGAGAGAAGAGGAAAGGCAGGAAGGAAGGAAGGAAGAAAGGAAGGAAGGAAAGAAAGAAGGAAGGAAGGAAGGAAGGAAGGAAGCGCGAGGTATGGGAAAGATAGAATTCTTCGGGAGCGAGGGCGAGTGATACCGCCGCTGAACGGGAAATGCAATTCGTGGCGGCGGCAGCGACGGCGTTGGTAGCGCTGGCGAGTCTCAGCCTCGGGTCGACAGATAGATAGAGTCAAGATTCAATTAGCTCTAGCTGTCAGCTGCATGATACTCGTCGATTCAATACACCTTGTCGCGTTCGTGTGTGCCTTGGCTTACTGCTACGTGTGGGCGCGTATATGTGAGATTACGTACGCGCGTGTGCGCGTATACGTGTACACCGCGCCCTCGTTTACGCGTCTCTGCGTCAACGCACGCGGAAAACCGCGCAAGCCGACCGATTCTCGAATCGAAAACTCCCTCGGTCGCGACATTATTTCCTTCCTTCCTTCCCCCAAAAGGGTGGAAAGGGTGGAAATTTAACCTCGCCGTTTCTTTCACAAACGCGACTGCGTAAACTTGTAAATGACTCGTAACATTTCAAAAAGGTAAAGGCAAAGTAAAGCTGGGAGGCAAGATATACCGGGAACATTAACAAACGGACAATTATTTTGGTTTCTTTGAAACAAAAAAAAAAGAGAGCACGAAATTTTTAATGCGTGATATACTTTTCTTTTCGTAACTACAAGATGTAGGTACAAGTTTAAATTTCTTTTTTTAGATATCTAGAGTTAAATATTAACTTTATGTACTTTCATATCATTTTGCTTCGTATTTCTTCGCCCAGCATTGAACTCCGGTAATACATCATATCGCAGCCTACATCTTCCACGAATCACGAGCAGTCTCTCGCGATTAATAAGTTTTTCACATATATAAACTTTCTCGAGGCGTAACATTTCAGGCGCTATTTATTCCTCCCTCACTTCTTTCCACCGTCCACCCAGATTGAATTAATTGAAGTGATTCGACCAGATTCCGATCCGACTCGAACGTCGCGTTTCGAATTCATGAAAGAACGCGGGGGAGGGGCGGGGGTAAAGGGAAAGGGGGTGAAAGGCGGTGAAAGGGGGCGGCTAGTGTGCGTGTAGATGATGTAGGTATCACTTGTCCGGGGGCCAGAGCGATACCAGCCATTTTCAATTTATTTCAAGTACCTTTTCGTGGCGGAGAAAAGAAGGGTGCCGCGCCGCCGCCGCCGCCACCACCACCATTACCACCATCACCACCACCACCATCGCCGCCGCCGCTGCCGCCGCCGCCGCCGTACGTCTGCCTCGGCGCAGAGAGATACCTCTATACCGCCTGTATATCGCCCGTTCTCCTTACCTTACACCACTGCCACGACCGCCGCGGTCTCGCGGATTCGACACGGCGATATTAAGGCTTCAGCGTTATATACGTCGTATATAACTCCGCAACGTGCGATCGATGCCAACGATTCGCAAACGATCGTTGGGTCGCGCGAATCGAATTAGGCTGCTATCTCTTTGCCCTTTTATATCTTAATCGTCATTTTGATCATTGCAACGCCGCGACTTAAGCCCGTATCAGACTACGCATTGGAGATTGAGATTGTGAATTGGAGATTAGAATTTAACCAATCTCTAATTTCAATTTTAATCTGCGTCATCCTGATTGGTTAAATTCTAATCTCCGATTCACAATTTCAATCTTCAATGCGTAGTCTGATACGGGCTCAATGTTGAAATATTCGCATCTATCGCAAATATCGCAATAGCATGATTATACGAGACTGGATTTGATTCGATACGATTGATAAAAAATTAAATTTCTCTTGTGCGTACTCGAGCAAGCGCTATAACCTTTTAATTTTTACTATCGAGTTTCGCGATGCAAAAGTATGCACGTTTATTTCCTTTATCGTGGCAAAGCCGCTGCGGAATAAATAAAACGGAAGCCACGGTACTCGCGGGAAAATATCCAACTCCGTTACGAACGGCGTTGCATGAAACGTCAGAGAGAAGAACGGGTGATTCGAAAGAAGGGCAATGACGGGAGAAAGGGGGAGGAAACGGCGCAGGAGAGTTGTAAAAAATAACGCAGTTAATTAGCAGCGAGGCCACTTTAGCGGGCTCGCGTTCACTGTTAACAAGCGCAGAGAATAACTCGCGCGGATGCAAAAAACACACTCGAACGCGAGGCAACTGAAACGCTCTCGGAAAACCAGACTCCTTTCGCATCTGTTTATTATTCTCTCTCTTTCTCTTTCTTTCTACCTCTCCTTCGATTCTCCGTAAACTCCGTATTGGCATTTTTTTCCATGTTGCACGATTTTTTTTAGCGTCACAATTGTGAACTATTTCATCTGCGAAGCGAGAATTTCATGTAGCAAAACGTTGGCGATCGAATAAATAACTAGCAATAAGTAAACATGTCTTCTTATATGTACATATAAAAATGATACAATTTTTTTGCTAAATTTTCAAACTTTAATAAATCTTATTCAGAGTTAGAATTGTCCTCTTACATCTATGATACCAAAAGTTGAAAACTGATATTATTTAGCTAATAATTAACTTGCGAAATAAACAAATTTAAATTCATAACGCGTTTCAAAACGAACGTGTTGAAAGGCTTGTGTTCTCAGCTCGCGATCAAAATGCACGTTTCACGATTACATGCTTGCGTGTTGCGTGCACGTCCAAGAGGAAATTGGCAAATCTTTTCTTCGAAGAGAGAGAAGGAGAGAGAGATGGAAAAAGCGGGAAAGATTTCGAATCTCACGAACTGTCACGCGCACAATCGTGAAAGATAGAGAGACGATTCTCTCTCCGGGATGTAACCCCTTCTGCGGTTTCCCCCTTCCTCTCCTTTCCTTTGGACAATGGCCTGGGCCGAGGAGAAATTGAATTTGTAACATCAGTAAACTGCGCGACTTTGCTGCTCCCGTACCGCGATCAAAACCAAATGAAGACCGGAAAGGGAAGGGAATGAAGAGAAAGAGAGAGAAAGAGGAAAGGGTGAGAGGGGGGGCGAGAAAGAGAGCAAGAGGTAGCGAGAGAAGTCTTTTGCATCGAGAGAAGGACGAAAAGTCCAAGCGGGCGCGAGATGAAGAGAAAGCGAGATAAAGTGAGAGAGTGAGAAAGCGGATCGTGTTTCACGCCTGGCGGATTCTGAACCGTTTGAAACCCAGGTGGAAATAATACAACTTTGTGTTCCTTGTTAAGGATCAAAGGAAATCTACCCCCAATCTCGATGTCGAGACTCTTGGCTAGTCTCTCGCCGATTCTCCATTCGCCTCTTTCGTCTTCTATCCTCTCTTTCGACCGACATGACCGACATGAAACTTGGGCAAAACGTTTGCTCATTGCATGTTTTATTTGACAACTTTCTGACTAACTGATAAGGATATATTGAAAGTGAGATTGAAAGCTTTTCCTCCTGTTTTTCTATAGTATATATAAAAGCATGAGAGTGTATTAAATTAAATCGCTAATTTACATCGCCAAATGACAAATTATTATAGTTTAAAGTTATAGTCAGTAATTAACAATTCCATGAATAAAAAGAGATACAAACAATAAAATTACAATACTTTTATGTAGTAAAATTAAACAATTTTTTATCATGTAATTTTTTTACACATGTAATTTACTTTTGTTCATGTAACTTATTTTATTTACATCCGGAACAGAATCATTCTTATAATCTCTACTTACTTCTATTGATATTTGTATAACATTAAATTTATATCTATAAAATAAAAAACCAGATAAAATACATTTTTTTAAATGTATACCAAACACGGAGATTTTTTTAAATACCCAAATTACAAGCTACATAATTTTTTCTTTTCTTTATACAGCGTCATCTGTTGAACTGTAAAAGGAAATCATATTATTAGTCCAAATAAAATATGTTAAGAAGAATGGTTACAGTAATAGGCCTAAAAACATCAATAAATTTTTTTCAGTATAGAAAATAATTAATTTAAAATCGAATTGAAGCACTGTATACAACATATCTTAAAATACTTAAAAAAAATTTTGGGGTTTTTTTATCTAAAATGACGGCGCTACCGCTGACGGAATCTAATACGTTTTTTTTTTTAGAGGTGTTCCGGGGCCTGACATCTAGTGTCCACATATTTTGACTTGAAAAAAAAAATTTCTTTTAATTTACATTAAAATGCCTAGAGAAGTACGGTAGAAGTTTTTGAAAATATTAGTTTTTTTTTTTAAATGACAGGGATTTAAAGTCACAGTTGCATTTTTTGCTAAAAAATTTTCGTGAAAAACTGTTTATAAAATAAAGTTTTTTATATACCAAAAAACCCTTACTTCTCTAGGCATTTTAATGTAGATTAAAAAGAAAAATTTTTTTGTTCTAAATCAAAATACGTGAACGCTAGAGGCCCAGGAGCACTTCCAAAAAAACGTATTACATTTCGTCAGCGGCAGCGTTATCATTTTGGATAAAAAATTTAAAAAAATTGTTTTTAAGTACCTTAAAATATGTCATATACAGTGCTTCAATTCAATTTTATATTACTTTTTTATACTAAAAATTGTTAAATTTATTAATGTTCTTAAGCCCACTACTATGGCCATACCCCTTACTACAATAATCAAATTGTATATTCCAATGTATATTATAACTTCTATTTATTACAAGATCATAATATTATACATTAATTATAATTAAAGAAAATACTTAATGTTTCTGAATAAATATATTGAATATTAATATATATAGACAGTATAATTATTTATGTTCTGTTTTTTCTTATTATAATTAATGTACATGATCTTTTGTGTATATGTATGTACATACATATATACGTGTGTGCGTGTATAAATAGCTACTTACCATAAGGATCAAAATATAGAAATTCTAACTTGTCAGCCACTCTTTCTCTCCTGCGCACCACTCGATGACCACTAACAAGACTTTCCGCAAGGACTAAAACGTGCCTATAATAACAAATTAATAGCAGATATCTTTTAACCTATAACATGTTATATTATATGTATGTGTCTAATCTCTTCTTGATATTATTTAATAAACTTTTTCGTAAAACGTAAATTGTTATTTTTATTACTGAAAATTAAAAATTGATATTTTGCTTCGTGACTAAATTTGTTATCACTTATATCTGTATATATAGTATATTGTATCTGTATATTGTAAGTGTATACACATATTCTAACCTCAAGTTTTCGTTCAGTTTTATTTTAAATGAGTTTACTTACTTGCTCTTTGCCTTTTTCAACAACATGTTAGTTAGGAACATGATTCCAAATTTCTTTCAATAGCGTAATCCAAAATACTTTGTTTAATATATTGTGAATAAATATTAATACATGACAGTACGTATCATATAATCGAGTCAACTCGAAAAAAGAGGTTAGGAATCGTCCGAGCACGCGCGCACGTACACATACTATATATGTAATATTACATATATGCAACTTTGTAAACGATCAAAATACAAGATTACTGGAATAGCTGTAAAGTTTTCGTTAAAACTAAATATAATAAATACAAATTTCAACCATGTTTAAATATATTGACAAATGTATTTGAATAAAATTATATATGGGTTATACATGCAGATATACAAATTAGATATACAAATTATATGTATAGTTACATTTTTCGATAGCTTTGTTAATGAACATATCAAAGGTAATGTATATATCGTCAACAATTTTACTTAAGAAATTTAGAAAACTTCTTACATGATCCAACTGGAAATAATTCCTCCCTGAGATAACAAATTTACATTTCTCTGAAAATAACTTTGTATTACATTATTCACATTAATATCATTGCACTTTGCTGAATTAATCCTTCAAATCAATAAAATAACCATAATTTGTAAAATAGGAAAAGTAAAATGTCATACATATTCCTATTTGTTACATTTTTATTTCATACTTCAGAGTTTTATACTTATGAAAAATGCCCTGTGAAGCGTGAAAAATGAATGGTAATGTCATAAATTATAAATATACATAATAAGATGCATTATACAATTAACTTTTCATCACGATATATAAGTATGCAAAATTTAGCACTTCCAATCTAATAGTATAATAGTATCACTTATTAGATAAAGATGCAAAAATATCCAAAAAATAAATATATATATCGGAATATACAGATCAGGACGCTGTCTTGACTTTATCATCGGCCAAAATTTCTAATCGTTTAATCACTTTAGCAAGTTCAACGTTTTTATCTAATTTCAAATAATCCACCTTTCGTACGTTATGTATACTGGTCCACGTAGGTAAGAGCTTGCACAGTTGTCGTATATGCTCCTCCATTTCTTGTAATGTTAGTTTCGTTCTGAAAGAATTGTCCAATTTTTGTATCACTACTTCTATTGGTAAAACGCCCTTCTTTTCCGCCACGAAAATATTACGGAGAAGCTTAGCTAATTCGGGAAGTCTGGAATATAGTGCAGTCTCTTTTTCTGCATTAGGTGATCTCGTCATTGCTTCTAATGCCTTGGCCGCTTGTCTGGCACGAACCTACAATAATGATTATGATTCAACAGAGAGTAATAATATATTGTTAAAATATAACATTTTGTATAATATTATTATATAAAATGACGATGTATCGCAGTAATAAATATGTTAGCTATTATCCCAAAGATTATTCTTACCTTCTCGAGTAGAGCCTTGGGAATGCCTTTAAATAGTGTACTGAGATGATTGGTTTGTATGGATGGTGTACTTGGTGGAGTGTCTACAATGGCAATGTTAACCCGCGGAACACCATCCTCTGTTATTTGGGTTGTAGAATCTTGTGTAGAAGATGGTGATTTGGATTTGGAAGTTAGGTTTGCTTCAGCAAGCCTTTGCAATGCTCTCTCCATACGTGTACCGCAATTAAATAAAGACTTAGCTTTGTCTATAAAAAAAGAAAAAAATTAAAACGGATAAATAACAAATGGAATATCCATTATTGGACATAAATATTTTATAGCTGTGTTTTACCATTAATAAAAAAGAGAAACCTACATATTCTACGAAAAATTTGATCCTTTTGAAGTGATACTTTAAATCCATTTTCGACAATTAATTTATTAATTGAGAATCGAGTTGAGTAGCGCATAATGCGAGAATGCATAATGTAACTGCTCGAGTATTATGCGTAAGCAGTACCTTTATACCGATTGCGTTACGTGCTGATTAATCAATAAAGTTTTGCAACAGCTGAGTAAAAACCGAGTTTCACAACTATACAAACATATTGTTGTTTGTGCAATTTTTTGACCCACTTAAAATTGTCATCAAAATTAAGACCATGTTATACCACTGAGTATACAAAATACATGTAAGTACAATATAATAAAGTTATACATATACCCTACATTTTTTTTGTATTATTCCGAAACGATATTTGAACACTCTTCTGATACTGTGCATATAAATTACAATAATAATTTTAATAACTTCTTGTAATAGCAATAGAAAAATAAATTTTACTATTTAATGTCGTAACTCTTACCAAGAACATCTCTAGCAGATGGTTTCTCAACATAAGGTGGTTGCGGCAATTCAGCTTGCTCAATTTTCTTGCAAGACTCGACATCAAACTCGGGATGCCAGCGTACTATTTTCTCTCTCGGTATATTCATTAATCTTGGTGATTCAAAGCTCAACAAAAATTTCTCATGTTCATCTTTTACCCTCTCTGCAACAAAATAATACGTTTAATAAAGATACACGTACGTAATTACATTCGATAACATGACGAACAAAAGAAAACGGAGATTTCACAGGAATAATACGCACCTAATAAAGCGTTGTAAAATTTCTTCCTTCTTTCCAGCAATATCGTAGGGTTCATACTATTTTCAGACGCAGTTTTTAATATGTTATCTGCATCAGGTGTATTTCTGCCATTCATTTTTTCAACTATGGGTGTTAGAACCAATTCATATTTTTCTTCCTTGGACACTGAACCAAAATTTCGATGCTTCTCTTGATGGTAAGTATAAGCATCAGGGAAAATAGTTTTTATTTGAGCTAGATGCTCCTGTGTAAAATTACGACGTAGCAATTCTTGAACTGCAGGCTTCAGTTTCTTGAATGTTATCAATTCTTTTCTATTAAACAGCATTGCTGAAACCTAAAGACAAAATTGCACACTCGTACATTCAAGTCACATTAACGACTTTATATTTTTTTTAAATCTAAAATCTAAAATTATTAAATTTAAATATTATAACTTATTTTTAAATAATTATAATAGAATTGACAAGAGAAAGAAAAAGAGAGAAAGACAGATAATATAAAACCTGCAGAATTAAAAGTAAAAATATTCAAAGATACCTACCGTATCTACACATCTAAATATTTCAGCTAGGAATCTATAGTTGTACGGCAACGCCAGTCCAGGTATCTCGCTTTCAGCCAGGGACAGATATCTCTGATATGCCTTGATAGGGCTGGATTTTCCTGGGCTTGGAGTTGTCTCTTTAGGCTCAAACAAAATTCTCCTCTGGGGACTGACTGTTTTCAAGAGATCTCCGTTCTTGGTTGGAGTTAATAATCCCTTAGTCGGAGATTTGTACATTTTTTGTGGACTTTATGTGGACGGAGAGAAAAAGAGAGAATTGACAGTTCGGATACATTTACCTTTAAATATTAAATTACGATAAGATTCCTCACCTTACAGGAATTTCAAGTTCCACCTTCTCAAACTTTTGCATTTGAGGTTTCTTAACTTCATTTTGCTTTTGCAATTGCTCCAGGGTCCGATCGTACGACGCGATTCGTTGCGTAATGGCTTTCAGTTCAGCCAATTTGGAAGACCTGTTGATCCTCTTTTTTATTTCGGCGAAACTCAACGAATCCGTCTTTACAAGTCTCTCCATCGTCGAGAGCTTGTTCGATGACGGTGGAGTGAGAGAACCGCAGGCGGGTGGTTCCTCCTCAGTTTCCTTCGCCGCCGTGTCATCCTTTTTCGGTGTCTGCGGCTTCTTCTTCTTCGGGCTAAGCGTACCTTTCTTTTCGAAGGGCACCTTCTTGGCCTCCGGATCGCTTCCCACCTTCAGAAAGCTGTCTCTGATGTCCGCCTGGCTCCCATCTGTCGAGGGCAGCGTGCGAGAGCGAGTGGCTCGCCTCTTGGGTCTGCACGTTTTCTCGGGGACCGCTTTCGCGAGAGGCTCGAACTGGATATTGCGGATCGCTCCTTTGCTCGCCCGAACGTCTTCCTTCGGAATCGCGGTAGTGTCTTTCAGCACGATTCTCGGAGCAGTGGCCGCGTTTGCCCCGTCCATCGCCGAGGCGGCTCGCTCCGATGCTGAGTGCTCGATACTCGGTGCTTGGTTATCTCGCTCCAGCAGCAAAATCTTGGACTTGCCGCGTAACTCGTCGCACGCCTGCCGTTTGCGCGTATTGAAATACGCCGTCACAGATGGCTGCGACATTATTCTTTATTCTATAGAACGATCGTAGACGCGCACAGGTTATTATCTTCGCAGACGCAACGTGTCCCGCGAAAGCCCGCCTTTTTCGCTGTTGGCGCGAAACAACGGAAACAACGCCGCTTAGCCGTTAAGTCAGCTGATGACGATTTAAAGATAACGTTGATGACAATGCATAGATAGACCATAGACTGCAAACTGAGGCAAACGAGGAGCATAGAGGACGAACCTAACGCCATCTCGACACGTATGCAAAAAGAGCGCGATACTCGAACAGTATACACGGCGACATAATGCCTGGACGTACCGACTGAGCCAGTTCAGAATGCGTCTTTCTCTTTCCACATGCTTCCATATTGGGAAGAAAGAGACACATTCTGAACTGGCGCAGTCGGTATGTCCAGGCATTAATGTCGTCGTGTGTACAGTAATTTCCCAGGTAGCAAAATGTCCTGTGTTAC
>JAJVSH010000078.1:799434-843444 GCA_021460005.1 Tetramorium alpestre | reverse complement strand
GATTTCTTCTTATCTCTCAGAATATACCCCCCTCGTCTAAAAAGGTATCTTATGCTTCCACCTGTTATTCCTACTTCCATGATAAAACACGATTAACGGTGCCGTGTAAACGTAGTCCAAACTTCACTCCCATTTATGCTCCCTCCAGATATTCCTACCTCCATAGAGAAAACGAATGCAGGGTGTAGGTTGTTAAATCTTTCCCCCAATGGAGAGAACCGAAAAGCACGGGAGCGTCCCGTTTGACCACGTTATAATTGATCCATGCCACTCACAGCGACCGGTGCCTAAGTATTTTTTGTTGTATCGACCAATTGAAAGAGTTTATTTTAATTTGATCAATTAGCAACGTGGCCCCACACGAAAGCACGCGATGCTTAGAGTTTTTCCGTTAGATTCACCAATTAGAAACGTCTATTTTAAATTAGCACGTAGTAGTATGAGCACGTGATCCTCCCCACCACCCGTGGAATTTGATGAAATCCAATGAAAATGTTGATATAGATCGCCATATTGTTTCGTAATTCGTAGAGCTTCTTTCTTCTCTGTTTAATGTTTTAATCGATTAAAAACCCCACTGTTCTATGGTAGCTTTTATAGATATCTTTTTGCATCAATTTATACGTGTAATTTCATAAAGAGTTAAAAAATGCAACGTGATCTGAAGGAGAAATATTTTCTAGTAATTAACTCAAATTTATTATTAAATTATCAAGAATATCTACATCCGCGTGTACATACATACGTATCTGCTATTAGAAGTGCAATTATAAATCATGTTTTTTATTATTTATGATAAATTTTTAATTGCAGAATAATACTAATGAAGGACCGACGATGCAACCTCAGAATGGTCCAGCCTTCCTTATAGTTTTAACATATGCATGTGACGCCTTAATAGCATGTACAAAACAACTCGATCTAATGTCTGAAGAAGAGGCCTATGAAAATTATGGAACTAAAGTTGCGGATATTGCTCGAGCTATAAAATTATATATCAAGGTTGTGCAATGAATAAAGTATAAATCTATTATTTATAAACGATTGTAAATATTATGTATGTATATGTTATATATTACAGGAAGGAAATATTGATGCAAGAAGACCTGGTCTAGCGTTGCTGCAAATCAGCCGTATTATTAAAGAAGGGGATGAAATGACAGGTGGAATGTACATGCTATTTTTTAAAATTGCTTCTGATGTAAGATAATGCTATCGATAATACAATCTTTTTTCCGTTGTTAAAGATTAAGAAGAAATATTTTAGACTTTTCTAGCGTTTCAAGAAGCGGAGCCATTGACCGCTGATATGTGGTTAGATGCTCTAACAAGGGCAAACGATTTCACATCTCGAATTTGTGAGAAATTGATTGGCAATCGAACTATATTGGATGCTTTGATTCCTGCAGAAAGGAAATTAAGAAACGCATTAAAATCTGGTTTAAATCCTGTTGATGCATTTGGGGAAGCTGTCAAAGCTGCCGAGACTTCTGCTATGCAAACTTTGTATATGTCGGGATCTGATTCTGTGAATCTTGAGTCTACGAATTGCAAGGTATTGCTTATATGATATATGTGTGTGTGTGTGTGTATATATACATATATATGTATATACACACACACACTAGACTTGGGACAGAATTAATATATGTTATTATAATAATTTATCAATATATGTTATATAGAAAGTCTGGAAATATCCAAATCCTGAAGCACATAGTGTGGGCATATGGATGAGAGCTGTTTACGAAGGTTTCAAGTTGAAATTTGGTAATCAATTCAATGTATAGAAGAGAAAGGAAAATGTTTCTTATTATTTTCTATCCTACTGAAATTACATTCGTAAATGTTGTACAATATGTCCAATATACAATTTATATTTTTTATTATATACCAATTATTGAGTTATTTTGATACCGCACCTTCTAATTGGCAACCCGACATGCAAATGTATAAATTTAGTTTTGTTCATGCATGCGTGTATGCGTGTGTGAGTATGTGTTTGTATATGTGTACGTACGCATATGTCGTGTCACTGTGTGAACCAATGTCGAGATTAGCTATCATAATGTCACGTGTCTCTGCTCCGACTTCATTTTTGTTTTATCACGTGAAAAGGATGAAAAAAATTAACTTCGTCGTAAAGTCTTTGTCGTAAAGACTGAGTAACTTACGAAGAAGCAGGTAAATAGGACAGGATTACGTATTGCATATATAAAAGTATTTCAACAGAGGTTAGGTTCTAAATTTTGTAAACCATAAATTATAATTATATAAATATTTAATTATGTGAATCGTATTCTACGAACGTCTAATAATACATATTTTATAACATATCATTAATATATTTTCAGAAATATAACATTACAATATTGCTATGACAAATGTGTGTGTAATTCTATTCATTATTATACATATTCATGTGTGTGATGTACAGATGATACAGATTGTCGAATATACGTTTATGAATATACTTTTAGGCAATTTTATTGATATATTTTATAATAATCCAAGATCATGTGAAGAGCTGTAATAAACAATTTTTGGATTCTCTGGATGGGATAAATAAAAAGAACTCGCCGAAACCTGTGTTTTCCAAAAGCAATGAATGCTGCAATTGCGCTATGCACCTTCTGTGAAATGCATGGACCTAAAGTGATATTTACTACGCAAACATATCGTAATTATGATACACAAAACACGGAGAAACTAAAATTTTATGGACCTAAAGAAGTGTTGAGACAAAGTCATACTTCTTTGGAGGATGGGCAAGATGAGTGCGAGGGCTGTCAAAGCATTGGGAATGTCAAGTATTTAAGTAACGAGCATGAAACAAGAACATCTTTTTTGTCTGCTCAGCAATCGTTGATGCAAGATGTTGGAAACTTGCTAAAGCATGCTTGTGTTAGGTATAATTATTGTATTTTATTGTTTACAAATTTCATTATTTATCATTAATTATCATTAAATAAATTAAAATTTATTACGGGAATTATATGAATCATTATAAATTTATTTTTGTCCTAAATAATATTGATTTAATTTTATTAAAGTTTTGTATTTGATAAATTTATATATGGTGTATGATTTAACTTTTTAAAGCTCTTTTATTATTNTTATTTTTTTTCCCAAGGAGTCTAAGTTGCGAGGTGCACCCTGGTAAGGAAGGTGTGTGCTACTTTGGAGATGAGTACAGGGGGCATGTTTTAAGTCATACTTTTACATTGAAAGACGCCCAGGTGAATTATGCAACGAAAAAGCATGTTTGGTAGTTATTACAACAAATTTTTCAAATCATGTCTTTATTTAAAACGCTAAAATCTAGAGATTTTGTCACAACTTTGTCCCACAGTTTTTATGTTGGCATATTGACAGGATGGTGTATTAATTTTTTTTATAGGCAAGAGGATTTAGGAGATGGTGCAGTTTTATCGTCTTCATGAGAGACAAGCAATTTTTGTTGAACATGTGGCCATTTTTGATTGACAACTTAAAAGAGGTAATTAGAGAACTGCAAGATTTTGCAGAGAAAAGATACAACGTGGAAGAAGCGGAATGTCCGCAAAGGGCAATGAGATTGACGACGGCGAACAGCGGGATGGGTTGCCACGGCACTTCTATCAAACAATCTAGAACACTTACTGATATAACAAATGAAAAGCATGTTTTCGTAAGGTAAGTGTTACGTTAATTCTGCATATAAATCGCAATAGAATATCGCAGACAATTATTTGATAAAGTTTTAATATTTTAATTATCTTACTGTGTATATACATGTTTCAGAATTCACATGTGGTTAGTATGGATCCTCAGTGCTGGTGCGAGGCACTTTATAGAAATTTTCCCAATGAGTTTATTAGATGACGAACTTAGTTATAATTTCGAACATCAAATTGGTTAGCAACTATAAGCATTTTCTCTGTCTATGATAATAGTTATTGTTAAATATATCTTTTTTCTAATGGAAGTCATGTCACAAATAATTTACAGAAACTGAAGAAGGTTTTACTTTAGTAAACGCAAAATTGCCAGTAAACTTTAATTTTAACTGGGATGACTCTGAGCTTTTGTCAGAATTTTCTGAAATCGCAGAAAAATCTACCGCTGCAATATTACGAAATCTGAAACAAGTACTAGGGAAAGATCAGTTTCGACAGTTGCTGTATTCCTGTTTAACTGGTGTTCAAGTTTTAGTAAGAGGTCCAAAGATTCAAAGATTGGAATCTTTGTATGGACTTAGCAGTCTTGTTCCAAGAGCATGTCGACGGGTAAAAGCACAAGCATTGGAATACATGGATCCGGATACATGTAACTTTATCGGTATATATCGCCCTATTTTATCTATAAAAACTACAAATAATCTTTTATCGAAAAATATCTTATAGCGACATTGCATTAAAATTTTTAGGGGTAGACACCTCGGTAGCAGTTCCTTTACCTTGTGCAAGTGTATGCAGGCTAGACATAATACTCAATGAGCACAAGGTTGGGAATGCAAAATCCCATATAGTTAAATGGACCGGTACATTACCAACTAAACTTCCGACTCTACTAATAAAGATTGAAAAATCACTCGATAATGAAAAACTTGGAAATTCTGTTGTCAAAGCACACTTTGCGACCCTGCAGGAAGAATGGGCCAAGTATGAACCATCATTATGTATACCATTTTACAGATATCTTTGTGTGTTCATGTATCATTTATATATCTTACATCACACAGTTTAATGTATAATAATTAAGTGCATATATGTATATATATCCATTATTCTGTTGTACAGTATTGCAAAAGTTGTTCATGCGATGCGTGGACGAGGCCATCGCGGCGATCTCTCGGGACTCATGCTTAGTTTGGGCGCTGGACCTCAGGACAAAAAGTTACTGGACGCATGGTCTATGGGATTACCATCTAATCCAGCATAATTTATAACAATCAATTCGTTTTATTGCATATGTATAGTCATAGTATATCGTTGGATGTAATATTTATTGCAGATTACGTATCTATATATATATATATATATATATAGTTTACTCTTGATTCCTCACGTTTATTCGAGAAAAACGCTTACTGTGTGTTCAAGGTTGTGTGTCTTTTTTTTTATTTATAATTTAGTGAAAAATAAAGGCGAAAATCAAATATCTTAATGAGTTTAGGAATTTATTTAATGTAATTGATGATGAATAATTACATATTTCATTCCATTTGCTTCAAGTTGCAAAATATGGATGTTCAATTAAAGTTTAGTATATATTGAATGATTGCAATTTTCATTTCAATGATTGTAAATTTCATGACAAAAAACTAAACGTCAATTCGCAATTTTTACTTGCATTTTTAAATATAATGATATATATTTGCAATTTATGATTTTGAGAAAACATATTTGGAGATATCAGGCAAGTGAATCATTAATATAATGTAGATAAACCGAGTGACTTGCGCGCCAAGGACGCTTCGATGAGGAATTCAGAATAAAGAGAGAATGATTGCCGTATCTCTCTCTCTCTCTCTCTCTCTCTCTCTTTTATTCTTGATTATACTACTTTTTGTGGAAAAAACAAAAAAGTCTATTTTAAAAAAATTATATATTACGTTATATAATTTATAAATTACGTTATACATATATATTGTTTAGTATATATTATATATGTATACTGATAGATAAATATCAAACTAAAAGGATTCTATAATTTGACAATGACTATTTTGAACTTGTTAAAAATAATTGGCCTGTTCTCCCGAGTCAATTTACTTCAATTTTATTTCCTAGAGTTAGCAATCTAGGTATTTATATTCAAGTCTATGGCCGTAACACGTGGCTTTTCTCGCGTACATATAAGTCGTGCAGCTGATAAATTTTACTATTCACAGTGCCTCTGTAGCTGCAGCGCAAACAGTGATTGAAGAAGCAGTAATAAAAATACCGTTAAAAAATGAATACCGTTACCTGCATCGCACCAGTCAATATTGCTGTTATAAAATATTGTACGTACAGTTCAATTATTTAATAACTTTAAATAAAGCAAATAAGTTTTCACGACATTTTGAGCAAAGATATCGTTCATAATTTGCGATTAGCAAAAAAAACTAACTTGTGCGATACTTGCTTTTTAAAATTATACATGACATGATTTATTTGAATAAAGGAATACGAAGTTCATGTACAAATTAATTATTATAATCTACAGTTAACTCTACTGCATACGTGCGCAGGCTTTTAAATGCTTGAATTCTACGTCACACGTTGCTCGCGCAGTTCGTGCCACACGGCAATATTTGAATTTGAATAGCTATCGGTAAAAAATGGAAGGAAATGCAATTACAATGATAATATGGAAATATTCGTCACACGACTGTCCTTTACCCTCATAAAAGTTGTTTTTCAAAGTTAAAAAAATGAACTTTTTAGATTTGTATGATTTTAGGGGGCAAGAGGGATGAAGTCTTAATTTTACCAACCAACGATTCCATAAGTGCCACTCTAGACACAGATCAGGTAAATTTAAGATTTTAAATGAATGTGAGAGAGGCAGAAAGCGAGAGAGAACGCGTAAACACGCCAGAGATCCTTTGGCAATGTATTGTTATAGCCTGTATATTTTCTTCACAGCTGCATGCAAAGACTACTGTAATGATCAGTCCTGATTTCAAAGAAGATCGTATCTGGCTGAATGGAAAGTAGGTTGAGAAAATATAATTTTCATTTTATCATTCTTTTATTTATTTTGTGTGATAAATTGACATATTTTTTTCAGGGAGGAAGATATAAAGAATGTCAGGCTGCAAAATTGTTTAAAAGAGAGTAAGTTAGTACTGAATGAAAATTTATAATTAAAAATGTATATACTGTAAATTAAGATCTCTTTCTTTTTTTCTCTCTTCCCAGTTAGGAAACGTTCACAATTATCTGGATATACAAACAACTGGAAGATTTACATATGTTCAAAAAATAACTTTCCAACTGCTGCCGGTTTAGCTTCCAGTGCTGCAGGATATGCATGCCTTACAATGGCATTAGCTAAGCTTTACAAAGTAGAGGTACAATTAGTTTTTTCTATTTAATAAATTTAATATATTTTCAAATTGTACATATTCTAAAGATACATCTCTCTAGGGAGACGTTAGTATTATAGCGCGTTCTGGTTCTGGATCAGCATGTCGAAGCACTATGGGTGGTTTCGTAAGATGGCACATGGGTTCAGATAAATACGGGACGGACAGTTTAGCAAAGCAAATCGTGCCCGCGTCTCATTGGCCTGAAATGAGGATTTTAGTGCTAGTGGTAAAAAAAGAAAGCTACTCCGGCGTGTATCGATGACAAGGCAAGCAGGGATATACTTATAAAATATATGTCTATAGGTCAGCGATGAACAAAAAAAGGTTCCAAGTGCAGTGGGCATGAGACGAAGCATGGAAACGTCTGAGCTTCTGCAACATAGAATAAAGCATGTAGTCCCAGAGAGAGCTAATAAAATGCAACGGGCGATCGTTGAGAAAGATTTCAAAAGCTTTGCCGAATTAACTATGAAGGATTCTAATCAATTCCATGCTGTGTGTCTGGATACGTATCCTCCATGTATTTATATGAACAGTATTTCCCACAATATTGTAAATCTCATACATTCCTATAATGATGCAGTTAATGAAGTGAAGGTACATGAAATATTTTCACTTGCTTTTTCTATTTTCTAAATTACAGCATGAAAATGGCTAGACACATTTTCTTTTATTTTATTAACAAGAAATATTGCTAGGTTGCGTATACTTACGACGCTGGGCCGAATGCTACATTATATTTATTAGAGAAAGACATATCAGCGGTGATAGGTATTTTGGATCATTTTTTTCCTCCTCCGGAAAACGATACGATTGAATACAGAAGAGGACTACCTGTTGAAGGAATTAAACCTTCGCAAGTATGTATATTCATACATGTACTAATTGATATTAATTACGATTATTCATGTGCATTTTATAAATTATCTTCCTTATTACAAGTTATCCAAGTATTATCTTGTACAGGATCTCCTGGAGAAATTAAAGTTTCAAAAATATTCACCAGGCCAACTCAAGTACATGATATATACTAAAGTGGGAGATGGACCTAAATATCTTAATAATCTGCAGGATCATTTGTTGGATGATCAGGGTAATCCTGTTAATTATTCTTGATCAATTTTTTGACATGTATTTTTATTATTTATTGCTTTAAGGTATCTTGAAATAAATAATTTATACTCTCTCCGATTTTACTATTTTTAACTTTCGATTTCTCCAGTTCTTCATGTTCCTAAACATATGTACATACAGTTATACATTTTTTATTTTGTTCACAGTAAATATCAACCAAATTTACATTAATTTTAGTCAATTATAAAAGGCATTATTATCGTCTTTCTTAAAATTGTTTACATTGCATACAAAATTGTTTTCCTTCGGTCAAATGCATCGCATTTAGATATTCGTATTCTATGCTGCATATATAATTTAATGTATATATATATATGATGTCAAAGCAGTATTGCTATATTGATAGTCATAATGTACAAACATCTAGATATGCGAATGCGATGCGCCCGATCAGAGAAAATCTTCAAGAGAGAGGGCATTGGGCATTTTCATGACGCCTCTTCCGTGTATATAGCACATAGATATATAGATAGAGCTTAGTCTTACATTTGCCTTAACTCCCCGTACTAAGATAACCTTTAAGATTATCTAAAAATTCCCCCCTCGCGCATGCGCAATAGAAATAAGATAATAAGACGCGTATTGCAGTCGATGATTAAGATGGTATCCATGCGTAGCAAGATGTCGAAGAAGTCAATTGCGCATGCGCAAGGGGGGAAAGTACTCCCTTTACCCCACTTATCTTGGCGCAGAGAAAAGTTAGATAAAGCTCTATCTATATATCTATGATATAGCATAATTCTCTACTAGACATAACTACTACTTCATAACTAATAATCACTAGTTGAAGGTAAGATGCATATTAGAATTAATCGATTTACAGTTCCTATATCTAGAGACAGAATTAATAGAATTATTTAAATTAAATAGAATTAAAAGTTATAATTTTGAAATATATACAGGGTGTCCGTAAATTCGCGCATTTGGTGCACGTGGCGTGATACTTTATGATAAAAGGAACAACTTTTTCCTTTAGCAAAATTCCACCCGACAAGTAGTTTTCGCAGGCGAGCAGGTTGAACTTAATGAATAAGCGCGTTTATCCAGGTGGCATGCAGGNCCGCGCGCTTCTCATTCACTTGTTCATTGAAAAATAAAGTCGTATGTAAATAGTAATAAGCAATGAACAAGTGAGTGAGAAGCGCGCGATGGCCCTGCATACCACATGGATAAACGCGCTTATTCGTTAAGTTCAACCTGCTCGCCTGCGAAAACTACTTGTCGGGTGGAATTTTGCTAAAGGAAAAAGTTGTTCCTTTTATCATAAAGTATCACGCCACGTGCACCGAATGCGCGAATTTACGGACACCCTGTATAGATATAATTTATAATACATAGATATACAAGAAATAATATATAGTAAGAAATAATTTTTTTTCAATTTAACTATGATGAAATATTCTATTTATAATTGCGTCATCTTACACGTATATACATACATACGTATGTACATCTATATATGTGTGTGTGTGTGTATGAAAAATGCAATTAATTTGAAATTTA
Source organism: Tetramorium alpestre (assembly GCA_021460005.1). NCBI lineage: Eukaryota > Metazoa > Arthropoda > Insecta > Hymenoptera > Formicidae > Tetramorium > Tetramorium alpestre. The sequence goes on along the minus strand of JAJVSH010000078.1, from coordinate 833,747 downwards.
TCATTCATTTGCACATGAAATGAATCATTTATATTCATTACATATCTTGATGTCGATGACTTAATTTACAAGATTGAAGAATAAAAATGAATTGTAAAAGTTGAATTATTTTGTACAGCTCGTCGAGTCAAAGTGTGATTGTGAAATATAAAGTCAAGAAGCGTAGACCATGTCGTGTAAACTGGAATTTATGAAGGCTGTTATCAATAAAGTGGCGAATAGCAAAGGCTTCGGTCGAAATATGAAAAATGTGAGTGCAAGTAATTTCATCCATTTCATCATACTCCACCAATATTTGATATAACTAGACCTAACCTATGAATTATTTTGTGTTATCTATTTTTCTATTATGCACAAAGATATCAACGTATATATGTACATACATTAGTGACTTCTGAATAGCTAAGAATACTATCAGCCGGCGATGGAAAGTGCAAAGCGCAATTTACCGTGTCGGAGGAACATTTAAACGAGGGTGGCTTTTTACATGGTGGTTTTACTAGTACCATTATAGACTGCATCTCTTCATATGCTGTAATAACTTGCAAAACTGAACCTCCTCCTGGTGTTTCTGTAGATCTGCATGTAACGTAAGGATCTCAAACTTTTATCAAATTTCTTTATTTTATTACGTTTTAATCATTTATATTTTATGTATATACAGTTGAAATTACGCTATTTCGCATTACATTTCGCATCGATGGTTTCTTGTGTGTTTTGATAAATTAAATCTCCTCTATGTTGATATAAATGTATGTGCAATCTGTAATATATACATTGATTAGAGACTAGAAATTCAACGTAATTTAACGATTGTAACTTGATATTTTTTATTAGTAGAAAAATATGCAAAAAGGCTTATATTGTATAACAGAATAGTTAATGGCACAGGTTTTTGAAGGCTGCATTTCCTGGTGAAGTAGTGACAGTGGATGCTAAAACTGTGCGTGCTGGGAACACACTGGCTTTCCTGGCAGTTGAGCTTACAAAGAATGACGGTAAGGATGTTATTGCTCGTGGACAACACACCAAGTTTCTTGGAATGAACGTTAAATAATGAAACTAGACATCATTAGCTGAATTTATAAATGTCGATAAATATACAGTCATAAGTGTGGTGTATATTGTGTACATAATAAAGAGCAAAATATACTGTGACATGTACCTATATATATGCAGTGAAGCTTAAATAAGTTTAATAATATCGTGGTAATGAAATGCTTAAGCTTCGCTACGATACGTATACACAACTCGGCCTGTATCGCATGTGCGCCTCCTGGTAACAGCTCTTGCGTTAGCTTGAAAGAAATGCCGTGAAATGATCGCGCAATGCAATTTCCTGCAAATGCTTCTATTTACAACAATAAATGCATAAAGAATATGGCGTAGAAATGCTCAGAAATGCAAGAGCGCGATTATCTGCAATAAGAGAGAGAAAAAGGATCATCCAAACCTTGTTAAACTTGCTACTGTCGTGTTCTAATGTCTTTTAAAAGTGACTCGAGTTCTTGCACTCTTTGTGATAAATCATTAGCCTGCTCTCGCAATCTCTTAGCGTCTCGAGCACTTTCTTCGAGCATTCCTTGCAAATATTCGACTTTCTCGTCGCGATTCAACGAATCAATGTCCTTGGCGTAGTCACGGCTGGGTGCAAAATATTTTTCAGCTTCTCTGCGCACGCGGGAGATGGTATTGTCGCGATCCTCGCAATTATCACAACAGTCGGACCACGCGCTCAGGTCTACGTAAGGAATCTCGTCACAACTGACAAAGTCGTTACGACCTTCGGGCAGTAGAAACACGTCGGGTTGCACGCGAGTGATGTTGTCGCCGTTGTCGCACAAGATTCTGGCAAGCGATGCTTGCTGGATCTGCGCGAGCTGTTCCGCGCGAAAGGCGCTCGGGTTCTCATACCAGAACCGATCGCCGTCCCGGGTCCGCCGAAATTGCTCCAGTAAGAGACACTTGAACAACGGCCCGACCTTCATTCCCGGCAATTGATCCTCGAGAATACCACCGACCCAGACGTCTATATTGCCCGGGTGGCCGTACAGCTCGCGCAGCTTCTGTCGCACTCGACTGTTGCTGATATCGTCAGCCAGATGTTCGAATGTCTCCACGCGCGACATGTTGCAATATGCGCGCCATTCTAGATAGCCGGGAAGGCCGTGATCTCTCCCACGTTGGATATTCATCGCTGCTAGATCCAGTGCAACCGCGTGTGCGGTACGGAACAGCTGTTCGGTCAGCTCGACGTTGAGATTCTGCTCGGGCAGCTTCAACTTGGCCGCCGTGGCGTACATACCTCGAATCAGAGGATCGACGCCACCCTCTTCCACGAGTCGCCAGGGCGCGAAGAACGCGTCTCGCAAGTCGAGAGGACCCTGAGGGATCGGTTGGAAGGAGGCGTTCAGACGCTGGAGACGCGGCTGGATGAGCGAATGGCCGAAACGCAGAGCGGCGGTGGCGAAAACGTTGGATATGCTGGCGTCGACGTTAGGATCGTAGCCTCGGTACGCCGGCAGAGAGTCGTCGATTGTCGCTCCAAATATTCGCGGCATCCAGTGTTGATAGGTGATATGTTGCATTTCAGCGCCGACGATGCGCCTCGCTTCCTGATACAGTTTCTCACCGTTCCAGTGTGGATTCATCTCGCGTAACGCGCGAGCGATGCGGTTGTGCTCTCGCAGCCATACGGTATGCATGGCCAGTAAGCCGACTTGCTCGTTCGCACGAATGTCACCAGCTACGAAGCAGTTGATCGAGCTCTCGAGTGGATTCCTGCGACAGTCGACAAACTGGCCGGACATGTATGGCAGCAGAGGCTTGTGGCCGGGGAGCGTGGGGCCCTCCCGGAGTAATCCACGATCCGTCGTCAAGTCGCGTAGATCGCGTGCCAGCTCGTCGTCGTAGCCGTAGACCTGCGACCCATCCAGGTAGCTCGTCAGCTGATTCAGCTGTTCCCGAGGCATCAGGCCGCCCCACAGTATACTGGTCGCGCCAGAGCCGCACACGGCGCTGCTTCTCACAAAGTCGATGCATCGTCGATTAGTGATGCGCGGATCACCTGGCGGCACTTCCATTGGGAAGCAGGGCGCGGCGTTGTCGCACGACTTTTTGCAGTCGATTCCGTCCCACGACTCGCTCGACACCGACGGTAGCGCGTGATCGAGATCATGGTCCAGGAACTGACCCCACTGCATCACCATGTGGGTGATCTGGTCGTCCGATGTGATGTCGTGTGTAGAAATTATGGTGGTCGACACGAGGCGGGCCGCGGGCTTCGGATAACCGTAGTACCGCCGTCCCTTCTCCCAACCGACCGGCATCGAGAAACCGTTTTCGTAGATGGGTTGCAGCACCCTTCGGAATCCCGTGTGCGACGAGCCCCAAGTAGGATGGCGCAGATTATTGCAACTGCCGTCCACGGCCCGGTACTTGTGATGGAAGCACCTGTTGGTGCAGTTCTGCCGACGCCTATGACCGGTGCATCCGGACAATCGTTCGATCTCACTCACCTGAAACGGGACGCGCGTAACTTTAGGATTAGGATGTACGCAAACTACTCAATTTTACCTGTTCAGGCGTCAAGATTTCCTCGTAACGGAATTCATCGGTCACGTTTGCCTTATTGCCAGCATCCACCATACGTCGGATGTTGACGAGGGTTCTCTCGAAGAGCTCGGCGGGTCTGGCGGCCGCGCGACTGATCGCGTTCGGAAAGCGTGTCAGCCGGAATGGATTAACGTGTTTGGATGAGCCATTGGGATTGAAGAGAGACGACAGCGTTTTATTGATTGCACGGTCGATCTCCTCGGTGGCACTTTGGAAGGCTCGTATGACGAGCGTATCCGTGGTGCTTGTTTGCTGCCGAACGCGTACCAAAGCATCGGCAGTTGCGCGACCGTAATCGTTTATCGCTGAACACTCGTATCTGCAAAAGAAATATGACTGAAGATAGCTCGATATTAATTTTTGTCATTATACTTTTAATACTTTCAACTTGTGACCAAACATTTCGTTATCATAGAATCGTCAACAAATTAATAATCGCAACATATAATACATGCATTAATTGTCCGAGTTACTAATTATTCTTTTCTAAGGGAAGATATCTCGATAAGAAGTGATTTCCGCATATTCACAAAAATACACCCCCCAAAAAAAGTATTTTACGTTCAAAGTGATTTTTCCTATAATCTTATATTCTAAGCTTACTGTTTTACACTAAACATATTCCTCTTTGAATAAAGTGAAAAATATTTTTTTCTCTCTTAAATACTCTTGTTTGTACTATTTTTCTCTTGATTTCAGAAGAATCCTTTTGAGGTCAATATAAGAGTAAAATCCTCTAAGATTTCCACGTACATCAAAATTATTTTTTTTTTTTTGGATATATAATCGTGTAATTCTCGTGCAAAATAAAGTCTGACGATGAGCAATGACCAAGGCCATGTTATTTTACGTACCTGCCGGAGTCCTGCTGAGTAACGTCAAAAATAAGAAGACTCCCCGCACGCGTAATTTTGATCCTGTTGCCTTCGAGCGCGCTACCATCCTTTTTCCACTGTATCACTGGCTTCGGAATACCCTCGGCTCGGCAAGGTACCTCGACAGTCGCCGCCGGTTCCGCCTCCATGTCTTGCGGTCTGAAGAGTAGTCGGGGCGCCGCGAAGGGATTGACAACATTCAGGTCCGCGAAGAGATGGACCATGTGATCGATACTTCTGAGATAACACTCGTATTTGCCCACGTCGGTTTCCTTAACCGCGAGGATACGCAGCAAGGTGCCGTCATTCTCGAGCAAGATCCGATCGCTGTAGGGGATCGATCGGCCGTCTCGAAACCAGCGAACATCGGGCCTGGGACTGCCCAGCGCTCGGCAGGGGAAAGTCACGTTGCTGCCGGCGCTCACGTTCTGCGATTCCGGTCTCTCAGCGAGTATCAACCGAGATGCCGCCGTAATCACCGCTCGGGCCTTCCTGGATTTAGTCGAGCCCATGTCGCTGATCGCCACGCACTCGTACATCCCGCTATCCTGCTCGGTCGTGCCGAAGATCACCAGGGTGCCGTCCTCGCGGATCACGTATTTCTCGCCGTCTTCGTGGATCACGTACTTTTCGCTATCATCGTCGTTCGCTTCTGATGAGTATATCCACCTGTTTTTCATCCATTTGATCTTCGGTGTCGGATCACCCGTCACTTGACACCTCAACGTCATCGTGTCACCAAATCGTACCACGGTGTCTTCTGGGCCTTCTATAATGCGCGGTTTTGCTGCGGAGAAAGGAATCCTTTGTTACGACCGATTGTGAGATTTTGAAGATAAATTAGATGAAGCGTGAGATTATTAATTTTACTCGCGTTCTACTTGTCTCTTTTTTTTTACATCTTTAATCCTAATACTAATCGCGATCATGTATGTTTTTATCTGCTTTTACCTGGATTCTCTCCACTGCGAGTTCTTGTATTTTAATATAACGAATAACAGGAAGAAACAAGTATGATTGTAATTATAAAATAATCTACAAAGTGATAACAGTATAGTTTCAAAGTTGTAATCACCCCATCGATTCGAGAGCTTGGCTATGGAATTAATTAGCGGCAATTGAATGGAAATTTCAATTTAATAATCGTCTGGTAAAGGATCGCGATAGGTACATGGATTATCATAGCAGGAGGCATCGTCACGCGAGATGTAGCAGCGCGATGACTGGCAGTGTCAACGACCACGACGTAATCGGACATCAAGTAATTGATACGACCAAAAGTCAAAGAATTATCTACTTTATAATAAAATTTGTTACATTAAAAGTCTCTAAGAAAATAGTAGTTCTAGGAGACTATCAGTTCACTTTTGTTTTCTAAAAATAAAGTTCTTGAAAGCTAAGTTTTACTCGAGAATGAAGAGAGAAGAGTCTATTGCCTTCATATGATGGCGAAACGAATCTGTCTCGCGTTGAAGGGAGAGGAGGGGGGAGGAGGGTATCCTGTTTCTACTCAACTGCAATGAAAGTCCTCGGGCAGCATCGTCGTTAGGGAGCGACCCTTCATCTTGTGCGGGGATTGACAAATCGCGGCCATCTCCGTAGGCCTGTCTCGCAGGCGTTCGACCAGCCAGACCAGATTGCAGTCGCAGATGAGCGCGTTGCTGTCGAGACGCAGCCGCGTCATCGGGCCGACGTTGACGAACGCGTCCGCCGGTAGCCGGTGAAGCTTGTTATTGTGCAGAAACAGACGCTCCAGCGCCGGCAGATCGTTGAACGTGCCCGGCTGGATTTCCCGCAGGTGGTTGTGATGCAGATACAGCTGCTCGAGCCGCGGCAGCCCGGCGAACGCGCCCGGCGCGATGTGCTCCATGCGATTTTTGTACAAGTAGAGTATCCGTAGATTCGGTGCGCCCTCGAACGCGCCCGCCGGCAGCCGTCGAATGTGGTTGTCGTTCAGCAGCAGAGTGTGCAATCTGTCGAGTCCGTGAAACGACCCCGGCCGCACCTCCGCGATGCTGTTGAATCGGAGATCTCTGCAAAGAATTTCGTTCGAGTCTCGTTCGGGCGGAGCGCTAACATCGGGAAGACGCGCTCCACTTTTCACTGAGAATTCGCGGATAAGCCGTACTTTGCCAAGAATAAAATATGAGAACGCAATTAACGTCATAGTAATAAATATCTTTTGCCAGAAAGACATTTTGCAACGTATCAGAGACTTTACATCGCCGACATGACGAACTATCGACATGATGGAAGTAAATGAAATAACGTTTCGATGTTTCTTCACTGTTAAACTCGTAGTGTCAAATTATACTCAATTTATTCAATGAGTAATTTTTAACTATTCCATAAGTCGTCACTGTTCCTACTCAATATTTCATTAATTTTGACTAAAAGGAAGGTAAAATTTTGACTAACATGGAAGTTAAATTAAATAAATTAACAACATATTGAGTAAGGCTTACTCAATATGTCGCTAATTTTATCTCATTGTTTTAGTCAAATTAATCGAATATTGAATAGAAGCAGCTCAGGTAACAAGCTGACGTTATTTTGACGTTAAAATAACGTTTTTGATGACATTTCAACGTCAAAATAATGACAAATAACGTCAGCTTGCTACCTGGGAGTGGCAACCCATAGGAGTTTACAGTGTTGATTTTGAGTTTTATTCATGTTTATTTATATTACGTACCTATTTGAGACCAGACAATCGCCGCATTTCACTCTAAACGTGAGATACATATATTTAAATGGGATTTTATACGTGTGGGCGAGAATACCGTAGCTATGAATTCAGCCGCCTACTTGTTAGTGAAATGAGCGGACAAAGAGTTCATATATAAGCTCTCCTCGGGATAGGAGACAGCAAGTAAATCACTTTCTTCAATAGACAAATAATATATTTATTATGATAAGTAGAAATCGATTAGGGAATTAGATTTATGAAAATTTGATTCGAGACTACGCGCGAATTTGTTTGTCAGGAAAGATTGTTGAGTTAAAATATTATACATTTTATTCACGGTACAAGTATACGTACGATGCCAATAAGAAAATCATAATGTATCATGCATCACATTTGAATGCATTCAACAGCATGGTTTAATAGGTCGGAAATTCATCGAACTCGTAAAACGCATTGTGCAATCGCATAATTATCACGACGGCGTGACAAAGATGTTCCACTAGTTATCAGCCGCAAAGTCTCCTTAATTACCAATTTTACTCGACTCACCGCACACTACTTCCTTTCTAAATTACAGACTCGAGTACTCGTGCTCGACCCGGCGGTATTTCTTATCGTACCGACGAATCGTCGCCACGTCCGTGTCGCGTCGGCGCGAGGACGCGTGCCGAGAGGAAAGAAAAAGCCCGACTTGTAACTGGCGGGAATTCCTCACAAATGCGATAGCCTTTTGTGTCTTGTTTTATAAATTACATAAGCGTATGCAATGTGGAATAACGAATATCGTTAAGCTGTGGTTGCAATGGGTCGATTAAAAAATTATAGTGCCGTTTACTACGAAAAAAAAATGATTCTAGTAATCAGTTCCAGTTTCTTCGCTGTGACCTTAAATTACTTTGCAGTCAATTTAATTTCACATTTCACGGTAGTTAAATACTTTAAACGCGGCCTCAATAAAATATCGCGTTAATGTTGACGGCATCAGTTACGAAATTTGGAGCGAGTCACGAGAAATACCTATATATAGCTTTATCTAGAAAGTAAGTTTGAAATTATCGGTCTTGACATATTCAGATTATTGTAATGAGGGAGAAACAGGTTTTAAAATTACAAAATAAGATAAATCTATTAGAAATTTCCGGTTACAACTGTCCGAAAAGAAAATTTATTACAATAAATTTAATATTATAATTAAAACTATCGTTTATTTTATACAATTTTTCTTTATTACCTACAGTTATTAACAATAAGAGAAAAGAGTTTAAATATTTAACGAGAAATTATTTGACGACAAATATGCTTAATAAAGCGTACTGTAAGTTTCTATCTGAATGATTCTTCTGCAAGATATTGTGTTATTTATAATATAATAAATATTTATTTCGTTAATATAATTTAAGGTTACTTAAGTTACTTACGCAGTTTCGTCTGAAAAATTGAATTTGTAAAATTCAATGTGCATATCTCTTTGCCTTTTGTATATGTAAATGCATTTTGATGTCGTATTATTTCTAACGCCAGCCATTCTATAATCATCTATGTGGCCATTTCGATCGTTCTCCGTCGATAGAACGGTGCAACGATGCGTACAAATGGGTGGTTTATTCGCTTAACGCCACGTGAGGGAACGCTCATATTAATAACGGATATCGCGAGAGAATTAACGATGAGTTTTAATAGCACCGGATGAAGTGAATATATGAGAATGATTCCGGGAAGATGAACCGGATTCTTCGAGACCGTATTCCGCTCGATCACAAATATCGGATTTCATCGAAGTCGCGGCTTCAACGCCCGATTCATCGTGAGAATGTGAGATGCACGAATACTTATAATTATAACGATGACATAATCTGTTCTCTTGCGGAATGCGAATTTATGTGTTCGAATGACTATGCCTTGTTTCGCAAAATTGAAAGATTCCTCGCAGATCCATATATGTATATGATATTTTATTTAATATTAATATTATCATCTATATATAGTAAATGAATGGATAAATCAATTCTTAATTATTTCTAAAATAAAGGAGGTACAATTATACAGTTACACGTACAATTTTAACGTAGCAAGTATTTTTAACGTTCAAAGAAACAATTCATTTCCATGTGTTCCATCTTAAATATTGAGAACTACTGATGTATGTCATGTTTATGTATTTAATTGGATTCGAGTAGCCACATTGGCATCGATATCTCACATCAGACCGCAGGTAGTTTAACCGAGTAGGCATAATTTTTGACTTTACGCAGCGGCCATAATTTTTGGACACGCCTTTACATGTAATCAAAGATTATTACATGACATATAGCACAAGAGACAATATCTCGGCGGATATTAGTATCACGGCACATGTATATGTTTATTCAACGAGACCCTAGATGGATATTTAAAGATATTTGAATATCTTTGAATATTGACTTGAACTTGAATATTAACTTGAGTCAATTGGATATTTCATCAATCATCGACCGACAAGTGCAGATGATCATTTATTTCATTTTTTTTATTTTATAATTTCAAAAATGTCATTTAACATTATTTCAGATAGATTTTTATTAATTGTCAAAAGATACAATACTTATTTGTGCGTATGTACACTGAGAGAAAAATATAGTTACTTTTCGTCTCAACCATAATTTTATATAATATAATTATATAATTATAATATTTCTAACGATAATTATGGTTAACGTAATGATGTATATAGTGAAGTTAATCATATTTATTGTTAGAAATATTATAAAATTATGGTTGAGGCCAAAAGTAACTATATTTTTTCTCAGTGTGTAAGAGAAGTTCATTATCGTTAGAAAAAAAACAGTTGCTTACATTAAACTTTGCGCTATTTCTTTATATTCTAATCTCTTAACCTTGCACAATCATCATACGATGACCTTATTATGACGATGAGCTTATGAACTTTTTAGCGTAGGTCATTATTCATACCGCTTCTTTAGCATTGAGGATTCAAAGGAAAAATCAGACTTATTTCGTTTATAATTTCTCAACAAGCATATTATATATAGAGAAGCTGCTGTTTGTATTTAATTAAATAACGTCTTTTTGAATTTCGTAAAGCAACAATATCTGGTTGAATATGTTAGAGCGCTGGGTAACTCATCATTACGGAAATAACGAGCAGAATAATGTAAATTATAATCGCATTTGTGTGTATGAGCGTAGGACGGTGCGAGAGGCAGAGAAGAAAGGCTTTAACGCCGAGAACTTCTCTCCAACTTACTCTAACTTGATACGCGACATAATATATGTATGTACAGAATCTCTGAGTTGTGTGTCTATTTGTTCTTTATTTGAATAAAATTTCATCACCGTTGCATAAACAGGAATCGCAGAATTAATCAAAAAGTCAAGCTTCGCATCTTCAAATCGCATCGTATAACGTATTTAAAAAAAATAGTCGTTGTTTTAACTTTTTAACTCTGTGTGAGGAAAGATAATCAGTGACGGTCGCTATTTAAGAATTGTGAAAAGATGTGATGTGATTGTAATCCAACATGTACTGATATATTCAGAGTCACATTGTGACTAAAGATAAATAAAATTACTAACACTTCGCGCTGATTCACCGAATCGCAAACTGATTTGCCGATGTTTACCATTCCGTCTTTGTCCGAGATTTTACGCAACGGCTAATAAAAATAAATAAAGATAAGGAACGCGTATACTCTTGATACACACAGATTGCGGATTATTCTTTTATTTTTCCCAACGATTTCCAAGCGCGTCATTTCAAAATTTATGGGTACCTATATGCGGTATCGATGACACGTATCAGCGCGAGATAAATCGAGGTGAACCGATAAAGTAGTCGGTCGTTTACACACTGAGATATCACGTTTTTTTATCGCGTTTATTATTTTTTAATTCAAATATTAAATATTTTGTGAAATACGCGCTTTACGAGGCAATGAACGAAGCCGTACATGTAGATATCAAAGTATCGAGTGTACGTGTGTAATGTTCATGAAATAAATTACACACATTATTTACGTAATATGCCACAGTATTAAGAATGTCAGCTTAAACAAGTCTGGCTTGTGCATCGAATTCGTTCACCCAACCGCCTTACTCCATTCTCCTTCGTTCCTTTCTGCGAAACTTCTCTTTAACGCATCGTAACTTATATAGGTATGTATATATAGTTCCGAGTAGTCGGCGATCTTTGGTTTTGTTGGTCTACTTTGCTTCAAATCGATAATTTATACGCCTGCATGCTAAATTATATTTCTATTTTGAATTCGCATTTGTTGATTTTTACCCGATTATTATAAGGTGGTTAACTCTCGTAGAACATATTTCCAATATTAAGAAATTCTTTTTTCTTTCTAGAGATTTATAATTGCAGATAATTATCGATTACAACGCAATTGTTATAGCTTCTATTAATTATACTTTACGATACGATGAATTCTTGAAACACGAAATTTCGAGGCATTAGAAGGCGTTAAAAATAAATTTCTACCTCAGTTCGAAATACGATGCTACTTTCTTCCTTTCAATACTGCGAAGAGTACAAATGCATTTTCCACATGTGAGAAAGCGCTTAGTCGTGATCTTCTTAACTGATCATACGTTTCGATTAGTAATATCCTTCCCATAAGCGAATACACATCTAAACGCACTTTCTCTTGACCTTTCATCATTCACCATAATTCCACCTACGTTGATTGGTTATCAAGCAACGATGATTACACGTTTTTCTCGTGTAATCATAAGCATCGAACTTTTTCGTACATGTAGGAAAATTTCAAAGAATATTATGTAGAATATTTAAGTCATTTTCAACTATTTTTCAGATCACTACTGCTTCTACTCAGTATGTTTGACTGTCCATTTCTATTAATGCAGATTAACTTTAATCTCGGTTTAACTTACTCTTCATCTTTTTTAGTTTTAAGAATTAGAAAAAGATGAAGAGTAAGTTAAACCAAGATTAAAGTTAATCTGCATTGGTAGAAATGGACATAAAACAATGGAGTTAAACAACGAGCTAACTGTATACATATTTTGTGTTAAAATAATTTCGATACACATGGCAGTTGAAAGTAACAAAATACTTATTATCGATTAACTCAAGAAATTAATTAAAATTTGATCGCACGTATAGGGACCGAATAATGTTAAAATAATGATGTTCTTTGCAAAGAACACAGAGGACTTACAGAACGGTGACCGTGGCGGGTACCCGTGGTACCTGGATCAGCTTTAGGAACATGCATCGCACCTGCATCGTGCTGTTGTAGCACACGCATTTCTGTGGGCATTCTACCGTTGCTGCAGCGGCCTGTTGCAAGGGATCCCTCACGAATAGGAGCAACGGGATCAGCAACCGGGTCCAGACGAACAGGTCCATGGTCCGCCCCATGTCCTTCGCCATCCTCGATCCAGGCAACTCGAGAGGTGTATCCACGGCAGAAGTAGTCCCTATGTCGAGCTAAGGCACCACGTGGAGTCGGTTGAACGCGCGTGCACGTATGCTTTCTCTCTCTCTCTCTCTCTGTCTCTCTTTCTCGAGTACTTTCACCGCATCAGTCACAGGATCAATGAGAATCCGGTCGGACAAGAGTCAATAGCGAGCGGCAGAAATACCGCTCCGGCAGGCGGCCAGGGTCGATCGCGAGAGACAAAAGAGAGGAAGAAGAGGAAACGCGCCGCCACGACGACTCTCCGTCCATCCAGTTCCCGAGCGACGGCGGCCACTACTGTAGCGCTACGCGACTCGTACTCGCGTCGGGAGTCGGGACCTCGTCCAGAGACCAGAGAGAGGGTCCATCGCGTCGCGCGGGAGTACAAAAGACTTCCCCGAGCACGAGACCGCTCCTCTCCGCTTTCCTTCCTCCGTCCGCGTCGTTCTCGTGTCGCCGCACCAGCAGGCCGCTACGAGTCCAACAGTTAGAAGAGTACGAGATGAGGGGTTTTGAAGATTACCGCGTGGTACCAACGTACTTTGCTTCTCAAATAGCGAGACACTTGACAACCGTGAGACACAAGTGTCGACGAGAGCTTAAACGCGATTTATCCATTCAAAAATGTAAAAACGGCCTCCAACGGTTCGGTTCGCCTCAGATGATGATTATGCGAGCATAGCTCATCTCTTCACGCTTTTGCAATTTTGCAATCGCAAGACCATCCTAAAATTACTCATTAAAATGTCTCTAATTTTCAATAAAATAGTATCGTTTTAGATAGTATTAATATTTTGCCTTTAAAAATGTCACGAGGTATTAATTATTATCTTAATTAGTATCTTACTTGAAAATAGCTGTTCGATACTCTCGATTTAGATATAATAAATTTTAATAGTGTCAACCACGTATTTTACTCATTTCAACAGAAATACGATTTCGATATTTTACGCAGTATGGAAAATATTAATACTTTATATCGATACTTTCCTTGCGTCCTATATTTTCGTTCTGTATTTCTTACTTGCTAATCATACAATCATTACATGGAATCCAGTTTTGATAAAGTCGTTTTCATAATTACGTATCTCGGATTTTGCTTCAGCTTGCTGTAATGTGCATCCAAATAATCTTAAGATGACTGTTATTTCATACTCGCTTATGCATGCTTACTCGCGCTGCGGCAAGAAGGCAGAATAAGTGGACCGACGAGTAAACGTACGCACACCTGTACATACACGCGTAGAGCAGCGTAGATTGATTTCGTGTAAACGTAATACACGCGTTGGCGTGAACTATTGTTTACTAAATGCCACGTCGCTCACGGTGCACACGCTGAAATGAGAGAAGGCTGGCAAGTAGCTTTAGCCGAATGGATGCATTAGTGGCTTGCTATTGCTGCTTACATATATTTAGCTTACCGTGGCCTACCGTGGTAGTAAGAATGGCAGTGCTCAAGTTTACGCATTTGTGCGTGTGCAATTGCCCAAGCAAAACTCGCGATATTGCGACAACCTGTAACGAGACCAGCTGAAACGCTCGTGGCGATCAAGCCAAATAAACGCTCCGCAAAATAAGTGCCAATTTGAAAATATACAAGGATCGATCAATTTAATGGAATTAAATTGCGTCTTGGTATCGCGCTCACTCTCTTTTCAGCGTTATTTTCTTTCACTTCTAAGATTCTTAGAAATATACAAGTAAGAAAGTACGAATTAAAACTTTTACAAACTGTAAATATCGGTCTACGAACATTGTTCTCCCTGTTATTCGCGCAGCGACTTCATTTCCTTCGGAATTGCGTGTAATACCAATGTACGCGTGAGAGTATTGCACCAGAACCAATCATCGGCAGCAGGCATAACCGTTGTGTAAAGATAACGGTATTTAATTGAACCGACGGTTCGGCGAGTGCCGCGAGGAAGTGATCTAGTTTATAAATAGCATCGCGAGATTGACGCTTGTATCGTTATTAATATACATTCTTCAGACATGATATTATTGATCTTGATATTTTATTGAGAAAGTGTCATTATCAATCATAACTCGTTCTTTCGCTTTTTATCTAGATAATGTAATTCAAATCTATCTAAAATTATTTGATATTTAAATTACATTAATCGCAAAAAAAGTCTAGAATCATATATAAAGCCTGCGGCACACGATGCTTTTTTTCCTACTGGATTGCTAGCTGGCTTGTGTGCTTGCTATCGGATGGGCAATTGTGCTAGAAATTGTATGTCTGCTTGTCACGCTGCTGACAGATTTGCTGGATTTCCATAATAGAACATGTGCTATTTTTCTTGCATGGTTCTGTCCTGGCTCATTGCGAGAGCCAATCAAAGTACAGATTGATTAGGATTAGGTCAAATGAAAAAAGTTTGACGTATTCTGACGTTTGATGTAATCGACTCCACAAACGTCGATGATGTCGCTTTCGTCGTAATTTATTAATAATTTAAAATAATGCAATTGCATTTTTTCGATGTTGTACTGCAGTAGCAATGGCCTGCTCTATATTTATATTTACCGGTTGACAGCTTGTACACGAAGTACGAGCCAGTACAAAGGCCCGTATCGTCTAAAGCCAAGTCAGCAACACAGTCAGCAGCAACACTGCCAGCAATGCTACCCAACACGGTAGCAAGTACGCAATCTAGCTAGCAATCCAGTAGGAAAAAGAGCATCGTGTGCCGCAGGCTTTGTAAACGCAAGGAGAAGTGTGCTTTACGCACATATACGTATGTATATTATAAAAAAAATTTCGAAAAAAATTATTTTCGAAAAAAGAATGTTATTCGATAGCAAAGGAAACAGCAGCGGGCTGTTTCTTCCTTCATTCATAACGCAGTTCCTCGGGGACGGGGGAGAGCGATAGAAGCGTGTTGTCGCTTCGTCATTCAATACGTCTCTATCAATCTATAGATATATGCATGCATGGAGAACAATGCAGGTGAATGACGCGCGTAACAAAAGAATATTAAATGATAAAGGGAGAGGGAGAGAGTGAGAGAGAGAGATAGAGAGGAGAAATATTAACGTACTGCATCACTGGACAGAAAAAAAATCACGGAGAGAGAATCATGAGATATCATTGAGATATTAAAGATGTTAAAATGGGATGAATGAGAATGTATAGAGATGGTATGAAAAAAGCGATGGAACTTCTTGAACACTGGGCAACGCTGGGCAGGTTGGGCCAGTGTATCAAGCATTGACTGCCGGTGCGTAGCCAGAAGGAACGACGATGTAACCACAGGCACGGATGCATTCTTCATTTTCCTTTCCCTCGCCGCGCGCCGGCAAGCAATGCAAGGATACACTGGCCCAGCCGGCCCAGCGTTGCTCAGCGTTCGAGCGGTTCCATTGCTTCACTCATATCACCTCCGTGGTGCACTCTCATTCGTCCGTTTTTAACATTAAATATATCTCAATTATTGCTATAATTTTCGCCAAACAATATAAAACTTTTTTATTCATCTAAATCTGTTTTACTTTCTCACACGAGTGCGAAGGGTGCGTCTAGCGATATTCGAATACTCCGTTTTACACGTTCATAAATATTAGACTTGCATTGCGTGGAACAGAAACGCAATCATACTGAAATAATCGCATAAGACGGATATGGAAGAAAGGAATAACAATGTGTATAGTTTCTCGAGTAATTTGCCATGAGTTTCAAATATACATATAAAATAAGAAAGCACTATTAAAAATTGATACTCTAAAACCGAAATTGTTTTCAACCAATCAATATTTTCTGCTGTTGCGTCGTTATCTTTCTCGTGCCTCGTAACAATTCATAGAGATACTTTTATCGATTGGAATTATCGACTAATTATTTTTACAGTACTGGCAATTTTACTGGCTTCTTGTTACTTTATGGGAAAAAAAGGAAAGGAAGACATCTTTATTACGAGAGGAGCGTCCCGAGGATTCATTGACGTCGGCACAGCTGTCGGCTATCGTGACGGCACCGAGACACACGCGTTTTAGATTAGACTTTATGCGCCAGACGTCCCGCACACATATGGCTAGAGTTATGCAGAGGAAAATTCGTTGACCTTATTTCAATCAAGACTGCACTCTCCGCCTATACGTGTAACGCGATAAAGGATTTGACAATCGATACCACTTGATGCCTTTGTCGCCCTGAAATAACAAGAATATTGTGTCGCGTGTTGATTCAATAAATTCTCCTATCGCTCTTTGGCCCTTCTAATTAAAATCTATACCAATTATGGCTAAATAATTTTTTAACAATGTTACATAAAGATTAAATTGCTAGACATCCTTTGCAAATTGTATTCCTCGAACACAGCCTGACTGATTCTTTTTATACTTTTTGCGCCACGTTTATCTCATTGACACACGCTAGCCATCACGCTAAACCTTATTGTTTTGCCAGATAAGTAAAACTTGTTGGAATGCCTGTTACCTATTCTCGTGGCTCGTTCGCGACGATGCTATCGCATTACTTAAAACGGTAGATGCGTAATCTCGAGTGGGCGCTGACACGAAATACGAATATAGCGCATGAAATTTCTCGAACGAGTCACAACCGAGTTGCCGAAGAAGGTCTCGACGGGATAAATCATTATATGACGCGATTATCTGTTGAAGAATGGTAATACGATTCTCCTTATATGTATGTACGAGGAAATTAAGGTTTCTTAGTGCCGGAAAAATATGATCGGATTCCAGAATGTCAAAAGATGTCAGTCGCTCATTAGCGGCATTACCCATCATCCTCCTCCTTTATAATTTCTCATTACTTAATCAAATCGAAATAATTACAATCAAGGAGATATTATCCTAGAAGATACGAGAAGGATAAAGCCTGTTTCTACCAATGTAGATTAACTTCAATCTCAATTTAACTTAACTTTTTATCTTTTTTTTTAGTTTTAAGATTTAGAAAAAGATACAAGGTAAGTTAAATCGAGATTAAAGTTAATCTATATTGATAGAAATGGACATAAGGGAGATGATAGATGTATTTAAAACGAAATAAAGTAAGAGTTTATTCGCTTAAAATAATTCTCGCAATTTCTCGTTTTTACTATTTTCGGAGTTTCTTGGTGATCTATTTTTAGGCTGATGCAGAACGCATCCGTTTGTCACGGATTCACGGAGAGATTTCCGCTCATCATTCTCGCCTTCTCGCATTCTCTATTTCAGTTCTTCGTCCTTGCATCGCGAAGGCAGATGTGCGAAGGGGCGTAGGTATCGTCAGCGCCGTAATTTGCATCGCGATATCGAATATCGGTTGCGTAATTGTAATTCATCACAATGTAACGCGACGTTGTCACTGCGATTACAGAATCGATCTCGCGTGGTTAACTACCAGCCATGTAGGAAGCAATTATTGTTATATAACTCTAATATATGTGCATCATTTGGACAGCGCAAATGAGCTTTTAACCTTAGGTAACCGTAACGGTTATCGGGTCTAAGAGACTTGAGCTGAAAGCCGAACTTTTTCACAATTTGATTGTATCAAAATTCTTCTTTGCTTCTTAGCTTGCTTTTCACAACTTTGTCTCTATATTTATTTGACTCCAAGATAAAATTTGTGTAATTCGTTTAGGTTTTCCAATTAAAAAAAAAAAGAACTAATTTTGCCTGAACGGATAAGGATGTTTCGAGTGTCTCATAATAACGACGTAGACAAAAATTAAGGGTAGTAATTTAAAGTTAAGCAATGCAATAGATTATTCAGTGAAGTGAATAAATTATTTAATTATACTAATAATTCAATCCTTTAAGAGTTATGAACGTAAACCAAGAATGTTGCCTTGACTGTTCAACAATTGGAACTTGTGTGGAAGATAACAAATAAATATTGAATACCATACATTTCGTTCCAAAACGTTTTACGTACGTGTCAAAAGTCGGATATAGGTAAAGTTGAATTTCCTGTATCTAAATAGACCAAGGTTAATCGTATACTTCCTGTATATATGTAACGTGTTTTTGTATATAATGATGGAAATCAGTGAATAGAATCGAGAGCAAATCACCCTACATTAGGGACAGACGTGCCTACAATATTTAATTTCGAAGTCAAGGAATACAAGGTCGATAATAATTCTTTGGGCCACGGTGCGTATTGCGCATGATTAATAATATACAATACGTATATATTTATTTTAATCAACCTAATTAAATGTATATTTATCTCAAAAGATTTTCATACATGGTTTTGAATCTTGTAAGTTTGTCTCGATCAGATAAATTCTTAATCTCGCGTTCTTGTACTTGTTCAACGAACAATATAGATGAAAACTAAAGAGTGCTTATATAATATGTATGATATAGAATCTCACGTTACGAAGGACTTGTTCAACTCTAAATAAGATATGAATAATTTGCTCTCAATTTAAATATTTTATGCTTATTATTCCATACACATGCGGAGAAGAATCTCATCCGAGTAAGGCCACAATAATTTGAAATGCGCCATTGCCGCTCGATGTCACGGGCTTATAGCTGAGGTGCGGCTACAGAAATAGCCCGTGACTCAATATTTAGGCAGCGTCGATTTGCTGCACTACCATTTCGTCACGGAGCCGTCCCTTAGGACGGTACGACGGTACCAGCAACAGGAAATTTGCCATCGATGTTCGCATACAGTTAAGCTTGAACGATAAAAATATATTTATATTAAATGTCAATTAACTTTACAAGAGCTACTTTCTGATGAAATCGTAAAATGGAAAAACGTAAAACAAAAAAGAAAAAAAATTTGTCATGAGCAATTTCTATTCAAGTATTTAACGAGTAATTACATATCAATTACCATAGTGTTTAAGTAATTAACAAAAGTTATATAATAATTACTGTCAGATAATCTCCCGAATAATTTTTGTAAATTCCGAAAAATAATTTATATAAATAAGTGAAATAATATTAAATAGGATTCAGTCTCTTTAAAGTCTTTCGAGAGTCAACACAAGACACAAGTAAAATATTATTTGAAAATTAATTATTTAATCAAAATTAATCCATGCATTACGGTGTCATTAATACTAATTAGATTCAGAGAAAGGTATGGATTTGACAGATTTGAATAAAAATTTATTGAAGTCTTCAAGTGTTCGTTATCATAACACAAGTTTATGACAATATGTCATCGTGCGCATCTATAAACTTATTGGTATTGTTCGTTATTTTATTTTACACAAGTTCTAGTCGCGACGGATGTACGTACGATTGCGCATAAGATTATAGTGCGTGGTCTCTACATTTATATACATTTAATGTACGCAATATTTATATATAGATATATATAACATCTATCAAGAATGTATATACATTACATAAGATATGTAATATACCTTATATTGTATGACTTATTATTGTAATGTACTCGTTTTTCATNAAGATTGCCTACTTCATCATCATCACTGAACCTAAACCGGGCTTTCTTCGGATTCTAATATTAGTCCCTAATGTCAGCAAACGTAAAGTAAACGCAATCATTCGAATTTCTAACTTTGTACTCTGCTTCTTTCATTTCTATAACTTAAACGTTATTTGGTATTGCAATGGTATTTAAAATAAGATAATAAAATTCTTTACATTCAATAATATACATTCGCTAACACTCTCTGTTGTAATTGTAAGATCAATTTATATTTTCAGACATATTGTCGTGTCAATAAACACTGGATTTTTATGGACACGTTACGACCCTGTTTGAACATATGTAAATCTTTAACCCAGTAATAAGTAATCGATTAAATGCCTTTAATTACGATAAATAAAAATAATTTGGGTATGGCATGATATGAAGAATGAAGAAAATTTTCCTTAAGTTTATGCATTTTATGTACACGTAGATGGGCGCAAATTTAACAAGGAAGTACAGTCTTTCACTTGAAGAAGACATTCCATGTACATCTCTCAAACATGTTCATCCTTATTGAGCGCATATTGATAAGGATTCCCTCGTATAAAACCGACTCTTAATTCTCATTATCAGAAGACGTCCTATTGAATATTGCGTCATGTTGTTCCGCGTACAAAGAGCACAGGAATATATACGATCCGGCCGGATATCGTCAGTACGACGGAATCCTTTCATGTGCTGTCATCAGCCTCTCCACGGCGAAACGATAGGTCTCACGCTACTTTCATGTATATCGTACGCTCTCGCATCTTGCAATGCTTAAGTTCCTTGAGCGCTCGCTGTGCCTCGCTGGGCGACGAGAAGGCCACGCGCGCATCTCCCGTCGGCATGCCCCTCTCGTTGTAGCGGCGAATCACGTTTTCTCGTTTCACTTCAAAATCACCGAAGAACTCGATAATCTCATTAATGTCCGCTTTGAACGGCACGTTCTCGAGTGATAATACGCAGCCAGGTTTACCGAAACCCTCGACCATGTAGTCCATGGACGGTGGATGACGACCCATCATGTGACGTGGCATACCCATAAGGCCACCGGGCGGACAACGGGGACCGAAGCCGGTGTTGCCGAAGCGTAGCATATGGCCCATCGGGCCGGAGAAGCGCGGCGGCCTTTGGTGCTGTTCCTGCATCGGGAAGTGCTGCTGTTGCGTCTGCTGTTGCGTCTCCACCATGCCAAGGGTTTCGAGCATCTTGACGCGTGGTACCAATTCGATAGTGGGGATATTTTTCCCAAGTGGAAGACCATTCTTGGTGATGGCACGTTCCGCCTTCTCGGCTGAGTCAAACTCGCAGAAGCATTCGCCAGCCGGTTTGCCTTGTTGATTGAGCATCATGTGAATGCAGAGCGGTACGATGCCGATGTCTGAGAAGAAGTCGAAAATGTCGCGGTCAATTGTCTGGAACGGCAAGCCACGCATGAGAATACAATCCGTTTGATTCATGCTCAACTGCTCGTGCTCGCGCTTCGCCTGCGCGAACTTTTCCTCGCTGATCGCCGTCGCGGTCACCTGCTTGCTACCGATCTTGAGCGGCGTACTCAACGATGATTTGGCGTCCTCGAGCCGTGCGAACTGCACGTAAGCCATATACTGCGTGGTGCCGTTTTCCTTGCTATTGGTGATGAACAGATCGTTGATCTTCCAGTCGTGGAACAGCTTCGCTATGTCCATCTCCTTGGTGAAGGACGGTAGATCGGTCAACAGAATGCACATAGAGTTCCTAAGATCACCATCGGCGCCGTCCTCCCTACTTTCGGGCGAGTAAGAATTCACCGCTTTATCGAAGATACTCTCATCCAAGTCGAGTACCTCTACCTCGGAACCTCGTACGTATCTCGTTGTGCTCAGAGCGAGTTCTTTGCCCTCGGCCTTACCGAACTTGATATACGCGATGCCTACGCGATTTCCGTGGTTATCGTTGATTAGCTTCATACCTTCTTTCCTGATGTAGATACCGTGGAATGCATGGCGTAGATCCGCATACGTCGCGCTCAACGGCATGTTGCGCACTTCTACACAATGCCCTCCACCGCTGCCGTTCTTTGTCTCGTTGGAGAATCTCGAGTTGCCGGACTTTCTGCCCGACGTCGGCCGATCGTTGCCAAAGTTGGAGGCGCCGGCTTGAAACGCGTGCGGATTGCGACGACCCTCGAGTTCTTGCATCTTGTTCAGGAAGGGATTGTTCGGCCTGGTACCGCGATAATTGCCGGTCGCGCCATACTCCTGATTACCGAATTGATTCGATCGGCCGGAGAATCGCCCAGTCTGGTCCATTCTGCCCTGCTCATTCTGACTACTCCAGGGTTCCTTGGGACGAGTTCCGAGACCCAAGCAGGGCAAACTAGTGGTAGTGTTCAGATTCTGCGACAACGACGTCAGGCCCACTGTATGCCCGAGTGTTTGCATGTGCGGTTGCATGAGATTGCCGACGCCGTTAAGACCATTTATAGAGAACTGTCCGGATTGCAATATGGGCTGCTGGCCTATCACGGGGGCGCCGAAACCGGCTATAGCTGACCGTTGAGTCTCCGAGTCCTGGGACAGAGCGGCAACGCCAGCGCCCAAGATGCTCGGCGCCAACAAAGCGGCCTGCATCTGCGTCTGAGGCGGGACCTCCCATATGCCGTTCTCGAGCGGTTTCTTCGATGCAGCCGTCGATGCCTTGTCTTTGTGGAACTGACCGACGCACACGACCTCACTGTTGTCATCCTCGTTGGTATCCTTGCGTCTGTCGTTCGAGTTCCTCTTCGAATCGCGATCACGCGACCTCGTGCGATCACGCGACCTGGATCGGTCCCGACGACGACGTCGATCTCGTCTATCGCGTTCCCGGTCTCGCGATCTACTGCGATCCCGTCGTCGTCGGTCTCTTCCGCGATCCCGATCACGGCGATCTCGGTCACGGTCGCGATCGCGCGACCGCGAGCGGTCCCGCGATCTCGAGCGATCGCGTCTATCCTTCCGGTCCTTGTTGGATTCGTTGCTATCGTTGCTATCTTTGTCTCTTTTGTCCGTCGGCGAACCGGGCTGCTTGCCAGGAACCACAGGCGCGGCCACAGCCACCGGTGCGGTTTGCATGATGCATTGCAAACTTAGAGTTTGTTGCCGAGCTGCCTCGATTACCTTTTGCATTTCGGTACGCGAACTCAATAGCAGCTTGATCTTCATCTCTTTAATTTTGCCCCCATCGTGCATCATTGCCTGACGAGCATCTTCGTCGGTGCTGCAATAGCGAAACGATATGTCTGTGAGATTTGCCTCATGTTTACGATTCGTCTCATCGATTTGCATAAATTTGCTAAGAACTTAAACTATTTAATGCCTTAGTTTATTATTTTCTTTTAAAAACATTGTACAGACGTCGTAATTTTTCCTGCTTATTATATCAGAATTGTACGCGAAAAGAAATTATTACTCTATCTCATTTGATAAGTATTTAATTTTGTCTTTAAGCTGGATAAATTTTATATTCTCTTAGTACGCGTGATATTATTATTGTGATTAATAACAAAATCTGATAAGAATCGGAAATTAATTTTCTATATTTATATCGGCAATGTGTTATAAGTTTTCAATTACGTAATAATAATAATCTATCGTNATTAAATTTCCATCGCAATAAAATTAATTACAAATTAAGCAAAAAACTTGACTATCTTTCATTAGAAATCATTAATAAATTTTTAACATGAATAATATGAATAAGGAATCAAGTTTTAGCTACACGTAAATAAAAAATATAAGATATCATGTACAAAATTCCGTTCAAGAGAAATTTACGACTGTAGATTTATGATTTTATGTGTACACCATAAAAAGTAATTTAATCACATAGTGTGCTCGAGGTACAAGATTCATATATGCGTGTACATGTTAAGCGAACGATGCAGGAAATAAGATGCAAGTGTATTCATTATGTTGATACTTTTCTTTCTTTCTTTTTTTTTTAGAACAGGAATTCATGTAGTAGTAGTTACCTGAATGCGATAAACGCATCTCCCAATTCGCCGCCGACAATATGGACTCCACCCTCAGGAATACTCAGGCCTCTGAAAAACTGGCGTATGTCCAATGCATTGGCGGACCACGCCAGATTTTGCAGCCTGATTATGACGCTCATTTTCAACGGTTGTATAACGCTTGTATCTGCAACCGAACCGAGAGGCAACGAAATTAAGCGGCGGAGAGAAGACATCTTCGATGGATCTATGTCGCTATCGCCAAGTCGTTCACCGCTTGCGAATCGATTAATTGTTGAGAACGCTTAGCAAATATTTTCAATATGCATACGCTTTACATATACAACATATATACTCTGTGTACGTGTATGTATATACGTATACACATACATGTATCTAAAAAAAAATTAATGTACTTTTTTCAGAAATATTTTTATTTTTACATTGCAAGCCTTCTTTTGTGTAGACTTTAATAAAATTAATTTATCATATGACTGTTATTTATACGTTACACGCTATACATATTAATATTGTTCTTTTATGATTTTTTATTATTACATGTAAATTATTTGTCGATTAATTTATTTTTACATTATATTATAATGTGTGTGTATATATACACACACACACATATATATGTACATACAGATTCAGAACAATCTTGCGTCTTTGCCAGGACGTATTTTTAAATTAATTTCGAGACGATTTTTCCTTTACAAAAATTTTATCCGAATTTAATTAATTAATTTAATTCCTTAATTTTGAATTAAAGAAAAAAATAGCGAATTACGGGATAAATATAGAAGATAGGCAAGAACAGCACAATTCACCATCCGATGCGGGTGATTACGTAGAGCGTTCACTGCGATCAACACACGCGATGATATGCATGTACATTTCAGGTCTTTCGTTTACACGCACGCACACATAAGTTTTCCGTCTTTTATAAAATGTACTTTTTATTCTAAATTACTCGACGTAATCATCTGCGTCGGATGGTGAGTTGTGCCATCCCTGCCTTCTGTACTCGTGCCGTAATTCGCTATTTCTTTCTTTAATTTAAAAATTAAGCTTCAGATAAAATTTTCGTAAAGAAAAAAATCATCGAAATTAATTCGGATGATACGTCCGTGCAAGGACGCGGGGTTGTTCTGAATCACTCTTTATATATACACACTTGCATTTTAGAATTTTAATTTATTTTTTCATTACTTCTTTTATCATTCGATCATCTTTCCTTTCTTTTTTCTACATTTTTTTACTTTATTCAATGAATGAGAATCAAGATTGATTCTTTTAGGCTTTCTTTTCTCTCGACTGTGATTTTATTTTATTTTTATTTCTACGAGCTATCTCACAATCAGATCAAAATGACAAAAACTTTTTACTTCTTGTTTCCCTTCTTTTATCTTCGGTAAAATCTAACAGATTAAAATAAATTTACGAACGATAAACACAAATTATTTCAGTTTAATTGTTTAGTTTGTTGTCTGTGAGTTTGTTTACACATATCATAAAATATACTCTTTCCTTCCAATTTCAATAATAAACTGAGAATAATCAAGAGAATAAACGATAAGTTTCAATTTAGTTGATATATATTTAGCTCCAGATGCTTTAGACTGGATATGGCGATGCATATATGCTTTTATATCAGCTAATTTATTATTTTTTATATGAGATACTTTTTGAGATTATTCGCATAATTTACTCGTTATGTAGATAATTACAACTATATTAAAGAAATTGAGAAATATAAAATATATTTATCTATTCTCTCACACTTCATTTTTATTTAGAATAAATACTTGGATAGATGCTTGTAACAAATCAATTCTCGTCACATTTGCGATAGTTTTTTAATAAAATGAATAAAAAATATATTTTTTATTCAAATTTATACATTTCTCGTATTTGCGCAAAGTATCGTTATTACGATTTCCGCAGTATATATTTCGAGATGACAAAACTTTCTCTCTGCGTTGAAGCAATTAAAGCGAATATGATTATATAAACGAGATAGCATATGATGAAGCCCCTTCTTCACTGAATAACACAAACATGTCGATAATTGCTGGTATTCAAAATAATCGTAGCTTTACTTATTTTTTTCTGTAGAGATGAGCGATAAAAAATTATTGCAAATTTTATTTTTCACATTTTTCACTTTATCACATTATCTTTTTATTTACATTTAATAGTGCTGAATTGCTGCAGATCACGCAAGAATAAGTATTTAATGCAATCGGATAATTGGATTTATTGCAATAGTATTCGTTTTATGAAAAAAATAGGTTTTATACATTTTTATCATAGATGAAATGTTTAAATAATACTTATTATGGTTATTATAAAATATAGATTTTAGAATCTCGATAAAAAATTGTTTAAACATTTATTTCGAAAGAAAAAGGTAATTATAAAAAAAACTTTCTAATTGTATCACAAAAAACCTCAAGAATGATAATTCATTATAAGAAAAAAAAAAAAGAGAAAGCTAGAGTTAATGTATAAAAAATGTTATTTGAAAATTTTGTATTAAGTTTATTTCTAGCTTCAAGAGTATAATCGCTCATACATTTGAAGAATAAAATCTAAAAAAAATTTTATGGCGACACATGTACCTATACCATTGGCTTTATTATTATAGCGAATTCCAATGGTACCAAAAGTTTTGGCAGAGAAAGCATTCCAAATATACAAACCACCCACATGTTACGGTCGTACATCAACAATCGAATCATTGAAAGTTTAGTTTCTTTTTTTATTAATCGTAAATTTTTTTTTAGACACCCTCAAAAAAATCTTTAAATATCTCAGATGAAATGAACTGCAAACTAAAGGTATAAAACATTTCATATTCAGTAAATATAAATGCTTTACAAGTATCTTATAATGTAATGTATTAATTTTTATTTTCATTTAATTGCTAATTTCACGATTTTTTAAAGCAGAAAATTATCTAGATGGATTAAAAAAATAAATTATTTTTATATACTTAAATAACGTAGATAGCAGTTTCGAAGTGTAAATTTGAATCCAAGTATTTTAAATGATGGATTAGAAATAGAAATGTAAACGATAAAATATGACATTATTTTGCGAAGTCAGTGTGTTGTAAATAATCTTAGTTTTCGATTAAATGCAGAGAAATAATTTGCATTTACTATAAATATATCAATTAGTCATTTAAGTCATGGATTACACGCAGTAAAAGCAATGCGCACTTGAATAATTAAACGCAGATATCAATTATTCGGCGAATCGCAGTTCGATCTTTAAATGCTTTAAATTAAAGATTGTACGAGAAAATCATTTTTATTCAAAAAGATAAATATTTATCTACAGTTAACATTCAATTTTTAAATATTCTATCTAACTAACGGATTAAATAGGAAGGAAATAAATTTGCATCATTTAGCAAGTGGGAGTGGGGGAGAGAGAATAACTTCTCGTCGAGCGTTCTCCAGTTTTTACACTGTGCATATTATTCAGAAATCATCGCATTTCGGGCAACTATAATTATGGTAGTCGCCGTAACCGGTAATTTTCATGCCACGAAGATAGTGATTGGCCGATTCTTGACTCCCTGATGACCGCATTTGCAATCGACATATATTACTCGTTCCACCGTTGCGAGGCTGTGATTACTAGCCACGACTCGATCATTGAAAAGCAATGTTCTAAGACGAACGGAATCGATACACAGCGACTGGAACTGCGACAAAATGACAAATACATTTTCTCTTTCTCTCTCACGCACGTTGGAATAAATTTAAAACGAATGACCAAAATCGTCATATCACGAAAATTCGAGACGTATATAATTCATCAAAGAGCTTTCACGGCTGGTCGATGCACGCGCATACATAGAGATTTTTCGTCCCGGAATCTCAGAGAAAGAAATCTCTCTGGATTAAATAATCGGCAAATCATTCCCTGTTGTTTTAAGGCACACAAAGTGCTAGACATGTGTCTGTTTCTTCGACGAGCGTGACGACGCTGTTCGTTCCATTTCTTCGGCTTCCATCTGCCACGAACTGCTGAATCCTTTCGTAGAGATCGAGAAAATAAAATCAACGATTGCGTTGTGCTTGATCGAAGTACTTTCGTAAATCCCCTCATATTAAACGAGTCGATTAACGCATCGAATGTACACGTAATGCTTCTTTCGCATATCCCATTATTGATAGTGGCAGCTTCCTCAGGACGAAGAGAAAAAAATATTAGCACACTTCGCATAGTATACTCCAAAAATTCGATTTCAACCAGAGTTCTTAGGAGTATTTCGAAGTAATTATTAGTGCTTATGACGAAAATGAAAAACCAACTCAGCGTAGACAAAACATCGAGTGTTTTAACGAGATTGTTTGGAACAGGTCGAATGAAGACGAATGTAGCAATCTAATCACAATATCTCGTCATGTCACTTATTAACATACTCCTTTGGCACGTTTTTAATTAAACAGTGTAACAAGAAGATAGCAAAAAGCGTCGCAAAGCTGGAATTCGAATATGTACAAAATTACAGCAACTTTGGTGCAATATGTAGGTAAGTAATCGAGTCGATTCATATTAATGCATTCTTATCTAAGTGCTAAAAAGTATTTAATCACTATGTCTCGTCGTGATATCCTTTAAGTAAATTTTTGACAAGTGAGGCGGTAGAAGTAGTAGCGTATTATGCAACCAGAATTCGAATATCATTGATATTCGAATATTCGAAATTCACGCAGCATTGATAAAAGTGCATATTGATACGATGAATAATTGTTCACCTTAGCAATACCAATAGAATCGCAAAATTTGATTACCATAAGAAATTTTATTTTTTTATTATTGTTATAGCTAGTGAAGTAGCTTGTATAGCTAAATAACTGTTGTATAAAACTTTAGAATAAGTTTAGAAAGATTTTTTATTTTATTAATTTTGCGTTCGGCATATGCCAAGCATAAAAAAAATGTACTTGCAATATCTCGTAGAATTATATTGAGAAGTATTGCTAAATATAATAATTTTCTGCTTTTATGCAGATTAGTACAGATTTTCGAGATGTATTACATTTGACGTAAAATTTCACGAAATTTAAAGCAATCGAAAGATGCAATGTAAAAAAAAAAAGAAAAAAATTCGAGGGTGCAAGATAGTGTGGATGCGAGTTGTCGTGACTCCGTCCAGCTTGAACACCATGAAAACTACGCCAAGTCAATAAAACTTCGAATTATATATCGGCCAGGTGGATGTAACAGTGACAATTGCAGTCGCCAGGGTTTTGTTCAAACAATCCGAATCAGCAGCTGCTTCGATTTATAACTGGTTTGGAACAATCACGATAGTCTTGACATGACCATATTCTTATCTCTGTCTCTTTCACCAGCGATCACTCCTAATTACAATTGATATAGCGATGCCTTTAGATTTCCTTTCGTCGAACACATCAGACCACAGCATGGTTTTATGTAGTTAGATTCCGTTTATTATTATATAACGAAGGAAAAAATATTGAGACTCCGTCGGCACTAGTCGCAAAATAAAAAAGAAAAGGTAAAAGGAATAAATCTCTCAGTTTGACGATATATTTGGTGATATAAGTACGTGCATATGGCGTGCGTATGAAACGAGAAAATCGGTCTGTCATACACCTGAAATGCATCATGCGCAATTCGATTCCAAAGTGTTCGCAACGATGGAAGTAAGTCGATAAATCACGGCTGCATCAACGTACTTCAGTCATCCGTTGCTGCTTTCTTCCTGCATTATGTATATGTCGCAATCGATTTACATTAAGATCATATTAAAACAAAAGTGTACCGTTATTTGCAGCAAGTTCATTGTTCAAAGATATTAAATAGTCAAAGTCGAAGATCTCGGTTCGATGGAACGAAGAGAAAACTCTTATGTTACAAATCGACATTTATTTTTTCCGTACACATCACGTATATACGATATATTGCAGATAAATGATGATAACTGTAATTATCCAGATAACTGGAAATTATCAGATAATTTTTCCGATTATTTTTTGTAATGATAATTTCATTCGGTGAATATATAAATTATTATGAAATATCATAGAGACAAGCATATTTTCATAGGCGCTTTTGCAAGAACTAATACGATTTGGGACAGAATTGTAACGAAATTTTTTTTTGTCATTCCATTAAATTACGAATAGATATTAATCTTTTTACTCTTTAAAACGTTGCATGTTTATAGCATTTTTCATGCTTAATTTTTAATTTCGCATTTGTTAGGTAAGTTTTGAGTCTCAATGCGATACAAGTAATGAAAAGATCGCATGGAGAATGGTTCAATAGTCATCGTAACATAATGCACTGTGCAGTCAAATATAAACAACAAAAGATCCTCAGCTTTCACAGACCATGTGGTAAAACTGCATTTCGCGTAGGGAAGATTAGGGAAGAATTAAGCGCAGTGAATATTTTTTTATCCGAGTTTTAATTTTAACATTTTCAGTTTTCAGGATTCAGTTTTTGCTGTTGATTTGAATTTCAAGAATTTCAAGATGTTTATATTGGAAGATATTAAAATAGGCCTTCATAAAGGCATAATTAGTTTTTTTATCCAAAAATTAATAGAAATATTAATTTTCATCATAGTAACTTAATATTAATTTAAAATTCTGCCGAATTCATCTTGAGTATTTTATAATTAGAAGATATAAGAATTCTTAACATCTTTGATATAAATATAATAAAAAAATTTTTCTTTATTTCTCTTAAATAAGCAGCACATGACAATACTAGATAACTACTACTGCAATCAATCAAACCAAAACTTACCTTTTTTATTAATAAAAAAAATTATGCAATAATTTTCCTAATGTGTATGTTATATGTATATTTGTGTGTGTGTGTGTGTGTGTGTGTGTGTGTGTGTTTGTGTGTAAAATTGTTATATATACCGTAAGATATAGTAAACTGAATAAAAAAATTGTCGAATCTTTAGATAATTAATAAGAGCGCTTTAATAAAGATAAAAAAATATTGGATTAATAATAAAATATTGCAAAAAAATTAATCCTTTTAAAGCTGATCTCAATTTGAAATAAAGGAAGATAGTTTTAAAAAATTTTTCCTGATTTTTACCTGAAGAAATAAAGTTATACAATTTAATCGTTATTTTTTTTCAAAGAGATTAAATATGATTTTATTCCTAGTGTAAGAGGTTATATAGCATAGCTTATAATTGCATAGCTTATTATTCAGTTTGTATTTAATATGTCAAAATCGGAGATGAAGTCCATGCGACTTATATTTTATGGAAGACATATAAAGACATATTGTATAAATGTAAATATAGATAATGTCATCTTTTTTGTTTATGTTTATATTTTTAAAAAGTCTCTTTATTATTTTTGTAAATTTGTGACTATAAATTACTTACCCATATGCCACTTACTGCATATAAGATAATTCAGAATATATATAGTCGAAGTAAAATCGTAATATATATAAGTAGAGAAACACATATATAAATAGACGTTCACAGAGCTCTTGGAAATATGAGACAATTAAATCTGCCTGTATAATGGAATCACATTCTTTCCTCCAAAATTATAAACTATATTTATTATGTAATTTAGCATTACCTTTTAGACTTTAGAAACTTCTTTCTTCTTAACACTGTTTCTCCCTCTTTTTTTCTCTCTCTTTCTCAGCTAAAACGATGAAAGATAAGAGTTGATTGAGAACAAAGATGACCAAGCAGCAAACCGCTCATCAGCGAAGAACAATGAAATGCAGAAGCAGAAAAGTTAACTGCACCATATCATTGTGCAAAATCCATCGAAGAGGCCAAATCTGTCCTTGACACCTAACACACCGAGTCGTCTAACGTCCTGCAACATACATCAAGGTCCCCCTCACTGTACCTAAACAATTTTTCAATAATTATAAATTGTATCTGCATTCAACTTCTTATTCTTGATAGTTATCTATCAAATTATAAATTTGAATTTATCCCCTTAAAACATAATTTGTCAAAATGCATTCATTTTCAATGCTAGATATTAGAATCGTTTTACATGTATATAATAAATCTGTATAAAAAAATTAATTTAGAAAAATGAAGTATTTGTGAAATAGACATTATGTTACACTTCTTTCTACAAATATTCATATAATGTTAAACCGTCTTCTAAGTACTTGTTAGTGTTATGGCTAAAGTTACAGATAATTCTAAAATGCTCTTATTAATAAGTTTATATATTTCAAAACAAAAAAAACTAAACAAAATATTAAGTCGACGCAATGGAAACTAGATAAAAGACTCGAATGTTTTTTTATTTCCACCTTTCTCCATTTTTTTAATTAAAAATTTAAGCATTCTTAATCGAATTTATTGATACATTATAGTATTCTAGTGATATATTCATATTAGAGAAATTGATAAAAATTGTTAAATTATCACAATTCTTACATTTTTTAACTTGTTTTTATAAATTTTCAGATTCGTCTTTCAACAATGTAAATGGAATTTTTTTCGAAATTTTTCTCTCTGTTGAAAATCAATTAAAGTTGCATTTTCACGTGGCTTCCAAACCATTTTTTTTATAAATCAAATGGTGAGTCCCGTTTCATGCATGATGCGCATAATGCATCATTTATTCTTGTTTATTGTTTGATGAATAAGGATAAAAAAGGCATCATGCGCATCATGCATGAAACGGAACGCACTTAAAGTGTTAGCGTAGCAGTTAATGTTTAAAGTATCATACTTCGTAATATTTGATTCTTCTCTTACTACTATCATGTATCGCTCGCTAAGATAACAAATATGTTATCAATAGTAACAATAAAGAAAATAAAACTTCTCTAAAACAGACTTGTCCAATGCTTTGTTCACATGCTAAACGCTTCCACCTCTCTGTCATCTCATAGAGCGAGATAGAGAGAACATGCTTTGAAATCTATTCTTTTATCTCGCTCGACGAGTCGATGGGAAAATAGAAGCGTTTAACTCGCGAACAAAATGTTGATCTAAAACTTTCCGACTTCACACACACTATCTAGTATCTCGTGGATCCTGTTGTTAACCATGTAAGCGTCTTTTGACAAAAGGGCAAGGGGCAAGAATTATAGCGGAAGGAAGAATTGCAGATTGTTCATCGTCGAGCACGTGGTGCGGCAAAAAAAATCTTACGAGGAAGAAAAAACGAGTTTCGAGACACGCATAATAAAGAGGATGATACGACGATTGTCCGACTGTATTATCCAATTTATCATTGTTGGCATTGGGAAATGGGGAGAGGATGAGTAATATCGTAGATTGACACATTGGCATGTGATACGCCAGAATGTTTGACTCACCGAATCGCTACACCAAAGTGGAGTGTTTCATGAAGAACGCTGATTATAAACGATGATAACAATAACAATTCGTAAACGCGACGTAAGCAATGGAGCTCCTGCCTCGACGAATTCGTGAGCGTGGAAAAGCGTCGGGGAGCGTCGAGATGGCTGCCGTTGCTGTTGCCGTGTAACCAGTCGCGTGAACCCCGTAGGACCATCGACTGTGGTATTACTAGATGCGTCATCGATTTGCGAGAATCTGCGCGTTATGGCTCTTGCACACGACGCGATAAAACCCGTATCAGACTACGAATTGGGATTGGGATTAGATTGGAATTTGAACAATTAGGTTGATTGTTCATTGAACATGGAGGTAGGAATAACCACTGAAATATAGTAATACTGGAACGCGCACGGCTATGTAATCCTTTGTTAGAAAGTGATCCGACAAAGAGCGTTCTAAGTGGTATCTTTATCTTTGTTTACGGTGTATTGCGCATGCGTCGTAGACAGTAGTGGGAGTGGTACAGTCTCGAGAAAAGTTTAGAACCTTAGAAGACCAGTTGTAAGCATATATATATATATATATATATATATATGTATGTAAGTATGAAACTTTTGACGAGATTGTACTTGAAAGAGACAGAGATACCACTTAGGACCCTCTTTGTCGGATCACAACACTGCGCCCGTGCGCGTTCCAGTATTATTATATTTCAGTGGGAATAACAGGTGGAAGCATAAATGCGCGGGGTGAAGAATGAGACGTGGAACGAAGGTTGACCACTCAAGATGGCGACCACATTGGAAGTAGGAATGGGCGATATCGTGTCGATTATTTTGACATCGATTATTTTTCTTTTACAGAATCGATTATTCAACGATGTTTTCTCAACTCGATTATTCCCTAAACGATAATTTTTTTTGTTCGATGTCACTAGAATTGTCACTAGCATTCGCAAACGTTCGGAAGTGGCTTCACCTTTTCTAAAGGTTTTATTTTTCTTAACTTAACTCA
>JAJVSH010000078.1:744682-793114 GCA_021460005.1 Tetramorium alpestre | reverse complement strand
CTCTGGTTCGAAATTTCTGTCCGCGGGTGAATATCGGCGCTTTCGTCAGTTTACATTATTACAAAAACTGAAATTAGTCGATTAATATCGATGTTTTTTCAATTTTATCGATTGTAAGAGATCGATATATTTTATGATCGATTTTTTTATGCTCCATTATTTTTTTCAACATCGCCCATCCCTAATTGGAAGGAGAAAGATAACCTCTGAAATTCAGCGGTTATCTTTCTCCTTCCAATATGGTCGCCATCTTGAGTGGTTAACTTCACCCCCCTTGTCTAGAAAAGTATCTTATGCTCCCTCCAGATATTCCTACCTCTATGATCAGGAACAATGTTCATAGAATTACTTTATATTAGCTGTATTCTGATAGGTCAAATTCCAGGTCTAATCAGAGTCGCAAAATAACGTGAAGGTTAGGTCGAAAATGCTATTTTTCATCTGTAAAGCCTAGAACACACGATGCTTTTTTACCTGCTGAATTGCTTGCTCGTATGTATGTACATACACACGGCGACATTGATACCTGAACATACCGACTGCGCCAGTTCAGAATGCGTTTCTTTCTTTCCAATATGGAAGCATGTGGATAGAGAAAGACGCATTCTGAACTGGCTCAGTCGGTATGTTCAGGCATTAATAACGCCGTGTGCTTACAATTATGAGAGCCAATCAGGACGCGTAGCACAGGCGCAAGCAAGCAATCCAGCAGGTAAAAAAGCATGCTTGCTTGCAGGTAAAAATATGCTTACTTTCTCTTGTTCTAACTTATAGCAGTAGCTGAAAAAAGGGCGGCCCCAATCAAAACCGAGGACGTGATTTCGTGACTCTGATTAGAAGGTCGTCTCTGGCGAGTACAGAGGTCGACGCCGTCGACGGTCGTAGCCGGTAGCGTTTGAAACGCTGCGT
Source organism: Tetramorium alpestre (assembly GCA_021460005.1). NCBI lineage: Eukaryota > Metazoa > Arthropoda > Insecta > Hymenoptera > Formicidae > Tetramorium > Tetramorium alpestre. The sequence continues at coordinate 792,205 of JAJVSH010000078.1, read as the reverse complement.
TTCCTTCATTCTTCATTTCCTTCGAAGACAGGGACCAAGCAGTTTCTCACCAGTTGTTTTAATGCATTATTTTTTTAACGTTTTACATATGTATATCATTAAAAATAGAAGAAGAGTAAAAGTGTTTAGGAGTGTAAAAAGTATTTTTTAAAAAATATTTTTTTTAATGATAATTTCTTGACAATATTTTATATATTATTTTAGCAGATTAAAAGAATATATAAATTTTTCATTTTGTTTATATCATAAGTAAAAAAAAGTGTTTTTCTACGTGTAATATTTGATAAAGTTAAAGTAAAAATGTTTGTGCTGGTAGAATTAAAAGACACTGTTAGGATACCGCCAAGTAACTTTAAATTCAAATTAAATGATGTCATTGCTGATGAATTAAATAGAAAACTCGCCAATAAAGTAAGTTTACGTTTATTAATTAAATCAGTATCATCGAGAAATTCTATTCTGTATTGCTTGTTATTACAGGTATATAAGGATGTAGGTCTGTGCATCACATTGCACGATATCACAAAGATCGAAGAGTCGTACATTTTTCCAGGAGATGGGGCTTCTCACACCAAAGTTACATTTAGGTTTATTGTATTTCGTCCGTGGATGGAAGAAATATTAATAGGAAAGATTCGTTCCTGTAGTCCCGAGGGTGTACATGGTAATATAATTCTTTATCATATATATTAATAACAATAATAAATAAGGGGGATGCTAAGAGAGACGGTTCTCAGCGAGGCCTGTGGCACTCACAAGACTCATTGTCCGTTGTGTCTCCCCTTCTTCAGCCTACTGATTCTGGAAGCCTGGTTTTCTTCCAGAAGAGGAGTCGGTCTCCGATAATAGGTTTCAAATCAGTAGCATCGAATTAAAATAGAATATATATGTAATGAGGGATTAGGACCCTACTGTTACCACGCTCTCGTGTTAGCACGGAGCCACGCATCATCCCAATCATACATATTACTAATATTTATATGTTTCTATTTAACATATGGATTTTCAACATGTATGAATTGTTTACCTTATATTACTTTATTCCAAGTCTTTCATTCTTTAATCAGTTTATAAAACCATGTATGAAATAAGAATTGGGATCGAAATTGTAACTTGTTGATATAAGTCAACCATTTTTAAGTAGACCATATATGTATATATTATTTCGTCATACATTATTATTAATACTAACGTTTCGTTATAGTTACGTTAGGATTTTTTGAAGACATAGTCATACCACCTCACAAGTTACAACATCCATCGCGTTTTGATCAAATGGAACAAGCATGGGTTTGGATATACAAGACTGAAGATGGAAAAATACATGATTTATTTATGGATGCAGGTATATATTATATGATCTATTTATGGATGCAGGTATATATTATATACAAGAATATCATTATTTATTAACCTAAAAGTATTAATCATGAAATTGAAATATTAAATTTCAGGAGAAGTTATACGATTCAGGGTAGTGAAGGAAATGTTTACAGAAACACCCTTACCTTCAGCACTTAATGCACCTCATGATATAAGTGAGAAACCAGAAGCTATTAACACTGCGCCATATATCTTACATGTATGTTTCTAAATTCAAATGTTACAGTATCAATATGCTTATACTTTTAATATTTTCAATAATTAATAAGACAATATTTTATAGGGATCAATTGATGAACCTGGTTTAGGTTTACTTACCTGGTGGGAAAACGCATAATTTAATACATACATTACAGTTGATCTTAACAAACGTGATGTATTAAAATGCCACAATTCTAGTCAATAAATTTTTATTTCACAGCACATTCCATTGTATTGTGTCATCATTGAACATTGCATCTGTGAGCGATATCTCACAATGTGACTCTGTTTTTCGATATAGCTTTGCCTGTATAGATATATTTACGTACAGTTTTGATTGATAACAGAATTATATAGTTTGTACAATATATACAAAGATATTATGTGCTAAACATGTGACAATGCGTAAAAATCATCTTTGTATTATGATTATTAGATTGCTCTTCGAGAGATTATATATATAAATAACTTAATTTAACTTAACAGAACATTTATTTCAAAGCTACTGCAATAATCCACAATCATCACATATATCACATAAAATATAGCTTTTTGACAATTTATTTTAAATATAATTTTTTTATGTTAACACGAGAGACACACGATGCAATACAATATATTGTGCAATTGATGTTTTTGAAATTTCAGACTTTTCTCTGTATCTGGTTTCATTATATGCATATATGCTTATAATGTATACTACTACTATAGCAGAAACCAGAAAAAAGTTTAATGAAAAGTCTTAAATTTAAAAAATATTAATTGCGTGATATATGTATAGCGTTTTTAAAATTTTTGATGTCTTAAATGAATAGTATAATAAATTAATGATAAATTAATGATAAATTAAGAAAAGTTTCTTTGGCATTCTATTGCTGTTGTCCTAATGCGCAACTCAGATGTGTAGCGCTTATTTAAATTGATTAATATAATGTATTTATTTAATCATTAATAGCCTATTTATTCAATATATGTATATGTATGTATATATATATATGTATATATATATGTACATATATGTACATACATGCATATACATATATATATATATATATATATATATATATATATATATTATATACACACATATATATATATATATATATATACATATATATATATATATATATATTATATACCAATAAAAGAGGTAATACGACATATACCGACGTAATAAATTATTAAAATGATTATGCACTTGAAATACGCGAAATATGTATCTAATTATGTGTTACATTAATACATACTTAGTTGGAAACCACAAAGAATACAGCTAGTAAAAAGTCTTAAATTTAGAAAACACTGATTGCATAGGGATACATGAAGATAATATACGGATGTTACGATATTAATATCTGCTATAGTTGTGGGCCATGATTTTTGTCTATTAACACACGTATCAAACAAATAACACGAATTCATGTCTTCATGAATAGATTTTCGGGTGATACGACTTGGAATGTTACCTTCTGTGTAATTGATATCTGCTAAATACTTTCTTTCAAGCAACGTGTGGAGCGTGTTGCAGCAACTATAATCGCAAAGAATGAAACAATGGACACACACGAGACGCATTCGATGGAGACAATAATCGAGTAACAACAATGTGTAAACGGTATATATTCCTAAATTTATTATTCAATTGCTTTGCGACTGTTGCATCCGTCAAATGCGTTTGTTGAATGTTGTAATCTTTTAAATGTATGCGAACCAATTAGAATTATATACAATATAAATTTATCACAGTTCTAACTGTTGAGTCTCCTGCCATATTCCTGTTTATGCGGACTTTCTACATTACTAGGAGGCAAAAAGAAAGACTCGTCGATATCTCTCTTTTCTGATGCATTATCAATCTTTTCTAATGTACATAATGTATATTGAATTCATTTCTGTACATGATCATTACATGTACGAGTCTTTTTTTCTGTTTTTTTCTAATCGATATAGATACAATCGCGATCGTACATGCTTGTAACATGATTATATGGCAGAATGAAAAAAGAACGGAAATGCATGGAACATTAATGTATTAAAAATGTCTATGTATATTATAATATTGAGGGCTAGTGTTCTCTTAGACCATTACATTAGAGGAAAATGTAGTGTTTCTTCATTATCTGGACGTTAGTTGCTTCTTATGTTGCTCCTATCAGTTGTACTGCTTCCGGCTTTCATTCAAAATATTGCTTTCTACGAACTTTCTCAGATCTGTGTTAAGATCTGTGTTTCTTGTAGTTTTACCCCTTTTGTTTGACACATACATTTGCATATAAAGGAATTTTATTCGCAGATATTCTTATTAAATGTTTATTCGATGATTAGGCAACGTGGTAGATGTTCACGTAAATAGTCAAACAGTTCTCGCGACGTTCCTGGACAATTAGTTAGTTCTAACTCGTGTAAGTGTCGAAGCTGTATCAGACTAGATAAACCACTACTTGTGAGCAATGGACAACCTATATGAAATTGAATCTTAATTTAATAGACATTCTTGTATCAATAGAAACTACATTTACATAACTCTCTCAACTTCTCTTGCGCAAGTTAAATGTAATAAGATTGTATAGTCAATTAATGAAAATTATTTGTTAAAATACACTCTTCCCGAATATTCTAAAAAAATAACATTTGAACATTTATATTTCTATACGGAAATTCTCTAGAATTCTATATGTAGAGCTGATCTGAAGAGATTCTGTAGAGTTTTTCTAATGTAATGTGGATGTAGATAATAAATTACATATGGTTATGCGAAGTTTACAATATTTCATCACGCAAGAAAGATTGCATAAAGTTATGATTAAATTAATATGCGAACTTACCTGCCACGGACAACACTTGTAGAGATCTCATGACGCATAAATGTTGAAGTCCGAAATCTCTTAGTTGTGAACACCATCTCAAGAACAAAGCACTCAACGAAACCATCGTGGAGATGTAACCGACCCCAATATCAGTAATGTGTACACACCTGTACAGCAATATGAAAATTATACGATACAACAGATACAAGAAAATTAAGGCATTGTAAATTACACGAGTATGTTAAAAACGCGAAAGACGAAACGCGTACAGACTTATTGTCATGACAAATAGTTATTTGGTTAAAAGTAATTGCGAATAGTTAGAGTTTAATAATTTCTAATTATAATTCAATAATATCTTTTTACCTATCTAATGTGAGTTCTTCTAAATTATTCAAATCACAGGCGATGTATTCTAAGGCTGCATCAGTAATCCTTGAGCACCAGCTGAGATCTAAGGAACGAAGTCTTGGCAAGTTTTCCGCGATTAATTCAACACCGTCATCTGTTATTTTACTGCATCCAGAAAGTGACAGTACAGTCAAATTGGGCAAGGAATGTACTAAAACAAAGACAGGTATATTAGTTTTTCGAAATTAATCTCAAAATTACATACAGGAAAAAAGCACTACTTAAAAAAAAACGCAAAGATCTTTCGAATACAAATTTTGATATATTTAATTTATTATATTGATTACTTTTTGAGTAGTAGTTATATTGTAAAAAAGTATGTATTAAATTTGATTAATGGATTTAAGGTAAGATTTAAAATTGTACACACGCTTACTTTCTAGCACACTCGCTATAACTTGAGTCTGAGCTATCGGTGACAGCTTGAAAGCTAAATAAAGCTATGTTCCGTAATTCTAAATATAATCTCAAGCACGTATACACCTGCTTTAATTTCAGGCTATTACTATAGCTGTACATCTAACTAACTCTGTTATCCTAATAAAAATCGCAATTAAAATTTAAAATTAGCACAAGAGTCATGAAAAATAATTTCGAGAAATAATTTTACAATCTGCGTAGTCACAATTTATCTTTATTATCTTTTAATTTTAACCGAAAAGTGTGTATGTGTTGTAAAGAATTTAACTTTAAGAATAAAGTTTCATCGTCTATTTCAATAGATGTTAATTTTACTTTTATTTTATCTGTTAAAGAATAAATTTCTGTACTTTTTTAATAAATTTCCTAAAACATCTCGTATTAATACATTTGTTATATTGAATAGAGAGAACTTATCTTGAGATAAAGATATGTAAATAAATCTAAGCGAAACATAATGAAGCAAAATCAAAATGAGAAAAATATAATAACGACTCTCACCAATATTTACTACGCCGTGATTTGTGAGCTCCCAGCAGGATTGCAGCTTCAAGATACTAAGTGCGCTGCTTTGTTTTGCACTGAAGTAACCGAGCGCAGCATCAGTAACATGATAAGCTTGCAGAGAAAATTCATAGAGACTGGGCAACAACTGAGCCACGGCACCGACAGCCTCGTCAGCGACATTGATGCAATCCGACAAAGACAACGACACTATTCTGGGGGTAAGGCATGCCCACAGGCCAGCTTCTGTTATCTCGTTGCAGCCGGCTAACTCAAGCTCGTACAAAGCCTAAAAATAATGGCAAACTATAAATTGATTTTACACGTATCGTGTCATTCAACAAACTCTAAATCTCTCTATTCTATCGAATCTTGAGCCGTAAATTGAATCTCGGTTTAAGTGACAACATTGTTCACCCGAGTCAAGTTCTTTGAAGTTCAAAATAAAAGCCAATCGAGAATAGTGAATATGTTATATATGTATATTGTTATTCAAATTTTCTATTTTTTGAGTGTTACTCAGGGTGGATTTGTAGGATTCTTCGCGAGACATATCATACAAGTGAAATTGTAGATATAAAATTTATATTACATAAAAATCTTTTCAATTAGTCTTTCTTGAATTTTTCTTGAATCGAATTTACCTGTAAATGATCCAAGAGAGCTTCAAGACCTCTGTCCGTTACAGCGCAGCACCGCAGTGATAGAGAGTGCACGTAACGTTGTGCCAACGGAAAACCGCGTGTTAATTCCGGAATATCTTCGTCAGTCGCACCTAGGAGTACTAGCGAATCGAAACCTCTTCTCACTAAAGAAGCGTAAAGTCGGGTACGCGCGTTCGATTGCATAACGCGAGCCTCGCGGCATCGCACCACCGGTACCAGCCCTGTCCAAAGACGCGGTCTCGCATACAGAACATCTCTCCATCTCGTGCAAACCTACAATGACAACGCGATAATTAATTGAGCTGAAAATGCATTTGGCTTGATGATGACTTGAAGAAACTGTGACAAAGACAATGTTTACACAAATATTTTGCGAATATGAAAGTAAAGCCGCATTCCTAATTACAATATAAATAAAAGTGTAAAAGTTAAAAATAGAGCCACAGAGATTTATATTTTAATAATTTATTGTATATTGAAATGGCAAATTTTGTTCCCTCCGTCACGCACCTGGGCCAAGATTCTTCTTTCCGTAGCATTAAAGTAGAGAAAAAATCGCCCAAGGAAATTATCATCCTGTATCAGCTGTTCCCACGTAGTCGGTGGTACGTAGCCGCCGGTTCCTCCACTGGCCAAGGGAACGGCTATCTTTGCCCTGTTTCGGGGTATCCTAGTTCTGCTCGGGGTGACGTTATTCATGCGTTCCTTATTGTTGCCCGCTGGCACATTAATGGACTGTGCGGCACTTCGGCTGGGTTTCTCGGGAGTCGCGTTTGCATTATTCGCGCTTTGCAAATTCATATAAGCAACGCTACCACTGCCGCCACAGAAGACATTCGTCACGCGTTCCATGACGCTGGTCTTGCCGCCCCCTAAAAAAGTGTTGCATTAGTTTTAACATTCTATTTTCGTGTGTTAAAAAAGCCGCAAGTTTTCTTGTTAATCTAATTGTAAATAATAATCGGAATGGTGATCCAGATGAAAAATCCTGGATTTTAAGGAAACGAGAGATTTTGAAAACATGCATGAATTTGATTGGTGAAGAATATGCAGAACTAGGAATTTGTGAAAAGATCTATAAAAGAGCAGAAAGATATTAAAGGGACAAAAGGACAATCACTTGTTGGATTTGAAAAGGAAGACTTGAACAGATTTGAACATGTTGGATTTTATATAAAAAAGTATGGATTTTAAATCTTATTTGTGAAACCCTAGGAGTTTGTTGAATTGAAAGCAACTGAGAATCCATAATAATTTAGAATCATGAAAAGAAGAATCTATGGAATTTAGAATATTATGTAAGACGATAAGATGCATCGAGAAACTGTTAAGAAAATTTAACTTCTTCGAAGATACATTTTGCCTGGCATACTTTTACTATGAAATACATTTAAAATTCATCAGTCTCTCTCGAAGAGAGTATTCTCCCACGACTTTTGAATCGATATCTTAATTTAGCATAATTATTAGCATAATTCTATTGTAATTTTCCTTGGTGAAATCTGGCATGATAGATTACTCAAGACTGTTGGGTATTCTTGTTTTCCTTCCAAGCTGTATAATCTCGTTGGCTCATGGTATTTGCTATTTCCTTTTGGCTATTTCCTTTTGCCATTTATCTTGCAAATTATTTTTATTTTTAGCATCTGTACAGGTTTATCTAGCACAAATTGCGATAAGATCAATTGTAACGACTCAAGTAATTAGATCAGGCTAATAGCAAAGTCATACTTGTGAGATTTTCACTTTTAACGTGTATGCATTCGTGCCAATTGTGTTCTGCATTTAATTCTGTAATTTTCTTGGATAAATTATTTAGGAAGACAAAACATCGCCTCTGTAATAATAACGAGTTTAAATTTTTCAAAGTTTTTGAATAATTTTAAACGCGCAAATTACTTTTTGAATATCTCAGTTACCAAAGTATGGATACGTATGTACATAGCATAGAAAATAAAACAAATTAAACTTACAATTAGAAATACTGAGAATTCAAGTTTGACGTAAATATTTAACTTTAAAATTATTTTCCGAATCAATGATCAAAGCGGCCATTACTTGGCTTCTTTCATGTCTCTTTAATTAGCATCAACGTTATATGCCTCAATGGCCAGAGAGGTTCGTGCCTTTCGCTGCTCCGAAATTTTCTAGCGAGGCTGATTGCGAACTTGCCGTCTATCTAGCTCAATAGATATTTAATATTTCTTAACGCATTTCTAAACGTAAATCGTCGATGGTTCGACGATTATTAAAAACGGATTATTAAAAAAAAAGATACTAAAATTAAAGATAGTAAAATTAAAAACCGACAATTTTACGAACCTTCGCGTGACTATATTAAAATTTAATTTTAATATATTTTAGCTCATATATAAAATCAATAATTTAGCCCTATAATAATATTATAGTATAATATTAAACTTATGATTGATTATTATTCAATTTTATTACTATCCGAATTTGATTATGTACCGAGTGACATACATATATGTATAACTGCGGAGAGAAAAGAAGTAGCTTTGTGGCAATATATCAAATTATCGGGCTGTAAATATGCATTCTTACTTGTAAACATATGTATTAAACTTGTAACAATAGATAATAAATTTATTAATGAAAAAACTGGATTAATTTAGACACATTTATGTTAAGTAATCGAAAAATTTATATCTAAAGTCGATATGTCGACTATAATCTTCAATTATCTCCAGGTTCCCGCAGCCCGATTTATAGGCACGCTAATTTGCCCAGGGTCGACGGTCTTTAATAGTATCTCGTCGGTGGTTCGGCGCAAAGACGGCGCCTTTTTGAATCGATCAAAGATGGCGATCAATCGCGAACGACGCAGCGCGACACGGCACGCGTTTAGCAAGGGAAAAACCAACGTGAATCACGAATCAGGACACTTTTGAACGAAACTTTCATCTAACCCACTAATCTATTTGAACAGGATTTTCTCATTGCTCGAGGAAATTGGACCGCCATTGGACGGAGGAAATTGTGGAGCGCGATGTTAAAGGACCAGATAAATGAAAAATGGCTTTAAAAGCGTTCCGTTATACTCGAGTTCGCGGTAACGTCGCTACTTTTGCGTGCACGAGGACATGTGCGTTGATCGATTCCGTTGCAGTTGAGATTGCGACGACGAAAGTCACGTAGCGGTGCAGCTGGATAAATTGTGGAAAAGAAAAAATATCGCATGCAGAGCAAGGGTGCGAGTTTTGTTCCGATCCATACAGCACAAAACTTGCAGTTACATTACAGCAATGTTGCAACACGATTACAATCTTGCAGTATAATATTGCTGCGATATAACTGCAAGTTTTCCGCTGTACGGGGGACGGATATTTTTTAACCGCGTCGCGTCGCTCAAGCGAAATTAAAGAAATGGAATAAAAAAAAAGGAAGACAAAGGCGCGAATGGCGAGCTCTCGCAGAGATAAATCCTACGCGATTATGTAACAACAGGGTTCGGGATGCCAAGACGCCGAGCGAGAAAAATCGCGGGATCGGCGTCGGCAGTCCCTCGCCCCTAGCTTTTTTTTTTCCATCGCCGATTAAGCGGAAGATAAACTTGACACCGATCCGCGAGGGCGAACTCCCTTTCTCTCCGCGCGGGGAAAAAAAATCGAAGCCAGCGCGGATTTAACGGCGCGGAGGAGCGGCGGGAGGATGTGGCGACAGGCGAATCACTGACATCAGGGTAGACACAAAACAGAGCGAAAAGGGTGAGAGAAAGAGAGAGAAAAACGCTTCACCACCGACCATGATGCTTCGACGTCCGCAATCCCAGGCCGTTGATTCGTTTGGTCAGTTCGGCGCTGGCACGCTCGACGACGCCCTGCGCCGATATCGAAGACATGATATCTCGATGAGGCACTCGACGGCTCTCGTCCCGATCCGCACTCGCTGTCACGTCTCTCGGCGTCCGTGCTTCGTAGTCAAGAGTAATACGATACGATCCGCGGGCGACGCGGGGGTCGCGTCATATTCGATTCGACGACTTGACGACGACGGTCGGATGGTGGGCAGCGAGTCTCCCTCGCGAATGAGGACGCCGCGCGCCGGCGGCGACGGCGACGGCGGCGGCACTCGTCGTTGTCGCCTGGCCGCTCTCAGGGGGATGATAGCGCGCACGAAGGGATGATGGCAACGCGCGCGCGCGCGCGCGCCTGCCTGCCCGCCCGCCCGCGAAATTCACGTTACTTCCTTCTATTTCTCACAGCCGTGATAAGCGCGTGATTCCACCTCGAGTCGGCCTCGGAAAAGAAAAAAAGGAAAAGGGGAGAGGAAAGGAAAACAAAGCAGCCGAGAATCAATAATCGCGGGATAATCCGCCACGTAATTCGCGGGACGTACGCCGGTGCACCGCTGACATCGACGACGCCGAGCCGGGCCGGGCCACCTCTCCTCGTCGATATCGTTGATATTCGTCTCTCGTTCTACGCTTCCCTGTTTACGGCTTTCTGTCAGTGGTGGCGGACATCGCAAGTGCGAAGCTGGAGCGCGCTGCTGCCACCGTCGCAGCGACCACACACAAGGCAGCACACGCAAGGGTGGTTTGCGCGAGACTGAATCGATATTCGCGTTGCTGAACTTGTCCGGCTCTCTGCCGCCTCTTCCCCACCTCCACTTATCGGCTGCCTTCCTGGCGCGTGTGCCAACTACTTACGCCTGCCGATGGAAAGAGCCGCTCGAATGGAATCACGCGCCTGGCGATATGCAATCTTTTCGTATACGTGTCTTGTTAATCAGGATCGTGTAGATCGAGCATTGTATTTTTCATGGATTTTTACATCAAAGTAAAGATTACAGCAATATATATTTATTAATGGAAAAATATTTACATGGAAAAAAAAGCTGAAACTTTATTTTCCATATGGTTAAAGATTTTTTCGTTTTATGCGATAACTTCTCCCTATATAACAGAATATAACTTCTCCCTATATAACAGAATATAACTTCTCCCTATATAACAGAACGGTAAAAATAGAACAGGTTTAATTTATTGATTTTCTATTTTTCTAGGCTTTAAATATTTTATTTATTAAAATCTCCTCAATACTTTTATTTTGTATAGAGTATATAATTTTCAATAAAATTCGAAATGTGTCAACATGTGTCCATTTAAGATTCGACGTTTAATTATATTATATATCATCAAAATAAGACATTGGTAAAATAGTAAAGATATCACACGTAAATCATGAGAATCCAGCCATCGATTCAGATTTCTGAGACACCTTGTACTCGTTGACGTCGATGACGTTTAAACGACGTAAATAGCTAAATGCTACCTTCTCGCAGGATTGCATTATTGGATGTTTCACCCACGTATCACATAAAGAATAGACGACAATTTTCTTTTCAAAAGGATGGGAATCGCGATATGACGTGGAAAAGTTAACAAGGCGACTGATTAATGAGAAATTGTATAGTATTCATTTTAACATTTATACATCGTTGTATTGGATGTAATATCTCTGATCTTTGCAATATAAAAAAAGTTTCATGCTTACGCTATCTTGAGACCAGCAAAGGAATTCTCTAGAAGCTTGATAAAGATAAAGATCGATTAGAACACATCGTTAACATTAATACTGAAACACACGTGACACACAAATTACCTTCAAGTCCCAAACTACGAGTTGTCCATCTAAACTGCTTGTGCTAAATTCTTGATCGGATACCCGGCGAACGCAGTTGATTGTGTTTTGATGAACGCTATCCAAAGCATTATCGTTCGTCTCGTTCCTCGCTTGTCGATCTAGCGACTGGAACTTTCGCATAGCGGATAATCCAGCGATCTCCTTTTTCTGCGTGTTGTCCAACTTTGAAACGAAATATATTTGTCCCTTGTCATCTATAGAGTACAACATTGGCATACAGCTATGCCCCTGCGAGACAGAGAAAAATCATCAGAATTAGAAGCAATATAATAAATCTATCTAAATCGGATCTTAGGATCTTGGGAACGATCTCAAGGATCTCGTGTCGGCTTACAGCGGCAACAATGTTATTAGAACCTATCCAAATGCAACTTAAAAATGGCAAATGCTCTGTATACAGTCTCATGACTGCGTTTCCTTTAGTAGCATCAGCGACACATATAGATGAGTTGTGCGCCACCCAACAGATTTTATTGCCACATGGGCTGAACGCTACCGAATGTATCCAGCCACCTAAACAATAACAATCGGATGGAAAATTCAATTCTTCGTGACAAATAAACAAGTTGCATTGCACACATTTACATTTCTAATATAAATCATAAATAGTATAACAGAATAAAAGATTAAGTTTTATAGCTTTACCTCCATTGGGTGTATTAGGAAACTCAGCCAACAATGTTCCTAAGGTATTACTCTTTCCCCAAGGACTAATCCCGGGAGCATCCTCCATATCACTGATAAATGCGCTAAAGACACGGACTTTGTAGTCAGTCGATCCAGCGACCAGAATCTTGTTGTCTGGATGCCAGTCGACGGTGGTTACCGTCGACCTCAACGGACGCTTAATATGTTTACATAACCACCAATTATTCTCTGATACGAAGTAACAAACAGCTATAACTCGTCCTCCAGAGCCCACGGCGAATTTATTTTCTGCAACGATAGTACTTTGTACAACAGAGCGAATTTCGAGTGACGTGTTTCAAACGTGCATACAACATACCTAGAGGAGACCATTTTACACAAGTAGCGGCACGAATTATTCGCAAGAGAACCCAAGCGGGATCCCACTTGCCGTCTTCTTTCTGAGTCCACACGTAGGCATTCTTGTCCGCAGAACAGGTGACTATGCGATTAGTCTTTGGCGCCCAGTCGATCCCCATGACAGCCATGTGATGTTCCTCCAGGGTCTCCAGCAGCTTCCATCCGGATGAAGTACGTTTGTGCACCTGGATCTCATTGTTGTTCGGGCATATGGCAACCTCTGCGAAAACAGCTCGATTAGCGCTTCTTCCAATTAAATCTATTAACTATCGACTACGTCTCGAAGTTATAGTCGAGTCTCGATACTCAAAACTCAGCACTTGATACTCAGTTTCTAGATGTCAACTAATGGTATGATTGAAACTGAGTATCAAGTGCTGAGTTCTGAGTATTGAGAGTACTCGATATGAAAGCTTTCCATTTAACGACACAAGTTGACACAAGCATTATTCTATCTTTTTTCAACATTCAATGAGTAACAAAGACAGAAGAGGGAGCTTTCCAGCAAGAGACTCAAATCGAAACAGGGATCATTCTGCCACTGTCTCTCACTGAATATCTAATAAAGACAGAATGTCTCCTGCGTCGATTTGTGTCTCTTGCTGGAAAGCTCCCAGAATGATGCTTGTGTCAACTTGTGTCGCTAAGTGGAAAGCTCCCTATAATTTCGAGCCTACATAGCGTTAGAGGAGAGAAGGCGTAGGGTCTTCTGTACCAGTTTTATCTCTGTTCCACGCGTGACAGCTGATGGCATCGACCCCCAGGTTGTGGACCTCCGTCATTTCGCGCTTGCTACCCAGGTTGAAGAGTATGTCACAGGACGATCGCGTGGACGAACGGCGCGGCCGAGTCGAATGAGACAAGCGTGAGTTGAGGATGCGATGAATCAGTGGACACTCGAGGCGAACGCGGGCTCGACGGGCGCGGCCGCCGCCGACTGAGCTTTATTTAGACGGACACTTCGGCGCTCGTGCGATCGTACGTCCCCCGGCAGTGCTCACGGAAATTCGCGGACTCTGGTCAGTCTACACGAATTTCCCCGGCCTCTCCTGACGGTCGCAAAACACGCCCCTCTGCACACCGGAATTGACAGTTCATCCGTAGATAGCGGGTTATCTATCACCCTTTCGAGGTTATGTTCTCCCGGATGTACGTAATGTACCGCAGACGCGCCGTTCGGTATCCGGCTTTTTACAATTGCGCTACTAACGATCTCTCTCGTGCGTCACCCGAAACGAAAAATTGGGGAATTTCTGTTGATAACTTTGTAACCTTACCAACCCTGTCTTTAGCGCGAGTCGCGAAAATTTCTCTCTTTTCCTCGCTATCGTTGGCTACAGTTTAAAACTTGAAATCGATTTTGTAGAGTTGGTAACTCTACTGTTCCTTGGTTGAAATATAATAAAAATTTATAAAAAAATTTTTATAAGAATATATACGTTGCGGTAGATCACGAAGAGTTACTCTCTGGAATTCTTTGCAATTTGAAGAGTAATGACTTTTCATCGACTTTTCATTCAAAGGTAAAAAAAGAGATAAACAGTTTGATCTCGCTAAGAATTGAAAAAGTCGTTTTGGAAACGATTGGAAACCTTCAGCCAGAGCAATCTAATTATATAAATGTAAATAATTTCATATTTTTGAAATTATTTTTTGTACTTTTATGCCACAAACGAAGAAATAAATAAAAGACAAAACAGTAATAAAGCTCAAGATAAAAATTAAGTAAGATAATAAGGATAAAGAGTTGTGAAGCAAAGTCGTCGTTAGACGTTAAAAGCTCATACATTCAGTATTACGTGGCGTATTTGTAATTTCGGTGGCTAAAGCCACCGTTGGCTGTTTCTTCTAATAGAGCAGTAATTGTGGCCGCTGTAAACTAGCCAAGTGCAGCTACGTGCACGCGTGCGTGCGATTGCAACAAATTTATTTTCGCGGCGCAATATCGCTACCGTGTTGCAAAGCACAAAGCCAAAATGCGCCCTCGTTTAATCCGTCCGGGCCATTTTATCGACGTGCCTTGCGTTTTATACAGCCTAAGGCCGTGTAATGAAATATTTTACGCAGCGGCTCATGTAAAATCATATATAAAATGTTGATAGCGATCAACGTCGCTTTGAATAGTGCGATTCCCAATTATTATAAGCAGTATTAACAATAAACGTAATTATGATACTTTTCTTATTTACACGCATACTATTTTAAAATATTAACAATTCTGTTCCATATAAATTGTATAAAATGTTTTGCTTTGCAATTTAATTATATACGTAATTTTTATAATTTAAAAATTATATTTTTTTTATATGAGACATATTAAGTTTTAAATTGTAATAGGTACTCTATACATATACATACATATATAACATTTGAACTGAAATATTTTTATTTATGTTTAGTAACAGAAATATCTATAAAATTACATACATGGTGTATGCAAATTTTGACAGATGAAGAGAGAGAGAGAGAGAGAGAGAGAGAGAGAGAGAGAGAGAGAGAGAGAGAGAAATTTAAATACTTTACATTACTTAAAGATCTAATTAAATTTTTTGCTAACGGCATAATCCCTAACAGCATAAAACTTGTAGTTATATTGCAGCAATTGCAACAAGATTACAATCTTGCAGCAATATTGCTGCAATATAACTGCAAGCTTTGTGTTGTTAGGGATAATTTATCTTACAATTAGTCATATATTAAATGAAATAGATTTGTCGCGCAGTAATGATAATATACAATATATTTTTGCCATTTTCCACAACTCGAAATTTTCAAATTTTTGACTTTATTAGTTATTAAAATGATATGTATACAGCAGCATATATTTTGCTTTACTATGCAAAGCGGCTCCTACCCTGCTGGCTCTTTCAAATTAACTTTTAATGGAATTAGCGAAATTCTATTACTGCATAGATAAAAGCTCTCTTGTACCTCGCGGTACATATCAAAAGAGACTTTTTATTTAATACAATGTGACATAATAGAGTTATTATCTCGTTTTAGCGGATAGGTAAACATGGCATTAATATATTAATATCCTGCAAAAGTCATGGTAATAAAGTTTAATTTTTATGTAAAATCTTAAATGTTTTTGAGAGTGGTAGTGGATAGTTGAGTGATTGAAATTTATTTATCTAGAGAATGCAGTTTTCAAATTATAATATTAATTTTTTTCTTTCGCGATTGCGATCCTATTGAAAAAGAATAATCTCTTCATCTCTATTTTCAAGACCAAAAATCTTTTATTCCGATTCTGATATTTTTATTCTGAAAAAGAATAATCTTGATCCCTATTTTTGAAAACAATACCATCTGTCGCATTATCCAAATGGTTCTATAGTGTTGACTTTACGAACGTTGTAACACGAATACAATATTCGATGTGGTCATAGTGAGAAAACCGGAAAACCGCCTTCGCCACCGAGAAATCAGTCCCTTGAGAATTGACCGGGACTGAGTCTGGCAAACAAACATGGTTAGACCACACACTGCTATCTTGTACTTCGTACTAAATAACTGTTCTCCAAGAGTGCCAAGTTGTTTTCGAAATCGACTATTCGACGAGCTTGAAGTCTTTACTCTTGATATACGATAATCTGTATAAATTCAAGCAACTTGCTCTCGTTTAAATAAAAATAGACAGACAAACAACTGGTGCATATTGTAGTGCCAACAAAACTCGCACAAATATAGCGTCGAAAATACGAATTTAGACATTATCAGATTATTTTTCAGCTAAAAATTTAAACAAATGCAGATTTTCATATCTTAATTAAATTATACATATATTATTTTTATATTATTGTTAAATTTAAACGAACAATATAAATATGTCTTTATTTTACGTAAAATGTATACAACATATAGTATATATCAATTACAAATGTATCTGATCTGCTAACTTACAATTAGACTATAATATAAATTTTTCAAGAATTCTAATAATTCATTATTTTGTAAAGAGTTAGAATTTTGCAATTGTGTTTGTGGCATAATCAAAGTTTAATATTCAATTTTTCCACGTATAAGTCTTCTTAATCGGTTTTACTGTGGCTACGTCAGACATACAAATACAATCACACATATACAATCGCATGTGTGCAATACATATTACATGTTTTTGTACGAAATAAAATTCCAAGAGAATTTTTTGATTTCATTTCGTCCAATCGTTCCGGAGATATAGAAACGCTCGTCACAATTTCCGTGAAATCGAATATATAAGTTGTAACCTTCAATTATCTATAAGAAACGCAACAGAAAAATAACATTGTACATACTGTATAATATTTGTAACTGAATTCTTTCTCTGTTTCTATAGAGGTTTATGTTTTCGGATCGATAACTGTGCGCAGGCTATTCTCAATACACGTGTTTCACGTACGATATTTGTGAATTATTTTTAAATATAGTTTTCACAAAAAATTCTATTTTTATACGTCTGTAGAATACAAAATTTTCAACTCATGTTAAGAAAAGATTACAGCTTTTTTTTTAATTAATAAATATATAAATTAATATTGCAAGTACACTAATTGATAAAAATATTGAAAATGGTAAGAAATTTTTATTTATTGTTTTTATTAATCGTTTGTTTTATTTATAGTTTTACCTTTATATAATTCGAAAACAATGCTCGTTCAAATGCAAAAATCATGACACATTTCGATATTTATCTTAAATGTTTTGGTACGTTATTTTTGAAAAATATTTATCTCGAGAATATAATTTGTAGATAGCGTGCGTGCTGATGACGTTTTATTTTAATTCTGGTGGACTGTATTGCCACGACAGTCACGTTTAGATCTCGAGACGAACGCGCGCTCTCGTCTCGGTGCTCGTTGAGTCTTCGGCAAGACGACGAGAGGGTGAATCTCATCTCGCTCGGCGAGAAGAAATTTGACAGTAGCGAGATGGGAATGGGCAGAGATTTAAATTTCATTATCTTCCGTTCGTTAAATTAGCTCAGTTCTACTTCTTTGCATTTCGTTTTTACGCAAATTACGAGTTATCAGATTCCACCGTAGGCTTCTTCTTTCTTCAGTCTAATAAAGTCGCGCGATAAAATGTGAGAGATCGGCGGTATTCCGATTTCCTATTTAAATTATCCTCGCGCCAGCATATCGCTCGTCGAAGGTAACGATGAGCAGGAAAATATGGAACTTCAATTTCCCCTTCTCCTACGTGTCGAAGATTCCAGACGATATATCTAATAAAATTTCCGCTAAAATATGCGATCTTGATCAAGTTGTTCGCTCGCGATGCTTTCGTTGGGATACAATGGAAAATTCCTTTACGTATCGCTCCCGAAAAATTCGCAACCAAGTATAAGAGATGGACAGGAATTTTCGTTATCAATGATAGTCAATAAATATTTTTCAAGTTTTTTAATCAATAAATTTTTAAGTTTAATAACAATTGATAAATATTTTTAAAATCCTCCGACAAGCATATTAGGGTTAAAGGGAACGTATGGAGTGTCAGATATATCAGTCAGATGTCGGATATAATGGATGTCTGGGCGTGTTAAATTGCATTGTCGCTTTCGTATTTTTGCGTGAAACTGCAAATTCAGCGCTAGGAGATACATTTAGATAAAAGGTAGACTCAACCGACACGTTAGTTTTGCCGTGCCACAGTTTTATCTAGGCAATCTCTTTGCTCGACCAACAGATATTTAGATACAATGATATAACTATATACAGGAAGTAATTACTATGTAATTTCTTTTCTTTTAACGACTTTAACATTATTTTCTCTTCGAATTATTTTTACATTAGGTGGTTATACATTGGAATATTACACAAATAATTTTAATAGATGATATCTTTAAGTTACAAGAGATATTATTAAATTTATGTATGATAAAATAACGTATGGCGAGGTATTTAATACTTGCAAATAACTACCCACATAGTATTTAGTATTCTGTATAAATAAGTTGTTTGAATTAAAAATTTATTATTTAATATTAAATTTTGAAGAATGTTTTATCATCCATTTTTATTCCACATTTTATTATCACAGGATGTATACTGGATATATAACTTTTTTTTTTGTTACAAATAAACACGCAAAATTTAACTTTTATTTTTTAGTTCTCAGTTTTGTATCGATTTAATCAAACCGCTTGTGTTAGATACATGAACTTTTCGACATGCAAATCCGCGATTGAGTTACTTTAACATTGACGTTCTACCGTCGATCCCTATCGTTGGAAGGATATTTTAGTCGGTGATATTGAACGAGCGAAATGTCATCCTCGGCTTGCATATGGCCATGTACGCGTGTCATGAAAGGAATTTTATCTGATATCGGGTAATAGAGTTCGTGTTGAGGGTATCGAAGGGGGAGTGATGATCGAGAAGAAGTGCCCATCGAGGGATGAAAATGTTTCAAGTTACAGTTGCTGTAATCTTATAAAGAAGTTACAGTTTTACATGAAACTTTATTTCTGACGTATTTTCATCCTCTTACTTTACTAAATCGAGCATTTTTAGAATAGTCCACATTTAAACGAAAGGTAAATAGCTAGTAATTATGTTTTAAGGAAAAATTACACATTATACATACATCTAATATTAATTTATATTAATACATATTTACGAAGATTCCGGAAGATTGAATTTTTAATTGGATATCATTAAAACGTACATTACATTGTTGTGCGAACTTTGTAATTATACTGCTGA
Organism: Tetramorium alpestre; assembly: GCA_021460005.1. Lineage (NCBI taxonomy): Eukaryota > Metazoa > Arthropoda > Insecta > Hymenoptera > Formicidae > Tetramorium > Tetramorium alpestre. The sequence goes on along the minus strand of JAJVSH010000078.1, from coordinate 772,406 downwards.
AAGTTTGCTAATATCCCAATATGTGCAAACTTGTGCAAACGTTTAACAAAGTTAATCCATTAGCTATAGCTTTCAGTATAGACGTCTTCACATCTCTCGGTTATAGAATCTCTAATATTAGAATCGATCTAACGCATTCGCATGATGTAATCGCTGACTTGAATTTACACTAGACCGCACATAGATACCGGGTACGAACATACCGAAGAACGAGCCTTATCGCACTAATATGCTCTTATAGTTAAACTGCTGTTGCATTCCAATTACAGTTAACATACGACTTATCTTTAATTCGAGATTTACTGGTATGTAAATCGTTTCAAGAAGCGTGATTATTTTCTCGAATATAATGAAAACTTGATCTTGCAACGAGAAAATCTCGTGAATGCATAAAAATATACATAACAAAAGTTTACTGGTTCATCATAGCTTGCTTTAATATAATGCAAGAATTTAATATAAGAAAATAATGAAAGTGGCGTTAATCTGTACACGGTAAAGTAATCGCGGAAATTCTGACTTCGGGCGATTTTCAAAATTTTCCCGGCGTTTTTAATTTTATCTCTTTAAATTATTTCCTTTATCCAGATCCAGGACTAGATTTAATTTTTTATGTATTTTTTTACAGGCCATAGAAGAGCAGTTAACGCAACACGGCAAAAAAATACCTTCTCTACATCGCTGTAGTTTCACGACCGGAAGCTGACCTGGAATTTTTAAGGTAAGTGTAGCTCGTGGCTGTGATTCTTGTAACTTTATGGTGGAACACTGCCAACAAGTCCTGGTATTAGTTTTTAAAAATTTGACAAATAGAAAATTCAATTTTGCATTCGTTGAAAGCATTGCTAATGACATTGCTTTATGAAAGCATATAATATGTAATACGAAGAAAAATATAATAAAATTTTGTCAATTTAAAAGCGAGTCTGATCTTGATCTCACCAGCTAGCATTATACAATTAATTGTATTGACTTATAATAAGTTTTCATTCTTTTAATATCTATCATTTGGGACGTGAGTTTTTAAAACAGTTATTAAAGTTGTTCGCGGGATTGCTATTAAGTAGGATGCGCGGTATTGTTGATATGCTAGATGAAAAGATAAAATTTGCATAATACACGGTTGAACGCGCGAGAGAGAACGCGCAATTGTAATTTATCAGAGCCAACCACTTGGTCCGCATGTCAACCGCGTATCTAATAGCATCGAATAATCTGACGAGATCGATGCATTAAATTGGACACGTATCATCGCTAATGCAATGACAACGATAATGAATCTAATAAGTCAATATGACAGCAATAATGCTCATTGAAATCTTTGTAATCGAGTAATGACGGACGGATCGAGCTATTATATCGACGGTAAAATGCCAAAAGTTAGTAACATCTGCACCGTAATCGCCTATCTGCTAAAGTTCCGGCCAGAAATGGAGCTACAGTAAATTAAGGGGATTTATCTCATCTACGCCTCCATCTTTATCGTTTGCAGACATTAATTCCGAAAATTGCTGTAGTAATTTAGTCGATGTTCTTCGAATGACTCGCCATTGCTAAGTGCGCGAGAAACTTTCTCAACTTCGTCATCCCGATGTTCTTCCTACCCTTTTATTACTTGAAAATTAGAATTTAAGATCCAAGAGCATTTTGATTCCTTGAGAGCGTGACCAAGTAACGTTTCACAAATATCTCATACAGAAACTGACCAATTCTTTTGTTCGATAACAATATTAATTTTTTTTATCTAATACATATCTATATGTAATGCTTGTATAAGTAATTACAAGTTGGAGTATTTCAAATATAAAACATATCTCAAAATATAATATGCTCCGACGAATTCTGCTCGGTTATAATGAAATGATATTATCTGCATTCTGGTGCTTTCAAGAAAAAAATGGATAGAATCAAGATGCAATTTAATATCCTAGTTCTTCCATGTGCAATCTCGTAAGGAATCTTGTTATTACAAAGTACCGCGCGTAATCTTAACAGAACTCAATTGCATTGATAATATCAACCAACAAGCGCCCTCATTTTGTCGACGTCTATTCGAAAAGACCATACGATGCTATATTAAGATTTATTTTAAGTCAAGGGTAACATTCACATTTCCACGCTCCCGTATTGAATTTGCTGAACGGTTTACGGGTTGAATTTAAGGTTGTAGAGTAAGGACGTGAAAGGGTGGAAAGAGCCCAAGCATATACCTACCAAGGATATTGCCGACCCGTGTCGAATCTACGCGTAGCAGTTTCTGAAACTGTTTGTAATTTATGACCCGACCAAACCGGAAAAAGCTATTGGCGTGGCTGTCATTGCAGTAATCCGCAATACCCACCGACGAAATATCCGGTGTGAAATCGCTTTTGCGAAACCGATTCTCTACTCGCGAGGAATTATCACTCGGCGATTGTTTCTGTAGCGAAAAGTGTCGAAAGTTTGGTAAATATGGTTACGATAAATGTTATTAACTGAATAAAATATCGTTCAAAATAGGAACAGTAGATATCGTTAACTTTTTAATAGCATTTTGTCAAAAATTGTATTAATAAAAGAAACGCTTATTTTAATATATTAGTGAAATGAAATATTTGATCTAAATTTAATATAAAATAATCTAAAAGAGAAAAACATCTTCTATAATCTTTAGTCATCGGTTATGTGAAAGTATATCATTTATTGTTTATTGAAAAATTAGTTTCGTATTTATAAATAATCTTTTATTGGGTGTGTGACAGAGAATTGGCATTATTTATTACATATTGTATTACCTTGACGGGTTGTTTCTGCAAACAATAGAATTATAGTCAGGTGAAAGGAATTGATTGAAATTATTATTTTGTCGTTTTACATATCTTTAAAATTAAAAAGGATTGGTTTTTCAATGGTTTTACAAACATTGAGTTCTCTTCCACTTTCGCACTCGACACGTACAATTAGTGACATCAGGACAGAAGAAAACATAGAAAAGAATAAAAAGAATTTGTAAAATTTACGAATCAATCTGGTATCTCGAAGATTAGGTTTTTAAATTCGAGAAAATAAGAAACTCTTGATTTCTTCTAATTCGTCTATTTCTCATGTCTGAAGAAATTGAGAAGCATTACACGCAGTGGTTAGATGCAGTCGATTAGATGCATCTCGTTTATTCAGTTTATAGCCGAAGTCGTAAAGAAAATAGCATCGTGTTTCTCAGGATGTTAAAATAGATAATTCGTAAAGACTAAATCAAATAAGTTCCGCTATGAATCTATTACAGTTTGGAAATAATCGCGAAAGGGATCACTTGTGCAGCTATATACAATAAATTCCAAGATTAAACTTGTATGCTCTGCAGTTTATTTTTTTAAATGCAGCATTAAATATAGCAAATCAACAGATGCGCTTAATCTATTTAAGTAAAAATACAATTTAATTGTCTATTGCATTTGTATTTCTTTGATTCGCTTGCAGTAATTAAAAAAATATATACATGTCTATCGTTATAATATTATAATATTATATAGAATATCTTAATTAATTAAATCACGAAATATTTCAAAATTGGTCTAAAAGGAAAAAAAATTTTGTTAAATTGGTATTAATCTGTCTCAGTTATAGAATCTCTGACTTAATATATCGCAAAATACACCTACTACGTACACGAGGTAACGTAAAGTTTAAATTATTGCAGACTCGAGACATCGTTTGATGCCAGTCGTAAATATTGACAGCGCGATATTACAACCAACCAAGAATAATATGCACTCCTATAAGCTACGAGTATAAATCATTTCCGGGTGCTTTCGGGATGTAATCCGAATAATTTATACATTACAATGGCAAGGGATGCAATTCTGAAAAAATTCCCCAAAAGCTTTCGGTTAATGCATGAATAAACTATAACGCCAATATGCGATTTCATACTAGCTTTGGAACAGAATGTTAGATCTGTATTTTTTCAAAGTTGTACTTTAAAAATTTTATTTACAATTAGTGTGAATCGTGTTAGAAATTATAAAATAGCAACGATATCAACACATAAATAATTTATTTTAATTATACTATCAAATAATCTGCTTGTGATACGATGCTTTTGAAACATCTTTTTCTGCAAAGTTCGTAGTGTGTGAAAAATTGGATAGCGCGATGTTTTTAGAAATCAATCTTACTCTTGTAGCAGAAAGTTATATGATAAAATGACGCATTCTTTCGGCAACCATATAGATATGTATTTATACGTGCAGCGACAAAGCATTCCTTTAAAAGAAGATGAATATTTTTCCGATAGTGAACGCGGATTGTAATAATGGAGTTGTGTATTGGATAGGACCAATATTGTATTTCGCAAAAGGAGGCATGAGCCGTTCGCAGAGATTCACATTAGTGTACATCACAGATCCTCGGTAAATACGTGGGCGCGTTTCTTATAAAATGCTCGTAAGAAATAAATGAGATACTTCAGTTTTTCGTGGGGATATTGGTGATGTGGTAGATATCAAGGACTAAACGTCCGTTGCAGACAACTAAAGAAAAAAGTAGGAAGAAAGTAGGAAGAAAAAGGGGAAAAAAGTACGAGGGCAGTAGGCGTTATTGTAGCGAAAATAATTGATTAGCAATAAAGAAAGTCTGACAAGAGCAATAAGGTAATAATTGAATTCCTTGCTTCCAAAAGATCGCGAATTAACATTCCAACTGAGTGAACTAATGCTGAAAGAGAATATCTGTGTTTATGTGTGTGATTATCTTTTATGTAACTTCTCAATTATATAAAAAAATTATTGTAGCAAAAAGAATAATATAAAAGTGCCTCAAGTTTATAGGAATAATTAATTATTTTCAAAAATTAATTTTTTTCCAGAATATACATATACACACACATATGTGTATATATATATACATATATATATATATATATACATATACATATTTGTCTTGTTTAATTAACAAAAATGTCAAATAATACTATTTTTAATTTATATAATATCATTTCTTTATAAGATTAGATATATGGAATAAATGAATTAAATTGACATTAGAAATTTGCATTAAGAGAAACGTTAACCATTATGAGGATAAATTGTGAATAAAGAGAATAAGTAGAACAGACTGGAATAAATGAAAATATATTAGTGAGCAAGTTTTTCCATTAAAATTCTATTTACCGCATGGTCCCTTAGTCAATTACTGTTAGTATATATTATTCTAATCTCTTTCTTATTGCCTAAAACTCTCTTAAGAGTTGTTATGAAATTTCTTATATTCTTTCTGACTGCCGTCAAGTAGTATAACTAATTAGCGAGCAACCTGAGCTGTTCGTGTTGTATTACTCTTAGTCAACAATGTTAAAAGAAAAATCTCTCACTTTGATTTTGATGAGCTTTAGACATGCTGCAGGATAATTAGAAAAAAAAAAAAATTTTTTTTTACATACTTTAATATAAATGATAAAAGTATGAAATAGTCATTTTTAAAGATAATTTATCATATATGAAATTAATAGATTTCTGTCATAATTATGCATATGCCGAAATTTATCTGAGAACATAAATTTTGTAAAAGCAATTTATGTGTGAGCGAGGAATCGCTCTATGTATGTAATTGTAAAATAAAATTCTAAAATTTTTAAAATAAAGAACATATTTTACATTGTATATAATTATATTTACAGAAACGAGATATATTGAGATTGAAATTTCCCGAACCTTTGTATTTACAATAAAATTATTATAAATTCATAAAAATATATCTTGCATTTTTAATTGTGTATTTTATATATTTCACGCTCACGACACATAACATAATTGGAGAGAAAAAGAGAAATAAGAGATAAGAGAATGTATGTTTGTGAGTGATCATTGTTAGTCATCATCCTTGTTAGTTCTTGCAGATCTTTAGAATATTGAAAAAAGATTACCGGTGCATATTTTAAGTTTAAAATTCAATTTTTCTTCGTTGAAACAATATGCCTATGTATTATTTTGCGTCACGATCTATCTTTCTGTTGGCCTGATACTTCATAATCCTTCCATTTAACTTTTTACTGTTACGCGAATGCGTTGTAACAGCTCTTGTTAATTCTTTAACATCTACGAAGGTTTCTACATCGCACTATTCCCCTGTACCCCGTTAACAGCGTACTTGTTAAAGTAATCAAGGCAATTTTGCCTGCAGGTTGCAGTATACGTGAACCGACCGAAACAAAGGCTCATATTCACGGGGCGCATTTAACACTAAATATGGTCATATATTTTTCAGTCATAACACCCGTCACGATCTTTGTAAGAAAAATAAAATTCGTAATTAGATGAACACGTTTAGCACTAAACGTCGCATTAAACGTACGTTTACGTGCTGAAGAATTTAACGAGCCATCATAACTTAAAAGTCGACAAATCAGTCGCACACGACATTAATTTTTATATTTCTGACTGTATAAGATGATTATTAACTTATCGTCGAATTCAGGAAAAATGTTATTGACGTTTTCATAACTACAACATTACGCATTGAGAGAGGAAAGAGCGAATGTTAAAACTCTAAATTATTAAGCAGAAATGTAATCGTTAAAATTGATCAAGCTTCGTTAAAGTGTAGAATTTTGTTAAAAATATAATTTAGTCTTGAATGAAAATGTTTTTACGTAATATGATATGCAACGTTGTTTTTCTCTTCAAAAACTGGCTTTTCTCATTTTCATATTTTTCCTGAAGAGTTAGAATTTATATTGGAATCTTCTTTACAGAACATCTTTTAAGTGCAAATACCTTGCAAACTTTTTATGCAGATGTATGCAGTAAAGATATATGTGTTAAGATATTCATTTTTTAACATGCGTACATACATACAAGAACAAGAATTAGAGAGGAATTAAACAAATGAGAAACAAGCCGAAAACAGAATTTTTTAAAACTAGGATTAGATGATGTTAGAAATCACGTTATTCTCGCGAAATGTGAAATAAATCAAACGAGTTATAAAATATTGAATTATTTGAAAACGAAAAGGTGCTAGAATAGTTTGTTTTTACAAAGATATTGACTGTTATCTTCTCTGGAGATTATCAGTAGTAGAGTTGATTTGCAAGTTTCGCGATCGATCGTTTCAGCGTGTTGAAGTTAGTAACAACCTTTAACAGCTCTTAAGTACATATAATGCATTCGCGCCCGTCCTACATTTGGAACAGCGGTAAATGCCCTTTTATTTGCGTGTAACGGAGCTTTAAAATGGGTCGATAAATCAAATCCGACTAATGTCTGCATTGTAAAAGACGAAGGTGCGCGCGTAGCGGTTCTCATAATGGAGATGGATGCAGTTCATGCAGCCTCGTTCGAAATGAAATTTTCAAACTACCACCTGATATTCGTACCATTTGGCTTATGCATCTCTTTCGACCAATCTCTCTCTGTCTCTCTCTCTCTCTCTCTTTCTCTCTCTATCTATCTCTTTTCTGCACTCTCTCCCTTTCTCTCACTACTAAAAGCGCATCCTAAGTACGAGCCATTGTTTTCAGCATTGCCGTTGCCGACGATATACTATATCCGCTTTTGCCTCAACATTCTGTTCAATCTAAAAGCTCCATTACGGAATCGCAGCAGCGATAGGCAATCGCGAAAAAAAAATAAAGTATATCATTGTATAAAATTTTACCATGTTTCCAGGTAGAACACGAAGTCACAAACATGTCAAAATGACATCAAAATGTCATTATTATGTCGTTTTATCGCTATTTTAACGTTATTTTGATGTTATTGTGATGTCATTATAATTTTTCTTCTATCGGGGTTTAGGATATATTCTCCTCTTGTAACTATGCATATTATTGTCCAACAATAATTTGACGTGTGTTGATAACTCTTAGGATTGCTCATATCGCATTAAATTTTAATACCAAATATTTTAATCTTTTAGAATTGGTCGTCTCTCTTCCTGCATAACTCGTATCACAACAAAAATACACATATTTTAAAGAAACATAAATAGAAAATTTGTTTTTAAGAACAATTTCGAAATTATCTTTCTATTTAGTACGTATGATATACTTGAAATTTGGCTTATTTGCCCTACACATGCAGATTTCGTTATTCATACACGCATTTGTATCAATTTCTAGTTTCCAAACAATTCTTTTGAGTTTATCGGACGCATCGCAATATTTTGTAAGCGTTCGATTGTTGTGTTGTTAAAAATTATACCGCTTGTTCACAAGCGTAGTATGACAGACTGTAAATGCGCATATGTTTGCAATCGACTCGCTGCCATGTTTGTAAATCCACTTTACCATTTTGCGCCGTTAAATTGGAGTTGTCCAATGAAAGCACCGATATCGTCGCGTCATAATAAAACTCCGTACAAGTGGTGTGAGCGAGAGAGAGGCGCGCAAACACGCACTGCATATTTCTGCATCGACGGCTCTGTTATATCACTGAGACGCGTTTGACAATAGTCGAATGTGTATGTCGAAAATAAATTTTGCATAATTTTGCTCGATGGCGGAAGAAAATATTTGCTGTATTAATGTCGCTCGAGTGTCGCAGCACAACGTTGTTCTTATAAATTATTCATCGTTCCTTAAATTTCATAACTTGCGAGATAGTATGGCACGTAATACAGTTATTAATATAACAGTAATAATAAAAAGAATCCTTTCAAATAGCAGTATCGTTGATAAATATCGTGTGTAGCAAAATCAATCTCCAAGTATCGCAACTTTAAAGACTAACAATAAGTAAATGTAAATAGCAAATAGCATTTGAAAATTAACTATTATATTATAACATATTAGATGATCTGCGCGAGAAAACCTTGAGTAAAATTTGCACCGAGAGAGAAGACTGATATGTTCCTTTTGTTTTTCTTAATTCTTTCTTCTTTTTTCTCAAACAAGTTGGAAAGTTTCCGAGTGAGATGCGAAAGATAGCAGTTTCGAGGAATTCAGTACAGTTGCAATTAATCATGATTACATGATTGTTGCGCGTCGTATTCCAAAGATAGCCATCGTATACGTAATTCTATGCGCGTGTAGGTATAAGTAAGCCCCTGAAAGCTTCTTTGGCAAGACTTGTGATCCTGTACATATCTGCTTACAAGTGAAACGTCGAAGTAATATATTGTGCCTCGCATGAGTCCCGCATCGCAGTAGGGTGCTGTCGACAGAAATTGAAACATGGTTTGGACAATAAATGAAGGTAGACACTGATGAAATTCCAATACAACAAATTCCAAAGTAGCGGCCTCTCATTTACCATTCTCGTATATCTTTGCCGAGACGGTATTCAAAAATATATTTTACATAGCAGTTGTAAATAATATATGAATTTTTATTCATATAATATAGAATTCTTTATTTGAGAGCTCTTAAGGGCCCTATAAATTCACAATACGGAAATGGGAAACTTCAATACAGGGAATGGATGTGTGCTGAATTTTTATTGTAAGATTCTGGATTATGGTTATGTAAAAAAAATGTATTGCGAGACACTCACAATACATATTACTCAAAAAAGAATAGGGAACGCTTTTCACATGCAAAAAAAATAGGTTGTTTTCAAACTGCTGTAATTCGGCGACAAATTATTGTAGATACAAAATAAAAAAGCATTTTGAAGCTTGAACCTTCTTCTATCAAATTCTTTTTGCGGATTCTAATTATCTCCTTCTTTTACAAAACGGCAGAATGATGAAGCTTGGTCCGTCAAAATAAAAAATTTTAACATGATTTTGCTGCGTTATATCTGCAAAAAATTGTAGAGAATTTCTGTTATTTGCTTCTTATAGCAGGATCTCTCTTCTTTAATTTGAGTGGTTGCTGATCACTGTGCGATTTTTTTGACCGAGTTATTGAGATTTGAAGAGGAAATGGTCATTTTGACTTTGATCGCTGATCTAATCTAAATTGTCGAAAACTAAAAGAATCGATCTGCTTTACCATAGTAAATGAATAAAGAACATCTCAAGAAACTAAACATGCATTTTTCAAGCTTAAAGTTTTAACTTTAACGCAATATCGATAGTTTTTTAGTTTTTAGCAATTTAGACAATTTCAAAAACGATGAACACATGGAACAAAAATGTTTTAGCTAAATAGAAGTTTTAGAATAAACGTTATTGTTTTTTATTATGGTACACCTACTTGAACTACAAAACTTTGCTTTAGTGATTTGATTGGATCTTTTTTCATGACAATATATTGGGTTAAAAAAGAAACGTAAATTCTGTGATTTTTACATGATATTTAAACTTAATTTTTTGTTAGAAAAAGTAAGACTAAAAAGAAAACAATAACAGAGTTTGAAAGGGCTAACTTTCAGCTTTTTAATGCTTTTTCGCGGAGTACTATATGTTGATCTGTTCACGAGTAATAAGTGATCAAAGTCAAAATGGACATTTCTTCTTCAAATCTCGCTAATTCGGTCTAAAAAAAATCGCACAGCGATCAACAACCACTCGAATTAAGGGAAGAGATCCCGCTATAAGATGCAGAAAACAGAAATTCCCTACGATTTTTTGTACGCAGCAAAGTCGTGTTAAAAATTTTTATTTTGACCGACCGAGCTTCATTATTCTGCTTTGTAAAGAAAGAAGATAATTAGAATCCACAGAAACAATTTGAAAGAAAAAATTTCAAGCTTTAAAACGCTTTTTTTTATTTTGTGCCTACGATAATTTTTCGCCTAGTTACAACAGTTTGAAAACAACCCATTTTTTTAGCATGTGAAAAGCGTTCCCCCCCCATTCTTTTTTGAGTAGTGTATTCTCATATGTACATCTTGAATGGCGAGAGAGAGAGAGAGAGAGAGACTTATCAGTGTTGAAAAAATTACATGTCAAAGAAGGAATTAAATTACAGTTCTTTCTCTTGTTGAAAAGTATAAAAGTATACAGACATGTTTTCAACAAGTTTATATTACTTTAATATTGACAATATTCTGAATGGACTTATGCATCAGACGTATTTGTCATACATTATATTAAATTTTCAATAAACAACTGCAAATACAGATGTCCAATACGGTAACCAAGTTCCTGCTAAAAATATCTGCACATACCGTGCCGTACATGTCCGCTGCTCGCTTATGACAATACCGGTGCGTTATACGTGATCGGTTTCTCGTTGTACGACCAAATTCCGCCGTTTCAAAGATAAATGGCCTGCATGTTCCATGCGCGTTGCGCATGGAGAAAAGAGGAAAGAAAGGAGGGAACAAGGACGACGGACGAGAGCGAGACAATGTCGGCTGAATGTCAGGCGCACGTGAGACTGCCGTGGCTGCTGTGGCTGCCGTGCACGTGAAGTGAACACTAGTCGATATCCAATCTATACGAAAAAGAAGAAGAAGGAGCCGAAGTAGGGAAACGAGAAGCGTTCCTCGATGGTAAAGAGAACGAATAGGTAGAGGCAAATCTCGCGGTTGCCAAAAGATTGTGGGATGTGTCGACTGCGAGCGAGCGGGGATGCCAGGCCAATTTCGCTATCGGAATTTAAAATATTTTCATGAATAAAAGTCGGCCAGGGGAAACTGAGGACAGAAAGCACGGTCCCAGATCGGAGCCGCGAACGGCTTGGCGGGACAGCAGGATACGAATCGACGGCGGAACCATACGCTCGCCAGCCGCTGTCGCGACGCGTAAATCTAACATGACCATAATGTCGGCTTGCAGGCAGATGTGCAGATTGCTGCAGCTTTCAAATGTGAACGCAGATGCAATTTTGTGAGTTTTTTATCCGCCCGACAGTAGACGTATAGACACGAGATGATGCGCAGCTGAATAAAAAAGTTTCGGGAATTAGGCCAGTGTATCTGATCAGAGCCATTGCATCCGAGTCTAAATGGAAATAAATCATGCTATTTGATATTATAAGTATGCATATGCAAATTACATTTACATATAGTCATGTAAATATTTAGTGACGCTTACAATTAATTAATTTTTGATATTTCTCTCTTCTCATTACTTTACATTAATTTATATGAATTTTTAAGAAAACCTTTTAATTTATTTATGTAGGAGAAGAATGTACATACGTAGACACATGCAAAAATACATAAAAATTGTGTTAATATAGAGTACACAATTAGAAATGTAACATTGGCGATGGTATATATCTACGATTTAAAATATCACTGCTCCAGCTTTCTATCCGTAAAGAAAAATGTGATGATTTTAGAAACGATTTGTATACTATTCACATGAATGCCCATGAATCGCGTTATATGTAGAATTATCAGCCTTTAATCGATCACGTTAGAGGGACAGATGAGTTCATCATTGTGCAAAAATCGATTTTAATTAGCGTCATTCAGCGCTATACTCGATCATTTTCATACATATTTTCGTGTCTGGGATATTTTCATAGACCGTTTATTTTCACAGGGACGCCATGCCCTTTCATACGTTGTTTCAATAAAGTGAGCGTCCGTCGAAGCGACGACGAGCTACCTGCTCGCTGGACCGTTTCATTTGGCTTTGAATATCGACTTTATGGATGGTCGCGAACGCGTTTCACAGGCGTGCACAGAAACACCAGTCGTTGTGGAATTAACGGTATTAACGTTTCGAAACGCATACTGAGCGTCGACTTCGTATTATAGATTTACATATAATTTAGTATGATCGGCGAAACACTCGCAATTTTCCTCCATATTTGTTTAATAATTGTAGGTTTAGTTTGAATGTATGCGATTTTATTAAGAGCTTATTTAAATATTATCGCCATTTTGTACATAGAATTCTCTCTCTCTCTCTCTCTTTTTTATCTATTTTCTACATTTGATAAGGCAATTTTCTTCTCTATAAAAGGAAAAATTTAATCATTTAAAAATTTTTACTCGTTATTATTTCACTTTACAATATATGTATATAAAAATCTCGACGTTTTAATAAAATACGTGCAGTTCAAAAGAAAAAGTAACCTCGATTTCTGAAATCTTTTTTATTTACACAAAGTACGGAGAGATCTACTGCCGAGACCTTTCAGCCACTCTATCTCAGCTCAGTCAGTCTGTTTTTCCAACCTTCAACTTTGCTATTCCGAAACTGCGTGCGCAATGATCTTTACTGTGATTTTTCAACTTTGTGCCATTTTTTTAAATAACGTAAACAACTCTATCTAAATTTCAACCGATATTTTATATGGATACTATGTTTAATGATAAATGTGATTCTGATCGTTTAATCCCGGATTTTATTGTTCAATATTGAATGGTGTTTTTTTGAATTAAATTTTAACTTTCGTAATGTATATTTGACGCAGAGATGTTATAGTATTCCTTGTTGATAATATTTTTACTCTTCTTCGTTCAACTTTTCGCATCCTGAATTTTTTATATTATCAAAATAAAAAAAAATATGTGTGAGTTATGTATTCGTTGGTCAAATTGCAAAAAATACATTGGCTATTCAAGTTGCGAAAGCTCTGCGCATGAAACAAGAAACATTCTGACTTTGTATATTGAACACATCGTCGCGTTCTGAATTATTAATCTTCCAACGGATCTTCCTGCGTTCGCATATTCTTATAGGTATCTTATTGTATCAGAAATATATAAGAAATTCGATATAATATATAGAAAGAATTTTTTTCTCTATATATTATATTGTATTCAGTAGGTATTTAATATTTGTAAAAAAAAGAAAATTATGATATAAAATATTATGATTAAAATTAATTCAATTATCTTTAGTACCAAAAATTGTGCTTAATGGCTAAATTTTTAAAATTGATTATGACTTTATAAGAGATTCGATCACACAATTATTTTCGGTTTTGGAATGTGTAAAATGTTGCATTATTGTACATGTAAATTATGCATGTAATGAGAAAATTTCGAAAGCGAGCAAATACCATCGAACATTTAGAATGCAAAAAGATAATGAAGGATAATTGAGGAATATTTTGTCGTACTTACGCTGTCGCAATAAGCGTTTTGGCTTTAAAACCGCAAGCTATAATGCGGGTTAACATTACAGGCAATTTATAGAATTTAATTCTGCCCTAGCGCTGTTATTAAAACAGCATTGAAATGCTTTTCCCAAGAACTGATGCCAATAATTACTTAGAAATGTGATACGTACGTGTTTTTTTTCCAATTCTTTTTACCGCAAAAGGAAGTCATATTTTTCATAACTTGGGAATTAATTCACATTTTTAGCGGTTATTTATTGAAAAATAATAATTTAATGGGATTATGATTGTAAAATAATTTTGAGAATAATGCCAGATAATTAAAAAAAAATTATATTAAAAATCTATATTGCAATAATATACATATATTACAAAAAGGTCTGTTAAAAGGTCTGTTATCTTTATAATATCAGATTTTACTTTGTAATTTAAATAAGATAATTTAAATAAGAGTCAAGCAAATTTAGGGTAAAGTAGTTTTAGGGTAAAGTACATCGAAGGGTGAAGATTACTTTATCTTTTTTTTTTATCAAAAACGGATTTTTTTTTAGAAGATATAAATATTTATAAGCCTAAATAGACTATAAAATTATCCAAAATTATCTTGCAGGCATAACTTTTTGTTTTCTCTCTTCCCTCCTTCTTCGTTCTCAAAACAAAATCTAAATATATAAAAAGCTAGAATAATATTGCACGGATTTTTGGGAAATTAATGAATGATTACATGAATTACATTACAATTAAATTATTACGAGAGATTGTGCGTTTATGTAATAAGAGAATATGTTTCAACAAACATATATCCGTTCTCAATAAAAATGAGAAGCGATTCTGTAGATGTCATATAATATCGTGATGTTACGCGATTGTTCTATCTGATGTCACCAACCACGTTTTTCCAATTACGCTCGGGGGAAGACAAAGATCGATTAATTTGTTTTTATGTTATTGAAGTGACATATAGTGAAAAAAGTATATCGTGTATTTTATTAGCGTAACCTTCGGCGATTAAATGGACAGCAACAGGTCGATATAATCGTCAAGTTTTACAACTTTTATTGGGAAAAATCGACAGATACCGATGAGTTTAATTGATGTTCTCTGTTTTAGACCTTGCCTCGTTTGATTCCTCACTTCATTCGATTTTCTTTCTTGCGAATCGTGATTTATCTATCTTGTTTGCAGCCGCATCATTTGAGCTACCTTTTTTATATGAAAATATTGTAGCAGATTATATCACAGCAAATTGTAAAAAGTTCACCAACATCCAATGCCGTTTTTTGCTTGTGATATCTATATGATATTATATTTACTTTGAAAATCAATATTTTTTATTAGCAGCTTCTCATCGCAGATACAATTTTTTCAGAAAGTTGTATTATTAAATTAATTCTTTAGCTTGAGGCATTCTTATTACATCGTGTAAGATTTTCACATTTGTGCAACAGTATACAGATTATTGGAGAACAGTGATTTTAATGTTAATGGCAATCCTTACATTGTAATCCGTAAAAGTTTTGTTTTCGAATTAGTGACTGTGAAAATGAAATAATTTAAAATGTTTTATCTGAGATGTTCTTTTCTTCATTAGATTAATATATGAATGAATTTTATCTTATCTTATGAAAGACTATTGTAAACACGAAGCGAAGATATTAAAAAATGATCCAACAATAAATATGTAATAAATTTACAAATTATGTATCTGAATTTATTTGTAAAAGTTATATTCTATATGCAAGCGGATATTGAAGTATCGTATACGCGCGATTACTCTAAATGAATTAATTTCGCATTTTACATTGTATGATAAACGTCGCAGTGTGACGTTATGTTAAAAGAAATGAACATCGACATATTGTATTTTAATTATGCATTGTCACATGTAAATGCGCATTGCAATAATCACATCACTTGTGGAATCCTACTTGAATTATTACATTACGATAAAAACAAACATAGAATGCCATTTATAATGTGTGATAGTAATTAATTCACATTTGATACAGTTTATTAGCTTAATTACTGCTTTGCATCATTGCCTAGTTGACAATATAACTTTTATGTTTCATTATGTTTCATTTTCCAAAAAAAAAGAGAAAAATTGCGATATAAATTATTGTATAACTGTCATATGTCAAGATTCTCTTTGCTATACATGAAATTGTTTGACTAGGCAGGTATCCTGTAAGATACATGTCTATTTTTAATTTTAATTTTATGAAACTTGCAGATTATTTTTATAATTAAAATAGTAATTTTTATTTTTGTGATTATAATTACATATCTTTTCTGTTTTTTTTCTTTAAAAACAAGATCGTTATTTCTTGCTATAAATAATTTTTATTGCTACAAAATTTATTTTTTTAACTTTGTATTGTAAGGGAATAGACGCGTTACATACCGTCTATGAGGGACTGCAGGGTACATTCTTTAGGTTAAACTATGTCGATACCGACATACTATTCAAAGTTTAACTATCGTCTAGTCGTGCATTATGAGGGACCAACTCCAGACAATGCGTTTACTTGCCAAATATTCGCTAAGACGAGCCTCAACGCGCCTTCGCGAGTTTCGCGTTTCATATTCAGTAGGAAGAGAATATAGGTTTGCATCACCGGTGCCGAAGGAAGGATAGATCATGATATTGCGTTAGTTAGCATGTACGATTATAAACGAAATACATGGTGAATAATTCATGTCGTTTTCTATCTTATACGTGATAAAAAATGTAATATTTAGTCCGATAATTTAATTGTATGTTAATCGCGTATGAGATTCACAGATCATTTAACTGCAATAAAGTTTTTTATAATATTATCCTTAACCTATTCTACATAAATTTATACTGAAATTTTATCATTGTACCATTATTTATTTTAAATTTGTAGAGACGTACTACGTTCAGAAGAAGTAATATTTTGATATTTTATGAATATACCTTTTGTTTCTGTTTATTGTGTCCAAAAATGTGTAGATTAATTCCTGACATTTTATTTTTTTATTTCTTCAACAAAGTAATATGTGTTCAGTAGTTTTTCATGACACATTAGTTTTAACTTGACACGGATCTACTTCAAACTGTTTTATATACGGATTATTTTCACGTAACATATATCATAATACATATATGATATACATATATGTGCGTATGCAAAATAAGTATTTATAATAGAGTATTATACGTACTCTATTATACACGTATAGTGTAGCACATTTAATACACATAAAAATATATCGCCGTAAAGCCGGATTTACATTTTGTGTTTATGGTAATAATTTTGCATATCAAATCAGAATAAATGGTGGTATGCGTTATCTTTATTATCCCATTTGCATAGAATCCTTTATATTTGAAAAAAAAAATTAGCATTTTTCATAGTGTAATAGATATACTTTTGCGCCGTGCGCACGACATTTTCTCACTAATGTTCTTCATTAATCTAATTATATGTATATTTGTGTGATAATCCATCATAATAGAAAATTAAATGTTAGCAATTATCTCCTTTCTGCAATTGAGTGCATTTTTACAATATGTAAATCTATAAATTAATATATGATATATATTTTCTATCTTATATATGATAAAAAATGTAATATTTAGTCCGATAATTTAATTGTATGTTAATCGCGTATGAAATTCCCAGATAATTCAATTGCAATAAAATTTTTTATAATATATAAATTAATATAAAGTATAATAAATTAATAGTGTATTCAGTAATTAATTAGGTTCGATAAATGAATAATGATTTAGAATGTAGGGCTAACGAATCACGCTAGTTGTTAGTGCTTCCTTCAATACTCAATGTATTAAAAAACATTTACAAAACACAAACGTTTCGACCCTTAAATGGGGTCATCTTCAGTNTGACATAAAAAAATATATCTATGGTTTATCTTAACATTACCGCTAATTATCTTATGTTTACCGCAAAAAACGCTGTTGTACGTTGTCGCATTATATTGAGTATTATAGATATATGATTGAGTATTGAAGGAAGCGTTAACAACTAGCGTGGTTCGTTAGCCCTATATTCTAAATCATTATTAAATTAATAGTGTCAAGAAACAGCCCAGATCCCCACTCAAAATGGCATGGACTAATTAATGACTATCAGTGAGAACATAATAGCTAATGGAGAAATTATTTTATTTGTACATATTTATACGACTAACTATCTATTTATTCAAAACTTGGCTTGTCATTAGAGCTCTTTATTTAACGTGTACACGGATGCACGATTTACACGTATTATTAGCATTTACGTGTATAGACACGTGTACCGTGTATCCGCGTGTATTACACGGATTACACGTGTATTTAAAACACGAATAGATAAATAAATAAATAAATAAATAAAATAATAAATTAATAAATTAATAATTGTTCAAATAGATAAATAAGTAAATAAAATATAATAAAGATAAAAATATAATCTTTAATTTTGCTAAATTTTTCGTCATCAAATATTAAAATTAATTTGAAAAATGGGACTTGGACGATGATTTTTATTTTCGGGATATATTCTATACAAAAGTTTACCATTCTTAAAAATTCAGCAAAATTAAAGGTGAGGGCGTTAGATTGCAAATTTACAAGTAGAGCTCTTGATCAGAAACATGTTTTAAAATATACGTGTATTCGTATATTTTAAAACACGTTTCTGATCGAGAGCTCTACTTGTTATACTATCATTATATGTATTTTAATGAACTTCCTATAAATCTAGGTATATCCGTTTAAATTTTAAGATTTATATTAACTTAATCACGAATATAAAAAAATCAATGCTTTGTATTCTCAAAATAATTGTTACAATTATTGATGCTATCTCAAATATCGACAATGAGTGATAAAAAGAAAAAGTTAAGCTGCCAATGTCAATCTCTCTAACAAAAGTATTTCAATAGTTTGACGGAACTTTGTGTACTGCGTCATGACGAGTTCAAAGAACAATTTAAATACGACGATTTCAAGTTGGGGAGACAGGAATATTTATGTATTTGCGACAAATGTTAATGCTAATGGTCAGAGACGTGCTTGGCTTCAGGTAAAATCCTAATTAACGGGATCCATTGTAACCGAGCTCTAGCACATTTGTGCAAGCATTTCGAGTTGGGGCGATAGCGTCCGGTATGAAACTACAAATCGTGAAAGTTTGCACGAAACATTCCGAACATTACGATCCTAAGTGTCGTGTAATGGAATTAAATGGGCCCAACGGATCTGCCGCCAACGTTAGTTCTATGATTTATTCCTTGGTTGGGACACTAAAAGTTTATTATTTCAATGTCCAGGAACATGAATAATAGAATATTGAAACATGAATAATATTAGAAAGCTATAAGAAAAAGCATTGGTGTTTCGCAAGTTTATATCTTACATATATCACATGAACACGACTGTAATCATGAAGAATCATAGAATATTGAGATGTAATGAATTTATATGATTGTAATATATTTCACACAATAAAGTACAGGTCTATATAATAAAGTGATAAAAGAAAAATATATGATAGTCTTCAGAAATATTTATTATGAATAAAAATTTAATAAGCTACACGCACATACACGTTACGTCATAAGTACTTAACGAAGAATATTACAGAATATTAGATAGAGCAAGAAGAAAAAGTAGAAAAGTGAAGAAAAAAAGAAGAATACAACTTGACTGAATCATTTGACATCAATTCAATCCGAAACGCAGCTCCGTTTTCCCGAATTAGTGAACAATTGGAAAATTCCAATTTTTGTAAAAAATAGGCAAGATCTGTTCGACACCTTGCTTCCGGCACCTCGTTCGAATACGAATATAGGATTAATCTGGGTCGCAGCCGCTGCATCCTAAAGTATCCACTGTCTTGATAGGATTCAATATGACGCCGTTACTTCACAATCCGCTGAGAGACGAGAAGCTGATTTTTCCTAGAAATTTCAAGTCACGTTTTCCCTGTAACACGCTCATCTTTGCCTGGTGAAAGCATGTTTTTTTTTTATTGTTACCTTTACAACAAGCTTTAACGCTGATGGTTTCATGTTGTCTGCATTCACTTTGATGATATTTCCTATCTTACAACTAGTTATTCTGTAGAATATTGACTGTAAGAGATTGCTTCATGCATTAGTTTTTAAAGCGATTTTATAAATCTTGTCGCTATAAAACTATGAAATAATCATAGAGTTATAAAATAAATGTTTGTAGAAATTAACAGTTTAACGCTGATAATATGAAAATGCAAAAGTATGAATACTATAAAAATACTTTTAAATAGTTCAGGAAAAATAAGAGAGAAATGGAATGAATGAGAAAGAGAGTTTATCCTTTGAGTAAATATAGAAATTACAATAAATGCAGTAAATTTGTTCTAATAAAATTGATAATTTTTGGACTAAAGAAATTTTAGCTGTTTTATTTTATTACTTAATGAAAAATATAAATTCTATTTGATTAAAAATTTATCCTGCTTCTCTATTTTTTTATCGATAATAATTATTGATGCGCACATGTCGTAAACAAAGCTGATCACGAAAATTATGCTGTTGGTGGCATCTACCGATCGGAGTTGGCACATAGATACGACATTGCTGCCTCAAATTTCGTGATTGAGTTACAGCAGATTGATTTGGCGCTTGTGGTATTGCGTGAATATCCAGCGATTGCCGTGACACATACATATATGTGTGTGCCGAGACCGGATAAACCGCACTCACGCATTCTCGTCGCATTCGGAAACATTTCAACACCTTTAAGTGAGAACAATCGATAACATTCTATATCACAGAAAATAAAAACTTGATCAATTTTTTTTAGATTTTATATATAAATTATTATCATTCCTTTCCTTCCGTTAAGAATATATCTTATCTTTTGTGTTTCACAATATTGTGAAACACATTATCGTGACGCAAGTTTTGAAAAATCGAACTACTAGATACAATATACTTTGATATGCAAAGGTTTTTTTGTTTCATATTATATCATAGAACATAAAAATAAAAAAAATATCAACATATTAAATTAAATATATTGATTATAAGTATTTATTTAATACAATTTAAATATAAATTGTATTAATTAAATATAATCAATAATTAATGATTATTGAATTTTTTCTTGACACATTTATTACCACTATATCTATACCTACATATATTTTCTATAACATTCAATACTTGATATTTTTTTCGGTTATCAAGCTTATACGTTTTAATTTGTGTCTAATCTAATATTAATGTATGTTCAAAATTTTTCGTAAAAAATGAATTTTTTAGATGTCTAAAATTATAAATAATAATTAAAATTAAAAAGTATATGAAATAAATTTAAGACTCACGGTAGAACATCATTATAAGAGTGAATAATAATCGGCGTACAATGGTTTGAATATTGCTGCTAGATTCGGAACAATTTGCCCAAATCGAAAAATGTTCCATTTATTCTGTGTTGTGTACATATCGCACAATCTCTCGTTATTTACTTCCGTGAGATTTAATTTCTTCGCTTCAATCTCTATTATCGAGCTTAAAAAACTCGCAAACGATACAATAATCAGTTATTTTAAGTAAATTATTTACAAACGTGAAGTATATACAACAATTTGCTGAAATATCCGAAAATACTCTCTGAGATATATTAATGGGGCACATAATCAGGAAAAGGCTCTCACGAGCTTGTCAACCGGAAGCAGATTGTCGACATCTGTATTGGATTATTGATTTTACCGGCTCGTTCTACACTGATGTTTCCTCAGTATCGTTCCTTGTATCGACATCCCGGCCGTCTTCCATAATGTACAATATTGTGCGATATCCATACTGACAACCGGAGCCGGGGATTATCATTGCGTTACGAATAAACCTGTCTTGTCAGCAATGAAGACTCAGCCTTTAATACCAATGATGCGATCGTTGGTATATTGATCCTGTATTTTGGATTAGCTACGCTCGGTAGAGGAATTAATTGCGAACTTATGCTTCGTGCAACCTGCATGCAAGCCTGTTTAACTGTCATTTTATACATGAGGACAAAGTATTGACATGTACGGCAGAATCATGCAAAGAAAGGTTTCAGAAGCCCTTGAAATATTACGTCTCCATTTCATTTCATCTCTATTTCAAGCGCCTTTTAATTTATTTATTTTTATCTCTCTTTCTCCTCTTCTCTCTACTCTGTTTAAAACTTTTTATTAATGCTTTTCGGTAACAACAAAATAATAAACTTTTAAATTAAAAAAAAGCTTCTTATGTTTAGAAAGTATTGATTACTTGTGAAATTAAACTCTTACCATATATTAGAAAATTAGATATTGCTTAGTACAGAATTACGCTTGTGAATTATTCAGTTACTTCTCAATAGCGGCTTCTTATTCTTATGCTGGAAGCAGCACGCATAACGAGGAATTTAATTTGGCGAGTGACGAATTTACTTGTACCACGTAAGAGACATAAATCTGTACGCAATTCGCGTAATGGCGTAGAAGCTTGCCTTTGTACGTGCGCATTCCTATAGCAATTATATAGAATACCATCGTGTCGCGTTTGAGGACGTAATTTTCTAATTGCGGGTCTGAGATCAATCGATCTTACAATTTGACCGAATTCGGTTGTGATGTTTCACTGTCGAGCCCTTTTAACGTTACGACACGTCATCCTTTGCCTACGCGAGAATGACTCACGTTCGATTAAATTTCTCTAATCAAGGACAACGGGATTATAAAACGAGGGCAAGCACGTGCTGCTCGGAATGACGATGATTTGAAGATTTTCATATTTTAAAAAATTCCATCGCGCGTTCCTTCACATTTTATATATGTATTTTATAAAGAAAAATATTCATAATTTTGCTTTTATATAAAGTATTTATTTAAAATTATTATATTATTATTTATATTTATTTGAGCATTTTTACTCTCTTTTAAGGTGCTCATAAACTAATGATACCAATAACATGTATAAATCCATAAATCGAAATGCGAAAGCCAATATCAATTGTTTCCATACTCTGGAAATCGATGATTAATCCGTAGGTACACAATAATTCGTGCTAGTTAAGCCTCGAGAATGGATGAAGCATTTTCGTGATAATGATTACAGTCTCATCGATTCGTTATATTTAAATGTATTTTCGATGATGCGCTTATTGGGCAAATTAATTTTACAGCAATTAAATGGGACTTTGAAATTTGTAATGAAATTAATACCATATTTTCGGTCGAATAATTGACTAGGATGTGATCTAAACTATCGTAATGTTCAGATCACTTTATAAATTTATAATTATTTTGAAATAATTGTTTGGATCCTTATCGCAAATCCCGTAATTGCAACCCGTTCGAATATCGATTCGCGTTTAAGCCATAGTCACGTTATGCGATCGTAAAATATATTTCCCATTGAAATACAATAGCTTGTATATATAATAAAAGAGGCTATCTTTCACATTTTTTTTTTAATTGAAAATATATTGCAATAATAAAAAAAAGTGTAGTCCATATGTATATTTCTGGTATTTAGGGCTTTGATTTAATACAACTAATATATGCCGGTCTGTTTCGCAGAACGAGTCGCATTAAATGAAATAGTTTGCGACAAAGAACATCTGGTCTCTTCTCGCCGTAATTCTGTTTTTACAACGTTATTATGCACAAAAAACGATATCGCACTCTAGCGGCAAGCCACACGAGTCAGCCAGCGTACCCCTGAGCCCAATGCCTCGTCGTGTGGTCCGTTTATGTAAATACTTGGGATACGGCGCCGCTATATAAGCTATATCATGATGACTGCGAGGATATTTTATCTCCGGCCGCGACATCCCGGCACTTCTTACAGGCCCGCGATTCCAACGGGTTGATAGGCGATAAAAGCGGAAATTGCCAACGGCAATTCGATCGTCGATAGAACCTACCACCGTGCCTACTTTGAGTGCTGGTCGTGCCGTTTGCACGTAAGAAGTGCCGTATTGGGATTGCATGGAAACGCGCGTATTATATGTTCCGGAACTGTGAGATTCCCTCTTGAGAATTATGGAGAGAGGGATACGCCCGAACGCGGATAAGAGGAAAAAGAATGACTACGCGCCTTTAAAATTCGTGCTTTGCATTTCTCTTTTTTCTTTTTCCGTGTATCTTAATATTCATGTGCAAATGGTGCGCAGCTCATATTTTTATGCGTTGAAAACATAAGCGAGTAGCGCCCACACAAACACACACACACACACACACACACACACCCACCCACACATACACACACTCGTAATATCACATAGAATTAAAACTGCCGCGTGCGCAATGTGTCACTCCATGACAGCGGTTGTGGGGTACTCCCGAGGATATAATATCGCCGGTGCATTCTGTACAGCGGCATCGAAGCAACAAAAAACGTCGTAAATTTTATCGCATATTTCTGAACGTTATTTCGCACGTCCCATTGAATCCCTCTTTTCGCGGTGAATTATTTTATTGTGGCCATTTTGCGAATGTTCTTCTTGGCTTGGAAAGTGCAAGCTTTTCCCCTTTTTCGCGATCGGCATTCAGAATGCGGTAATTGCGATAATTTAATTTCTTATCAGAGAATTAATCCGCTGGCCCTTTCAAAACGCTCTAACCTTTATTTCCTCGGGAAACGACGCGCTCAGAGCGTTCAAAGTTTACTTTCGAGATATCATCGATCTCAAACGCGCGAACGAAGGGATGGCTTTTGAAACTCGATACGCTTTGCGGTGCAAGCTACCAATCAAGTTCGCTGGAAGCTCTAAGCTCTCTTTGCATAAAGGCGCCGTCGTCTTTAGCGCGAGTTTCAACTATCGGCAAGCTGCCCTCTTTCATCCCTCGCCCTTAAGGTCTTGTACGTTGCTCTGCTAGCTAGCAAGAGCGTAAATAATGCTTACGCTAAGAATATATATTCGGAAAATATATTGCCACTTGTTGACTCGCTCGCGCATTATGCGCGGCACGTTAACAATAACGGCATGAAATACGATACGCTTCCGCGTCCGTCTCTCCTTTGCTACGGAGAGCAACCCCCTCGGGGAAGGACTTGTTTTTTCGTCGGGCAAACCCTGAAAAAGGGCTTCCCGACGTATCGTATCGTATTTTCGAGCCGATTTTATGTCCACGCGATTTTACAGGACGCACCACGAGGAGAAACGTGGCAGTAAAAAAACGGTGGCGTCGCCGCCGTGATCATTAATCATCGTGAAATATTCCCCATAGAGAGCAGGTTGCCTCTCTCTCTCTCTCTCTCTCTCTCGCTTTCGTCTTCGCTTATTGTTAGCTCGCTTGAAATTGTATCTTGTACGACGTAAGTAGTAGGAGGAATTGCAGTTTGTCTCGGATGAGTTGCCTGCATGTAGGTTGTTACGATAGGTAGGTCGGCGAGGGCATCTGCATATACCGCGGGAACAGTGTTTCCCCATCGCCCGGGGCTAAGCTACATCGACCAACGCAGTAGTCTAATCACGATGCTCCAATTACAGATCAACAAAGTATTAATTGGACGTTGCAGCATACATCGTGAGCGTCGTGAGTGTATTTTGTGTTCGCTGTACTGTTTGCAGTCCGCCATACTGATTTCGCCGTTCCTACGGTAGTCTCGGAACTTGAAATGATAATCTCGCGCAACTACGATATCTTGAAGCCTGTCTTTTATCTTTAAAACAAATTCACGCTTGTCGCTCCTCTCGACGATTCCTTGAGCTAATCTCTCGAGAATTTTCAGCACTGCTCTTTGTAACAATACTACACTTATACGAATCAAGATGATACAAAATGAAAGAAAATAGCGTTCAGCATTTTTCTGAATTTTGTTTCTTAATGCCATAGAGACTATCGAGACTTTCTGACGCGTTTTGTCGGTTTTTCCACTTTACGTTATTTTTCTCTAGTGGATTATTCATATTTTTATATAGGATTTTTGATCGTTTCTCGTTTGTCAATATTGGCTCTTTGCGTGATGGAAACGTTAAACATTTACTTCATTTCGTGCGGCGATGGTTGCGATGCAGAATTAAATCTTGCGCAGTCTCTCTGTACTTGGAAATTTAATCGAAGCGGAGATGATGACCAAGCTTGAAAAATTAAAAACTTTAATTTTTTTTAGAAAATCTATTTTTTAAACAATAGAAAATTAATTAAAACAATTATCTTAAGACGATTATTTTAAACTTCGCGGTCTTTATTAGCACTACTATTATTTTCAAGAAATTTACTTTTTGGTAAATTAGCTTTTGTAAGAAAAAAAAAGAAAGAAACTTACGTTACTATCTATCGTTATAGAAGTCGTTTACTTCGCTTCGACGTAAGAAGATCGTTATGCAAACGCTTGCACCTCGGCAATTTCTGAAGTGGTAAACTTGCCTCACCATATTGGCGTTGAAGTGCGCGCAGTTTCCTGAGAAACACTCTTCATTGTCGCTATAAACTTAAACGTCATGACGAAGTTCGGAGGTTCTACGTCTTTCGAAGTTTCTCCAGGCTTTTCGGCATCTCGTATACTTGGCGACGTTGCGTATCAAACGCAGTGGAAGTTGCCATAGAGAAAATTGTTTGATTGTATAATATATAGTTTTAAGATAAAAATTTCCATTTTTTTAGAAAATTCTTTTCATAGGTTCGGGATATAAGAGTTGCAACTTTCATTTTCTTTTTATTATTATCAAACATCAAGAATGATTTACAAAGTACAGTTCATAATTTCCATTTGTGGAAGATGCACATGCTTAGAAAGGAAGTAGATTGACATTACATTATTAGTATTACTTTTGCTAAAATTTCTGAAATTATTATTTCTTTGAAGTCAACATTTGGCAATCATAAGATTATTTCAGAAATACGAAAAAAATCCTTTGTATAAAGTCTGATGCAGGCAAGTGAGTGCGAACAAAGATGAACAAACAACTTACTTCGATGAATGCAGTTCGCTGGCACGGCGGATCGTTTACACTTATTGAGGCCAGTTGTTCAATGTTTATTTGCACTCACTTGCCTGGATCCGGTTTCTGTGATACGTATTATTCAACGTATTGCAGAGTGACCGAAATATAATTTTTTTTTTAATTTACAAATCGGGACACTTTTATCACATTGGAAATTTCGCAATACGAATAATAAAACAAACGGAAAGTGCCATTTCTGTAGATTCCAAATCCCTGGGTTACCGGAATAATAAAATTTTTTGCTCCCTTGCTGTGGAGGATAGCTTCGGCACAACCGTCATTCTTTACTTACTCAGCAAACGATCTTCTTTTATACTCACGGTCCTCGATTAAATCTAAATTTAGTAAACCCCATTTGAATTCGCATCGGCAGCGCTTCTCCGTAGCCGCACAACAATGTGTTGTATTATATGTTTCGATTCGTCGATAAAGGCTTTATTGCCGACCTGTGGCATGTACGAGGTACCAGGTTTCGGTGCAATGCAATTTTCACGGCTACGATCCGGGGAGTAGTAACGAGTAAGAAAAACGAGCGGGAATAAGTGGAGAGAGGAAGGACGAATGGCACTGTCACGGAAAGTGCCGTGGTACGGCACAGCAGTCACGTTTGTGTGCCATAAAACAAAAATACCTCGCAATCACATTATTGTATCTGTACTGGGATATTCCGGGATATTCCGTATATTTCGTCTAGTAAAACGAATTTCAATATTATGAATGTAATGAACTCTTTGCTATTAATTTCCAACTAAAATCCTGCAATAAACACACAAAATTTAATTAATTTTAACGATGACACACACACACACACACACACACACACACACACACAAACACATACACACAGATTTTGCCGAATTAACCGGCACGCGTTTAGCTGCGCGTAAATCACGGGG
>JAJVSH010000078.1:714649-744396 GCA_021460005.1 Tetramorium alpestre | reverse complement strand
ACACACACACACACACACACACACACACATAAATTTATAAAAAATTTAACAACTATAAATCCTTATTAATATTTTACATTAACATCGATGAAAATTGTACATGTCGATGAGGGATATCAATAATTTGCTTTGAAGCTATTAATTCAAGTGTAGAAGTGTAGAAACGTTTTCAATGTATGAGCTATGTACAAGCTATTTACAATCCTAGCGGGTTTAGTCTGTATACTTGATAGGTGTACGGTGTTTCTGCTTCAACTATGATGCGGGCTTTGAAAAGGGGCGTCTCGAAAGCGTCTGTAAATAGATTCCGCGTACACATTTAAGGTTTACATTTGTTACTAGACCGTACTAGATCGATGTAATAAAACATCTAGTACATATGCATGCGGGACATGTTTTTTTTTTCAGGAGATAATACAAAGTTTTGAAACGAAAAACTGATTAATGTATTGTTTTTTTTACAACATATACGGGTATATAAATGACTACGTTATTAATGCTATATCATTAGAGAAATTAATACTATCAAGATATCAAATTAAAAGCTTGTTCATTTGAGAGGCTAAAATAAATAACTAAGAAATGGCAATATTCTATTAAACAATATTTTGTATTTTATTATAACATCCGTGATACATTTCGTATTACTATCCTTCACAGGTCACAAGTGTTGCGAATTTCGGTATTGCCGCTGTTTCCCCATTAACGTGGAATCTAAATTTATCGCGTTGAATTCCTTCAGTCTAATCTCTATAGTGCACGCCGAGTTATCGCGATCGCCGTATCACATGTGGGGCGAACGAACGAGACTCGGACTTTATCTGCTCAATCCCGGCGTGCAACCGCCAGCCCTTCGTGAAGGGGTTAACCGAATCCATTAGATATTCCAGCCAATTACGCGGCGGAGAGTAGCGGTTCTATCCGGGAAGGAAGGAAGGAAGGAAGGAAGGCGAGCGTGAGGCGCGCGCGGTCGAGAGACGGCAACCGACCGAGCCAACGTGGTGAGAAGCGAGGAAGCCGGTGCACCACGTTGCAACGCTAGAGACACTCAAATCAGGGTCCCGACCAATGTGTACCGCGCGTCTTAATCTATTATTATGATTCCTTTCGGAAAATCTGATGTTAAAACAATATTAAAGTCAAACTTGAAATTGAAATTAAAATTAAGCGGGATCAAGATTAAAACACAGAAATCACATTTGTACTCGAATTAAGATTCAAATTAAAAATAAAATCAAAATTTAAATATTCAATAATGCCAATTAAAGTGAAAAATAATATTTTAAAAGAATTGTAAGAATTTCCTCAATTAATTAATTAAATCTAAAATTTCCTCATTTTTCACTTACAATTAATGTCATAATTCGCAAACTGTTATGTATTTTTTTCGAAAACTGTTATGTATTTTTATGCATTATTAGACTTTTCATGAACGTAAAGTAACTGTAAGGATCAATTTTATTTGACTCTAATGGGCAGATTTGGGCAAGTTTTTGGCCAGATTTCAACGTGAGTCTCTTTACGCACGGCATTTGCGAACTGCTATTGCGGATGGGAACTGCAGTAGCCCTCCTAATCCTGGCTTATAGCAGCAATCAATTCTAGCAGTGATGAACAGTATGACCAGACTCTATCGATATACTCTTGATATTCCGATTCCTCATCTGTCAGTTAAATCGTGAATCATGATAGTTTCGTCGGTTTAATTCATTGCCGAAAGCGCGTTTGATTCCAAGATATCTATTACTCTATAAAATGCATCGGAGAAATGTTATTTTTTTTATATTACGAGAGAACACTTTTATATATAATAATATATATATAATATTAAATTGATAAATCCGATAAAATATCGAAATATACAGTGCCAGTTAATAGTACAATGTAGCAGATAGAAATTGTGACTAATACGATAATTTTAATATAAACTAAACAATTATAGTGGGAAATAATTTTATAATAAATACAATAATGAATAATAATAAGTAAAACTTAGATTAACTTAGAAATTTTTACGTCGTTGATTTAAAAATTTGTTACTTTGTATGTTATATATGCATTTCGCTATGTTTTTATCGATTCAAACATGAAATTGAAATTAAAATCTAAGAATCGATATATTTTATAGGAGAAATCTGAATCTCAATGCACTCAAGAAGCTGCCACTGTTTACATTATATATATATATATATATACATACATACACACACACATTGCTATACATAATTTAGATGCGTATTTAGCTTATTTAGCGTATGTGAAATATTGTCTCTTTCAGCGGCACTTCACACTTTAGTGCAGTAGGAAGATTTAATCGACATGTGTATAATATCCTAGCGAGAATATGTAGCGAGAATATGTGTCTATATAAACCGCAGACCGTATCTCTGCGTTGAAACGCATGCACGTGGATACGGACATCATGTGGGATTGCAGACACTCCTACTCTTATATAAACCAGATGCGTATATAAGCTGGATTAGGGATTCATAACTCGCCTCTATTCTCTTTAGAGCACTGATTCGTCTAAAGCGAAATGTTGACTAATCTAGCTCAAGAGCGACTTCATTCATGCGAATTCGCGTACATCGAAGTAGTACATGAGTTTCTCGCATTTGATATCTTTTAACAGAAATTCTTTTACTCCAACACATACATAATTTTTCATTGTTCGCTATTTCAATTGCGTGTCGCTGATTATTTTGATTTCAAGTCCTGTTAATCATCAGTCTATACATGCATTTTGTTTCTTTCATTTTTTTAATAATAAGTTGAACGATTAAAAAAAATATCCGATGACGTAAAAGGAGGAAAAGTTTAAATGGATATATTAAACGAAATTGGAAAGAAAATTATTCTCATAATAGTGATGTCAAGAGTAATTTCTCCTATTGTGAAAAGTACTGACTTTGCTTAAAGTGAAATGTTTATATGCTTTTACTTTTGAATTGGGACGCGACAACGCTAACCGAAAACTATGCGAGCACTCTTGGGAAACTTTTCGTCTAGTTTCATATAGTCGCGCTGCGAGAATTCCTGACGTAACTCACAAAATTGTATTGTAGTTTTCGTAAGTATTTTCGCGGTCGCGCCCGCAGATTTTATCATGCTTTACAATTTTTATTTTTACTCGGTACAGAGATCAAGGAAAAAACAAATAAAGCGAGATGAGAAACATACGACAATTATAATTTTCAAATAAATAAAGATATTGGATAAAATTTGACAGTTATTAATGACGATACAATAATTGTCGTCATTAGGAAATATTGAACAGAATATGTAACACAGATAATACTATGACATGATAGATATCATTATCGTCATATTTTCCGTATTTATATGCGTTATCTGTATTAATTGTAATTGGATTTTAATGAATAATTCCTGGTTTGGTATGTGACTTGATATATGCATAAAAGAATGTATCTCTGCTATTCTAATTATAATCGTGAATTGTTAATATATAATTAATTCGAATCACATTTATATACAATTAATAATATTAATACAAAAAGTATGAAAAAGTGGACATGTTTCATGTATACGATATATTAAACACGAATAACTAGAACTAGATCTATCAATCATATCGCAGAGAGAAAAAGGTTCTACGACATGTCATGTAAAACGAAGATCGATTAGTACTGATTTCATCCTGATATTCACTTTGAATAATAATCGATACGTATTGATGGATCACATAGCCAATTGATACTGCTCCATTCCCAGAAAAGGAACAAAGCAGTCCTTATTTCAAGAAGCAGTAAGCAGTATTATATTTGTTTCATGTATTTGATTCTTTCATTATTTTTGCCACTGTTCCCTCTCTTCCTGCTTTGACGCTTTGAAGCTACTCGGAGAAATAATACAGAAGGGAAGAGAGTTCGAAAGTGTATCGCGGCAGTACAAAACACCAAGTGCATCTGTATGCCGCATCAGGACGAGTGTTTTGAAGGTGAAACCACAATCTCTCCCTAGAGTCGTAAAGTTTCGTTTAGAAAGGAGAAGAGAAGGCACCACCTATCTTCTTGCCTTTTTTCATCGCAAACCCCATCGGATACCTCTGCTCCGCCCTTGCTTCTCGGGAGTTTGTCGATAAGTATCGGACATGCGGTGCACGTTTCTATCGCGAAGTATAAGGATAGTCGGTGTTGCTAAGTTTCACTAATATTAATCTAGTGATATCAATCGGATAGATTGTGTGCCCGGGAAGATTAAAAAAAAAGTTTTAATCATTTTTTCATTATTTTATCGAGGGCGCTTCTCTAAGACGAGATACGTGTCCCTCTCTTTTGTCTCGCATAGCTATTTCTTTTAACCTATTTCAATTTGCAATCTCAGTCGCTTAATGTATCGAGGGATATTGAAATGACTTTACAAACTCTCTGTAGGCCTATCAGACCTACCAATTTGAATATATTGACGTAAATGTCGATGATTTTATTACTATTAAATTTTCTGTCGATATAAGTTTATAGAATATATAAAGATTATTATATATCCCATATTATGTATTATAGGCGTTAATTTATGATGTGTCAATATGTACAAATGAACTGAGAGATGTATTGCGCAGAAGATTCTCTACAGATCAATGAATTCTCTCTCTCTCTCTCTCTGGTCCTATTTACGAACTTTATTTGTATAACACCATCACCCTGTTCATGGCACAACTTCGACTAGTGTTTCTCCGAAATGAAACATCCGGGTCTCAAAGGGTTAACGAGCGGCCAGCCGGCAACGAGAGCTTTTCTCGCGCGATTGCGCCACTCGTTCTTTGTTATTTGGTTATACGGATCGAAGTGCGCGGTTGCTGGGAAATTGTGCGCTGTTTATATCCGGTCGGAAAATTCAGACTGACACTTACGGTTTTCGCTGACGGAAACCGTTTTTAGTTCACGATGGCACTCAATGTAAGCCGTAAAGCGCCAAACGAATGTACTCTGACGTTTTATGATCGCCGTTAGGGCACCAAATCGTCGCTATCACTACCATTGCAGGTATACATACATGAAATGTATCGTTGAGTTTTGCTATAAGCTTGAACCGGAGATTACAATTTTTTTTCGTGCGAATTTAAGAAGTGGAAAAGTTGCAATGCACAATCTGCGATAGAGCAGATCTTATATTTCTTGTACAAAATATATTAGATGTTTTATCGAGCCATCTCTTTTATCTAATCTAAAAATCTGGAAACTAATTAGAAATTAAGCTTTTTTCTTAGCAATGAAAAAGTAATAATAGTATTATGTATATTTGTACTGTAAAGTGAATGAATAATTAAAATTGACAAAAAATTTATAAATGAAAAATAATTTGTTAAATTTATAATGTTGTACAAAAAGATATTTTTAATACAGTTTTTTCATATATTCTCGGTGTGTGATTTATAATGCATACATTACTAAAAATCAACAAAATTTATTAAAAGAAAATTTTGTCGATTTATACTCGTGGACAATAATAAAAGATTGATTTTTTTTTTAAATTAATGGTGATCTTGTACTGGAAATGTGCATTTTCTTGTAATTTTACGTTGGAGACAAATTCTTTTCGTAGTATATTGAATTAAAACCTCGGCTGCTTGTTAATTTTAACAATTTCGTTTTGGCTGCATATGTAACTAATTAATATGATATGTTTCGCAAATAAGTAATATCTATATTTTTCAATTATGGAGATAAATATATACATTTTTCAAGTAATATTGGGGTGGGAAATACTTATTATAACGGAATGGTCATGCGAATGAGCAGCCATTAAGCTATCGTCGCTGTATTACGTAAATGCTTCTAAAAATAAGCAAACGCCAGAAAAAATTCGTTTTGATATCACGTATGTAACGACATCTCCAATTAACACGCGGCTCCGCGATGCGAGAGTTACGATTTATCTCGCTTTTGCATCACCTGCAGATCCTTTATACCGTAATAAAGAATAATTATTTGGTCAAAATGCCATGCTCACGCTGATGAGTGAATTCACGACGAGTAAGAGCGAATAACACCTGTGACACCGCTTGCCGCGCACAGCGGGCCGTAAAGCCTATCTTTTACACACTCGCGCGCAATTTTTACGAGAATATTTTTACGTCTCGCTGATCGCCGCTGGCGAGCGAGACTTTTTGCATGGCGCTTGTCGTAGATTATGCGAAAGCGCGATACGCGACAATAACACCGATTTCATTTGCCGAGATGACGCGACATACCGTAAAATAAAAAGGCTAAAAGGAACGTTCGATTCGATGTCGCCGTTATCGCGTCGTCCCACGCGAACGTTTTCCCAGCGCTTCGCAAATAACGTAATCCTGCATGTTGCATTATTTAAGCCGGCAAAATCACAACGGCTCATTTATCTCTGTTTAATTCTGTCGCAAAATGTACGTTTTAATGTAAACAAATTTTTTTTCGCGGCGGCTTCCACGGCAGGAAGATTTTGTCGAGAATATAAAGTAACGGTTTCTCTTCCATCTTTCCATGAAATCTAAATTGACAGCAACTATGCCACAACGGGGGATGTGATATGATATATGTGTGTATATACGATATATTCTCTAATAAATACCCGCTGAAATTAAAGGCATTTATGCAAGATGAAAGTAATTAAAATAAGCATATTTGCAAAAATATTAAATCTAAATTACAAGAATAATTAATCTTGTTTATGACATAATTTATTTTTATTTTCCCAGCGTATATGAATCCTGTTATACGTATACGTTTTTCCTTTTATTTCATTGAAATATGATTTTAATTTTGCTCCCTTTCTCTCTTTGCTTTCGTGAACTTTAGTTGAAACAAAATTGGTTATTCAATATACATTGGGCCGTTTGATTGTTTGTAGCGAAGAGTTTGATGTTTGATTCGATAATGAAGTCGAACAAGAAGTAGTTCACTTTATGGCGAATGTTTAATACAATAATTGAGCAATGTGAACTATGCACGAGTAATCTCTGCGTGACTCAATCCAGTGTTAATTAACATTCGCGCAATTAATTTGAGTACACATCAGAATATCGTAAATGTGTAGGTATATGTATAAAACATCCATTTAGTGTATATACATACAAAGGTAATTGATTAAGTAATTGATCAGCCGCGCGTTTTTTTTTTATATGAATATTTTGACAATCTGGATTTGAATTTGTAACGGAAGTGTTAATAAAATGTTGTTTTTGCAATTGAAAACAAAATAACATGCGCTTATAAAATACGTGACCCAATTTTATATACCTATACCAATTTTATATACATGTATACAATACTCTACAATTTATTTTAACAAAATTAATGTAATAAGTGAATTAATTATATAAAGATATTTAAGCTATTGTAAATATTCAAAAATTATTGGCGTCGTATTGAGTTTTCGATTTATAAAAATTGCATACTGAATATATATAGTATTATATATATATATATATATATATATATATATATATATATATATATATATATATATATATATATATATATATATAATAGTGTTTATAGGAATTTATGGAAATATAGTATTTATGTTCTTTATATTTATGTGTATCTATGGGAATTTATATTGTTGTTGAATAGTGTATTTCAATTATATTATGTCGAAACTTATTAAATCGGGCTAGTTGGTTAGCAGTGTTGGTTATTTTAAGTGAGTTTCTCTCGACTAGAATATTAATATCTGCCAGTGAGTTTATTTCCGCTTTGAAATCGCAATCTTCTTCTCTTTATCGCACTTGACCACGCGACCGCTGCTATTCGCGAGAGACTTGTCGAAATTCGCGGTGTAGCGATGACGTTTTTTTCGCGAGCGATGACATGCTTCTGTTATATGATGAATAAATGAACAATCCAATTCAATCTCTGCGTTTACCAGGTGCTGTCCAATAAATTTTATATTATTATATTTGCTCAAATTACGTTTTTTATTTTTCATTTTTCTTATTTGCTTCAATCATTCGTTTTGGTAGATTTAATTTATTATATGTAATATTTTTTAAATTGCTAATAAAAATCTTTATAAATTAATAATTACATTTATAATAATAAAAATTATGTGATAAATTTTCAAAACTTTTCTCTAAATGATGATGTTATAAAGATTCTCTATTGGAAGATACATGTAACTATTTTAGCCATACAATATTATTCTCTTTCTCTCCTTAATCTTTTATATTTTATATGTTTTTGTACTGCAAATGAGTAATATTCTGAAATTTTAAGATTTATATATTAAGAGTAATATTTATTTCAGTTAATGTTTTATGTTTTAACAATGTTTACATACTTTAAATATTCTTCTATAACTTGAACACTTTAACAAAACATTTAAAATAAGTAGAAAAATTCAAATATTTACCTTAATATCTGTTACTAATAATTTTTTTAACTATTTTATAAAACTATTTAAACACAAAGATATAATTATAAAGATAAGATATCGAGAAAAAAATGTGAATGTTAAATATTAAGCATGAATGAAAAATAAGGAATAATTGTAAATAATCTAGCCAGTTATAGCCATAATATAATAAATTCTGCTAATATTGAAATAATTGAATCAAATATAACTTCTTGACAATATAGAATAAATAGTTTAAAACCGCGAAAAAAGTAATTTCTGATAAAGTTTAATGTGTTAAATTCTGATATTTTTACATGTTATAAAATACATTTTGTTGCCTCATATAATATGTGTGCGTTTAATTGATAATGCATGAACAATGTATGATATATAATTAGCGTCATTAATTAACATCGCTCTTCATCAATTAATGATGCAGTAACAAACTAACTTTACTCCCTACGTGCGAGGCGTACGATAGCGGCTATTGTTCGCGTTACTGCCTCGGATTAGCCTCGTTGCATTCGTGGAGAGAGGCGATAGTCACGGCCGAGGTCGCAAGTTGCTTATACGCTGGGGTTAGATTTCAGTGCATTTGCTTTAGCTAAAATTCTGTTGGTCCTGTGCACGATGATCTATTCTCTCTCTCTCTCTCTCTCTCTCTCTCTCTCTCTCTCTCTCTCTCTCTCTCTCTCAGTTCATTGAAATCCAAGCTAAAAGGGGAAACAGAAGCCGACCCTGAAGCCGCGCGCGCCATAGTAAGTCTAGGATTAAATCGGGATTATTCTACTTTGTATAATCAAACGTCCGACTACATTAAGGAAAATGTTTTTCTTGTATATGCCACTATATTATTTAAGTTTCACGATTTTGCGTGAAATTTCTATTGTTGATGCAGGCTACTGTCAGATTTTGCGATTCGCTATATACAATGTTGGTACATCATAGATTTTTTTATACATTGTGCCAAACCTGTAAAATCGATCTATGTTATATGCGACAATAAAATAATCGTAAATTGACTATTGGCGTACTATCTAAATGTACGATATAAAGGGCGGATTGTATTTTAGAAAAAAAATCCATTCGCCATGGAAACATTAATGTTATCAATGTTAGAAATAAATCCGTAACCTTCCTAATGCTCAATATATGAGGCTTCAACGTACAAATAACGCGTTTGTAAAATTTTATAATTAGTAAAATATAGAAGGACAAAAGAAATTTCTCAGATCAAGTTTCTGATTTTTTTCGAAGAAAGCGATTTTGTTTTATCAATCCAAATTGTTGTTAACGTGAGGTGTAAGAATAACATCATGAAACATAATCACTTTAGAGTTGTCGTGAAGTGTCAAGAAAAAGAATTAATTATCGAAAGACTTGAGAAAATCAGGGAGACTCGTGTCAGCCTTTTCTCTTCGCGCTGTAATCGCAGCACGTTTTATCTAGAAAGGATAGACAGGTGAACAAAGACTGACCGACATCTTCCAAAGCGAATCCCGAGAGTACGTTCTCTACGTATCTCATCCCGTTCTTTTGCCGCGATGTTTTCTGTGTACTCCTGAGCGTTCCACCTACTAGGATCGTTTCAAGAGTAATAGTAAACTATCGATTCCTTTTGATCTTCGTTCGCAGCCAAAAGATTTTTCGTCGCTACTGCAACGAGTTTGACACATCGCGAGTGATTTTCCTCTTTGCAAGGAGCTTGCCAAATTTAGATAAAGATGCATCGCGCCAAAATTGCTCCATGTATATCGAAATATTTTACTTTTATAATATCAATACGGTAAAAAATTTTTTTCGTTGGAGATAAATGTTATGATAAGTGTGAAGGCACAATGCTAATGTTTTAATTATTATTATTAAAATTAAATTCCACTTACAGTTAAAGAATATCTTAAGTTTTAAAAATTTAATTTATTATATTAAAAGTTTTAATCACATATTTTTGAAATAATTTTGAAGTTGAGTTTTGAAAATTTTTGATATCTCACCATTTTATGTATGTATATACATATATATGCGCGCGCGTGAGTGTATGTGTGTACAGGGTGTTAAGAAAAGACCGCCCACTAAGTAGATAGCGTTATTCCTTATGAAAAATTGAGTCGAAAAGTCCTGAACCATTNTTTTTTCTATTACGCTTAATAAANCANTAATTATTTTGTAAAGACAATCCAATCGGCGTTGTCCTTTAGCCTGGAGTACGACAATGAGCCGTGTTTAATAGCATGCGTAGCGAATTTAGCAATAAATCGCTCACGCACACTACCAGGCGCGTGGCTTACTAACTAACTAACGTTCTCCCGGCTAAAGGACGATACCGATTGGATTGTCTTTACAAAATAATTACTGCTTTATTAAGCGTAATAGGGAAAAATGGTTCAGGACTTTTCAACTCAATTTTTCATAAGGAACGTTATGTACTTAGTGGGCGATCTTTTCTTAACACCTTGTATATAGAGTTATATATCTTCTCTTTTTTACCACTTCTTTCTTACCACTTACCACCTAAGTTGCTCACTCTATTGCTGATTTACAAACTTGTTGGTATGAATAATAAATTAGGATTTTCGAGGACTTTGAGAAGAACGCTATTAGAATTCATAGCCTATCTTCTAATCGATAAATTCCTTCTCTGCAATCAGCGTGTCACTTTGCCGTCGAACTCTTATGATTTAATGCAAGCTCGACAAGCGCTGTCGGATTCTCGTCGCGAAATGACCTACGAGAAAAATGGATGAAATAATGTGACGTTTTCTTACAAATAAATGATTGATAAATCGAAATTTTACGATATAAATGACGAAAGCAATGAAATATAGTTCTAAAGCTACACCATTGTTTTATATTGATTTCATAAAGTAATTTATAAATTAATATTATTTTGATGCACAAATTGCTATGAAAAATAATAATTATGCCTAGCAATTAATAATTATTTTACAAGTAGAAAATACAGCATTTATATATCTTTTATTATCAATTACGTAATCTTTTTTAGTTGTGTAACACGGTAGGATTTATACGTGTAATAAATTAATACAATATAATACATATAATATAATATAATAAAAGCAATTAAAAGATTTAAAGAATACATTTTTTTATATTTCTTATTACATTACTATTATATTTGTTCTTATTTATTTGCGGTTATTATGTGTAATTACAAATATAAACTGTTGTTCGCTTCAAGGAAAATGTTCATTTTATATAATTAATCAACGTTATCTGGTGCACCATCAGCTCGAAAAAGGTTGCCGGTAGAAACGAGGAAATCTTAGTCGGCTAATGCAGCTTGTTTCAGGTCAAGTAACCCTGAAAACCTACAATTTACTCACCAAGAGTCACGTCGTTTCGACACAAGCGTGTCGAGAATCTCCAAGGCACTCATGGTTCAACGCCTACCGCGAAATTCCCTGCCCAACAAAACGTTCCATGTACAGAACAAGTTACATAGACGAGATTCACATGAATACATGAACGATGCCGTGTTATCGACTAATTAGACGATAATTCATTAAAGAGCAACACGTTGATGAGAGTGCCAGCAAATGGCATATAAAATGTAATATAAAGAAGCTTTTTCATGATAAAATAATAATAAATAATAATAATAATACGCACTTACATTAATTATAATAATGGCGTTTGAATTATGTTATTAATTTGCTGTTGAAAATTTGCATGCGTTATATAAATATACGTATTTATTATAAATTTATAAACATAGATTAACTGTGAGTATATTTTATAGAAAGTTTGTAGTAACAATAAAAACAGTAAACAATAAATATACTAAAAGATACATATATTATAGAATATTTTAAAGGATTTTTATTGGCGTAAAATGATGACAAATTGATGAATAGTATTATTTGTATACTTTTATTTTTTTGTGCATAATGCTTAAGATCAATTTTGTCGATTTTAATTGAAACGTATAAACTTTGCTTATCTTTGCTAATTTTGCAGTCGAAGAAGCATATAGGCATTACTGATATTTAAGTAATACTTATAATACTTGTACACGTTACATTTTCTTCAATGTCTACTAATTATAAAATGGGCATAAATGTGAGATATTATATATTTTCAAGAGAAGTAAATTAATATTTTTCACTTATAGCATTATACGTTTTCAAAATTTATACAAAATTATAAATATTAAAAAATATATGTAATAATTTATTTAGCTGAATAAATTATCGATATTGCTTCTTAAATTGACAAAATATTGCTAAAAATCTGTCTGAGTATTGTAACAGTCATTGTATAACCACATTTTACACTGTTAAATCAAGTTTGCATACAAACCATGAAAAATAATATCGCGAATTATAACGCGGGATTGCAGATTAAATATTTGAAATATAATATTTAGAAGTATAAATATTAGCGACTGCCCTAATTTTATATAGGCAATTTTTCGTAACATTTAAAACAATTAATTCTTAAAGTGTTTTGTGATTTATTTTCTCTGATGATGTTATATCGGCATTAGCGACTCTAGGGACAGGCCTGCTGTAATCGACACTAATGGTGACTGTAAACCCATGGTAATCGATAGACCGCTACGGCTTTGGCTTCCGAACCATTACACGCAAGCGATTTGCAATTAGATTCGGCGCGGGATGGAATACGCAATAACGATCGGGATGCGTTCACATTGTGGGTTTTCTGATTTTCGGATCATGCGGTAAAATAATTCGGTAAAATAATCCACGATATTTGATACGCGCATATTATTCAAATAGAACTTGTTTTTTTTATTAATGAGAAATGATTCAAAATTGAAATGAAATTATGCAAAGCGAAATTTGTACGAATTGCATATATCATTACGTATTCAGGAAGAAAACTTATTCCGCATGGATAGCCAGCAGAGATAAAATGACGAATATACGTCTAATAATATAAAGTCTTACATTTCGCAATTTTGTGATAATATTTTGTGGTAATTTTTTAATCTCAAAACATTAATATCAAATTATAATGTAAAAAAATAAACTGTTAATTATCAATTTTTCTGTGAGGTTAATTTCATCAATTTCATAACTTCACACATACACAAATGATAAATAAAGTATAAGTGTACAAATTCTTTTTTATATGTATGTATATTTTCTATATAGATTAGATTAATTATCATAGTAAATTAATGTTATACGTTATTTTTTTATGTTTATCATTTTTTTGTTTTACTATGTTTTGTTTTCTATGATTGATAGAAATATTTTCAGGGGGATTTATATATTATTATGTGATGCACACATTTGTTTACTACACTCAATTTATTTCAATGAGTACATTATGTATGAGTACATTATTATGTATAATATGATTGGATTCAATATTTAGTTAATATATATCTACGCTTTTACAAATGCAAATTAAATGAGCGGACTAATGGGATTTTCAATCATGCACAAATATGCTTTTAATGGGTATGCATTAATTTCATGTAAACGTATACATTTAAAACCCCAAGGGGGATGTAACTTATATATTTTTTTATGTCTTCTTTCGCAATTTTTTATTTAATTTGAACATGTACGTGTACATGTCTTCTTTATTTAATTTGAACATGTACGGAAAGTTATATATGAATGACATAAGAATGAAACATTAATCTGCTTAATTTTTTCTCACACAATGTTATCTTTTCGCAATAAAGAATCGTTGTACGTAATGATTTTATATTTTGGTAAAAATATATACGTGCCCGTTAGAGTTACAGGTTATAAAATTTCGTACTTCGATGTTGCTGATGTAATCTTGTTATGAATGGCTTAGTCGTTTTAATTGATAAACCCGATAACCGTTAAGAGCCAATAACCGGATCGCAGTATATTACGAAGGATTAATAACAGCGAAATCGGCTTAAATATCCAGTTTTCCCTATCGTAAAAATTTTCTGACCAAAAACAACGGTCAGCTGAGAGACGTTTTACTTCGATTAACGGGTGCACGATTATACCGCGTTCGCGACGAGGCTACTGCAATATCTCTCACCGTGGCGATGTTATTTAACGGGAAAGTGGCGTAGCATAGATCAAGGAATAATTACACGGAATCAAATGCTCGAAATACACAGCCGTGATGATGATACGTTATCAGCCTAA
Organism: Tetramorium alpestre; assembly: GCA_021460005.1. NCBI lineage: Eukaryota > Metazoa > Arthropoda > Insecta > Hymenoptera > Formicidae > Tetramorium > Tetramorium alpestre. Next base: position 729,934 of record JAJVSH010000078.1, on the reverse strand, counting down.
TGGCGTTAACGACATTAATTTTGTGCTCGTATGGAAACATTTTTAAGCCCGTTATAATACTACGCACCTTTACTCTTGTGACACAGTAGTACGCTAATGACGTGCTAATGTAATTGCTCGTGCAACAAATTAGCGGCATTTGCAGCTAACAAAGGTATTTTCGCTGGTCTTTTTAAACAAGTCACACCATGTGCCGGAAGTGTACGAAAGTGATCACGGAAAACTTCCGATTAAACTCACAAACACAGAATTGTTGGTGGTTAGGTGAAACTATCGTAGAACAGCAAAACAACCACAAATCAACCAGTAGAAATAGCTTTCTCTTCTCCCCATTTCGAGAGGACTCTAATGTTCATTAACTTTTCTCACGCGTTTGTTAGCTACTTTATTTTATTTTTAGAGAGAACTTTTTGAAATTCTTCAAAGTTAACAATATAATTGTGCCTGTGCTAATCTTGCTCGTGATTTGTTATTATGTATACAAGTCTTTCAGAAATAAGATTTTATATATGCATATATATATATATATATATATATATATATATATATATATGTAAAATACATGTTTATGCAATTTCTAGATCCATCTGTATACTTGAAATTTTATTGACATGCACGCAAGCACTGTGTATATATTGTAAAATATTCATACAGTAGCATTTACAACAGTATTGTTATACTGTTACATATGCAACACGCATTTTAAGAAATAGAAGGATATACTGATCGCGTGTAAGACTTGTTTAACATATAAAACAATGCTAACTCGTTGCGAGAACGGATATATTCGAATGCGTTTCTCGCGCGCATGGTATTATGATAAACGTTACTACTTGTACGCTTAAAAGCATAACTCACGTCTGAGAGAATGGAGTTGCAGGTACTTACGCTAAATGCATATTTCTTGAACGGGCCACACAGAGGGAATACATAAATCTTGGCGGCTTGGTGCAATTTCATTTGTATAACGGTTAGATTCCAGTGCACAGAGACGAACTTTATAAAACACGCGATACATTTCAAAGAAAGAATGGATTCTTTAGAACATTGATTCCAAGTTAATCTCATCGACAAAGCAACATATGATATTACGTAAACATTTTTATACCTGCCTTTTGGACTAATATTTCCACGTTTCACCTCAAAGGGACTTCTCTCTCTCTCTCTCTCTCTCTCTCTCTCTCTCTCTCTCTCTCTCGTTTTCTTCTATCAACCATTCGTTTTGAATTTGTTTCAATCGCACATCGAACCGATGATTTAGCTGCACGTATTCACAAGTAGCTTTAATTTTTTTCTCTTTTTGTTAATTTTCCTTCGTTGCATTATTAATTCAAAAAAGTTTATTTTTACGAGTTTTATATTTATTATTTATCTTTATTAAATATTGAAAATTAAATCTCTATGTCATTATAATACCTATATTTTTATAGCTTTGCAGTTTATTTCACTTTATGTGAATATTCTTGTTATGAAAAGTCTGCAATATAATTTTAAAATTCATTATCTCGCATTTTATTATAATTTGCAAGTAAAATAAATGGACATCGCAAATATTATATAGATGAATGTTGCTGTATGAGTACCTACAGGATGAGTATGTGGAAGGGAAATTTGAATAGAATTCCAAAGCTTTTAATTGTAACTGTTATGTTCCTCGCATTACGAGGATGTCATAAATTTCAGTGGAATTCGAGTGAATTCTCCGTGTATGCGATGGCGAGGCATATGTAAATTTTCAAATGAATGAAATGGCATGTCACGCATGAGCAGGTGCGTCAGAAATTAAGATTAAGTCGGGGAATTACGATTGTGTCGAGTCGAGACGAGCAGCGTTATGAAATATTCTCATTCTTCGCTAGAAAGTTTCCCTCGAGTCTAACAAAGAAATATTTAATGGGAGCGTGGATGTTTCGCGTAACATACGACTGGAAACTTTAGTACTTTGCTAGTAGATTTACTATCCCGTCGCGACGTACATCGAGCCACCGATGTTCCGCTATTAAATAATCTTGTGAACTCTATTAACTTGGTTATAGTCAAGTACGACAGTAGTGGAAGTAAGTAATTGCCAGTCAAAGATTCGAAGCGAATGTCGATTTAATTGCAACATATCTTTCATATATGCGATAACTTTACATCGATGACAATATTACTTGACAAACAAAAGTTTGAGAAATGCAGCTTTCACGAACAGGTTTCTGTCGAACATAGGAATTTTTCAGTATTTTATATAATGGAATACAAGATTGTTTTGTATAGTTTATTTCTTTTCTTCTCCACTTCTTTCCTCTTCTTTTTTAAAATTAAATAAAATAGTGGTCTAAATTTTTATTTAAATTTTATTAAATTGTTTAATAATGTTTCAAAGAAAGAAAATTGTGAAATGTAAGTCTTATTCTGTATGCCATATGTGAAAATGAAATCGCGTCGATTTTACGCACGTGAAAAGAAATATATCGATTATGTATTGTAATATCATTACATTTTGCATAATACTAAAATTCCGAATACAAAACCAGAACCGTGCTGTAAAAGAAGGATGGTGACAGTTGCGAGTGATTATTTCGAAACGTGAGTAAGAAAAATGAGGAAAGTACCAGATTTATAATGCCTGCAGCGAATAGGCAGTCCATTATGATTATCGTGAAACAGATATTTTTTTAACTATCTTAACAAAGCCACTGTTATTACGAGAGGGCAGCGAAAGAGGTCGAAAAAAAAGAACACGAGAAGAAATTGGCCAGGACAGGCTCTCGTAATATTATTTATGTCGAGTCAGAGGGGGTAAATGGATTTGCCGCGAATCAAGACAAGTGATTTATAATCCGCGGGAAAAAGAAATTTGGACAATATGCATCAAACAGGAAACAACGGTATACGAATAAAGTTGACACGCAGCTATTTATCTTGATGTATGTTTTACATAGTCAGAAAGAGCCCGTCTGCGTGCGTGTGTGAACTCAAGCCATAATTCTCGGTAACCTTTGGCCAATATCAGAAAAACCGTGTCCTATCCATCATTCTTTTCAAGAAATTGATGACTAGATGAGGGAACTTGCGCGGATCCCAGGCATCGCTTTATGCAGCGTTCCGATATGCAAAGTACATCAAGAGAATAATAAATACGAAATTTCAGCTACGCGCGCGCAAACCTTTCTTACTCATACTTTATTCATTCATGTATAGCGAAATATTCCAATGTCCCCTGATTGAATATCCGAGAAGCATTTTTCCAGTAACATCCTTAATTTTACTTAATTTATAGAAAATTTCAAAGAGTATTGAAAAATTGGAAAGAATATTTAATCGCCTCTTTTTGAGGTCTTATAGAGGCAAACATTTTTCGGTTACGACGAAATTCTTCTGTTTTAGATTTTCAGCCACATTTTGGCCAGAGAGAATTTTCCTGTTAATCAAGAGAAATACAATATTCAAATTCAATATATATTGACTTCTTTCAAATCACGTTATTTTATTGAAAAGCACCGTGGGTTTTATATTGAAATTTTATATTCGTCCCTTTTCCACGATAGAAAGCGATGTAGTTGTCATTCGGGGCTGACAATTTAAACTCGATTCGATTTCCTTTGTTTTGCCAATGTGATATCTTGCGGATCGCGAATAACGTCCATGTTTGTGCAATTTGCAAATTAGGCCGGTGAAATTCGCAACAGCGTCACGCTGCTAGTTTATTCGGTTTATGTTTCTCTATTCGCAATTGGAAGTTGTCTTCTTCAAAACTAAATTGGATTATTTCAAAGATAGATCTAAATGTTAAGAGAGTTTTTTGTGCATTACCGATAAGAACTGCATTGTACATACACATTATTATAACAACTGTGTTGAATATCGATAGACTGAAGAAAAAGATTTATTATAATTGGTTATCTAATCTTGATATAAACAGTTACCAAGAACCTTGGTGAAATAGTTTCAATTAAACATATATATAGGTCGTTATAACAAAATAATGTTATAAAGAAATGAAGTGATTATAATTATTATTTCGTTATTATTATTATTACACTTGATAACAATTATAACTAAGTATTTAAAAAATTTACTAAATGCATCTTATAAGTTTACCTAGAATTTTCTTTTCATTGTACTGTTTATTAATTAAGATCGACAAAATATTTTTCTTTTTATAATTGCTGAATGTCGATGACAAATATGAATAATACTTCGATTACATGTTTGTTAAAGAAAATAATGTTGTTGCTTCTCTCGTCGTCTCTTCTCTTTTTCTTTCTCTCTAAAATACATATATAAATAAATTTTAAAGCCTAGAACGTCTGATAGTCTGTAACTTTCAGCACTTCTCCGCGAAGACTGAAATAATGACTATTAAGTACTTCAGCGAACGTGGTAGGATGCGTTAAGGAGTTCTTAAACAATGCGCATAAACGCAAAACGTTCGGAAAGCTCGGTGGAGGATTCGTAAAACAACTATAATCTCGGATCCACAACGTTAAGCGCCAAATGCGAGGAAAGCGCGTAGAAGTGCTTCTTCGCTGTGGTATGTCTATGTGTCGGTCGGTGTCGTCCTAGTATTCCAAAATTGCAATAAGGCAGCTAACTGCGGGCTTGTACCCGAAAGCACGCCGCGTACTTTTATTGCAAAATGTATTAAGAGTAGGCAAGTTGGAATTGCGGCTCTCAAATTGGAGTGCAGGATCGCTTCAATGCGTTAGCAAGTACGTTAAAAATCGTTTTGTCGTGGTTCTCCGTTGTCTGTTCGTTTAATTAAAAGTAATCGTACAGGCACTCAACCTTAGCTTGAGTAATATTAATGAAAGATGGAATATTTCTCTTAATAAGTCAAAACAATGTATTTTTATTTATACGATCTTTTTTCGTTGTTTCGTTGTTATTTACATGATATTAATTACTTTTAAATAATCGATTAGAGAAAAAAATAACGATAAACTCAAACTTGTTGATGGAAATTTCGGTTATTGTAAAAGTTCTGGAATAACCGAACAAATAGGTTCTTGCCGACGTTCACAGATAAATAGCTTTGTATTGAATCTCTTCAGTTTCCAGCAGGAAAGAAGAAGGATTTGCCAGATTTGAGATGTAATTTCAACTTTCTAGCGAACTAAGGATAAGATAATGACGAGAGTTATAAATCTTGGCTTTACCACGACTAAGGCATACCGATGCTTTATAACTCTAATTTTTCTTGCGTTATACTCGTAAATCTACTACTAAAATCATGATTTATCAAGTAATTAATTATGTTACGTCACTTGACTCATTATACGGTGCTTTACGAAGCGAATAAACAATATGCAGCGTAAAATTAACAAATAAAATGTGGCTTCTAAAATTAGTAAAAAAAATACATATAAAATAAATGTAATAATAAAATATTAAATGCATTGTGTAAATTAAGTGCATTGTGTGTTAACGAAAAGCTAATTTAATTATTTAATACGAAATGTATTATATTTGTCATACAGTTTTGTTATTCGTATTCTGCTTATATAGCAATAATAATGCATTACGATAACAATAAAAAAAGGAATATTCCGATCAAACTCCTGAATGCAATTCAAAAAAATATTCATGTGAATGGAAGAAGCAATAAAAAAGCGTAACGTGAAAATATCGGCACGATGTTAGATTGCTAGATAAACTCCTGAAAATGATCGTGGCTTCCGCGCTTATGAAGTTATAAACCGTGAATTCTGTGCAGTATTCTTGCGGTGCGAGAAGAGTATTCGTATCGACAGACAGGAGCAATAACTGCTTTTGCATGCAACATTCATGATTCGCCAAGATGTCTTTATATAGAATGAAATAAATTGTTTTCTTGAAAAAAAAAGTGCTGCAATTTTGATTGGTGATAAATTTCGATTTTTTATAATACAGATTTTCATTACCTTCATTAGAATTCATAGAATCGCGTTCCTTCGTAAAATATCAAATTCGCAATTTTGAACATTTAAAATGTGTAATTGATCGTCTGTTATTTTTAATCATTCTATCTGTCTTTTATTTGAAACCTTAACAATTTTCAAGACTTAAAAATTTTAAGGTCTTCACTTAAAAAATCTGCAATATTGTAAGTACATAGTAAAAAACATTTTGTATTTGTATTAAAATTTTCCCGTAGAAAGTTAAATTTTGTGTTAAATTTTTAACATGATCGTAGATTAATTTAACATATCGTCGTTGTGTTACTTAAACTTTTTTATATTAAATTAATATTAACCTTTTTTAAGAGTTAAAATAACACAATTTATACGTAATTTATATGAATTCTTGGTGACATTTTATATGTTAAAGTAAACAGATGAATTGTGTTACTTTCCTTCTTATAACAGTTACTAACACGTGTAAAGTTGGCATAATTCTTATGTTATTCATCATAAAAAGATCAAAACCAAAAATAGATTATACTTCTCTCAAATGTTAAAATAACATTTTATCTTACAAGGGAACCTCGCGAAGTGTCAAATTCAGATTTTAATAAAATTTGGCATAAATGTAGAGAGAGGTAAACACATGAATTTAGCAATTTTTCGTTGGTGCTAAAAAACGGTTTAAAAAGGTGAAAATCACCCTTCAAAAGTAGAGAAATTTTTGCTTTTCTCGATATATCTCGTAACTAAACAAAATATAAAAAAATTTTTTATACAAAAGTTTTACAGTATAAATATCTTTATTTAACTATGGTATTCATTTTTTGAACAAAAATTTTCACAAAATTTTTCAAAAGAATTTTTTTTTCAAAAAATGAATAGCTTAGTTAAATAGAGATATTTTTATTGTAAAACTTTCATATAAAACATTTTTTGATATTTTGTTTAGTTTACAAGATATATCGCGAAAAAATGTTTCTACTTTTGAAGGGTGGTTCACCTCTTTAAACCGTTTTCTAGCATCAACGAAAAATTGCTAAATTCATATGTTCACCCCCTTTACATTTAAGCCAAGTTTTATTAAAATCTGAATTTGACACTTCGCGAGGTTCCCTTGTTAGTTATATTTAACATTATACATATGTCAATTGAACATAAATTTTGATTTTTGACAGCGTCCAAATGTTAAATTTATGTGTTTTTTATATATTAATTTAACACATTTTAACACATTTGCTTTATTTTAAATTAACACAAAAGTTTGAGTGGATTAATTGGGACATGTGAAATGTGTAAAATTTAACACAAAATTTTTTACTGTGTAAAGACTTAAATGCAATACGATTTTATTTCTAACGCTTACCGATTTTTTATATCTGTCGTGTAGCCTGTGTTACCTAATAAACATTTTAACATAATATCGTAATAAAAATGAATAAAAATTGTGAAAGATTCACTGATTTAACTCGATTTTGTTTTCTTGCATAATCAATAAATAATTATGATGATCGATAAATAAATTAAATCTTGGCAATCAGCGTTTACTATTGAATAAGTTCTTATCTAACGTTCAGTACATTGTTTTTAAACAGAAGGAAAAAGAATGATCGATGAGAATGATGATGAGATGATTCCTCAGAATATATGTATATTTATGTCACATGAAACATTTGTAACATTTTTACACTCTCGATCGTAAAGTTTCATTGTGTTTATATAAGCAAAAACTCGTTATGAATCAATATTAAAGATAACACGCAAATATTATACATATATTGCAATGTGTGCATTAGACATTAACTCCAGAGTATGAAGCTGAAGCGATTTTAATTAGTTTCCGGTTTCTCTTTCAAGATAAGACGTTAATAGAATAATATTCATAATAGCCGCCGGCATTATAAGCGATATCGAACCAGGGAAATACCCCATCGTCGGGGAAAGGCGTTCTTGCTGGCGCATATAAAGCGTAGAAAATGAGGGAGGAGAGGCGGGATAGAGAGGGCCAAATAGAACCGGAGCAGTGAGAAGGGAGGGTTGTAGAGTGTAAATTGAAATCAAGGCGAATCGGATTTTCTGTCGATCTAGCTCGTTACACTCATCATAATCGTTAACCTCACGGAGATTAAGGCGCCGTAAGATACGCCGATTCGATTCGATGCAGGATTGTAACTGGTAAAGAATCCTCCTGTTTAATTTAAACTTTCCACTCTCTTTTTTTAAATTAGGCGATCGTAAAGGCGGCACGCAAAGTAAGCGCACGATATAAGGTCCTGATTAGAAACTCATTTCCTGAGCTATTTTTACTTTCCATATCACACAATACTTCTTCGCCGTTAAATGCCGATATACGACACGATATCGTATAGTATACGAAATGGTTCAGAATTATTGGATGATTCTGTAATCAGGTTCTATGGTCGTCTGCAAATAATTTTTTCTTCGTATCAGAGAAGACGATTTATTTCTTTTTAATTAAGATTTATATAAATCAAAATTCTATTAAAATAAAATTTACTTTGAATTAATTGTGATGTTTTAATATATACATATATATTTTCTTTTAAAATTAATTCGACAACAATTATTTATTTTTAATTGAAAAATGTAAGATTTCGATATTTTTGAGAACATTCTGTTTGAGGAATTAAAGAATTTATATAACGTAATAAAATAATATCTGTTATTAATAATAATTGTGAAAAAATTTAATTTTAATTAAATTAAAATTAAAATTTATTAAAATTAATTGTGAAAATTTGTAATTGTGAGGTTTGTTCCTAAATCATATCGGTGAGTTCTTAAGATTTTATCGATTAGACTTTCGACAACATTTTTTTCACAGTAGGTGTCTCGTTATTAAGACAACGCATTAACGTACGTAGAAAAATGCTCATAAATATGTCAAAATAATTGTATTCTGTACGAATTATTTATAGAGTTCTGAATATGCGCTTCACACAAAAATTATAAATAAAAGCTGAGATCTAGTAGTAACTACTTAATTATTTGTTTTTAACGAAATTGATCAAACTAAGAATTGCTTTTATTGTATAAAAATGCATTTGCGACTTAAAGGGATCGTAATTACGATTAGAGGATAAATTAAAAGCAGATTTGTTTCGGTGAACATCAGAGATATTTTAAAAAAGATCTTGTAGAGAGAGATATTATTTGCGGAAATAAATTTCTTTTTCTTTTGCTGATTTGCAATTACTTTAGCAGTGGAAGCAAATATAGAGACTTGACTCACCTAAATAAATGATTGCTAATGGGAATTTGCAATTTGGTATTTGCGATTGATTACGTCACTAAGATAATCTAGGAGAATCCGTTAGAAGAGGTCGTTCATCAAGCGGCTGTCGGATCTTTGATTGCAAGGAATTCAATTTTATTCCCACAAGTCTTTTTGCATCTGTAATTTGTACGCGGCACGCCACGCAAAAGCGATAAATACCTAATTAAAAATTAATTTCCTGAATAATTTTCACGTTAAACTAGGCACGATTGAAATACTTAACGTTCATTACCCTGTAATAAAATAGTCGTTAGTCATGGTTGAATCTCTCATTTTTGACTTTGCAATTATGTCGCTAAATAATTGAACTATCTTTTTAAAAATATTCCTTTCTAAGAATTTCCCTTGACTAACAATAAGACATAGAAAAGTCACTCTGTGAAAAATATTAAGATGACAGTCAAGAACAATGAGTTGAAATTTGAAGCTCTCAACTAAATCTAAAAATCCGCTCGTCGTCCATTGCCAACGGCCTGTAAAAAAATGTGTAATCGATCCGTTTGTAATGTGATTTTTGCGAAATTTACTCGTTTTGTTGTGCCAGATCTTAATGGAATAGAGAGACCAAATTGTCGTTTTGGCGATTTATATCATATGGAACAACACTCAATCTGATTGCAAGATATACAGAAAATTATTACACAGAAATTTTGGAAATAAGCAACAATAATAAATCAGGACGCGCATGAATAATTCCATTTATGTAAATTAATTTAACGCCATTTGTCATAAAACTTTGTTTTTCAGTTTCTATGACTGCTATAGTTTTTAAATTATCGCGATTATTTTTCATGTCATACTACTGTAAATAAACCTTTTTCCATCCTCTTGTGGTAAATAATATTACGCGATGATAAGATAATTTAATGTTAGCGAAGCAGAACACAAAAATGTCATGCTCGTAATAGAACATATTTTAAAAGGTCTGTGAAGGTGACTCTGAAATGCGAATTTTTACAAAATTGATATGGCATTTGATTCTCCGCAATTTGTCCATAAATATATTTGTCCATAAATAATCGTTTCTTGTCCACCTTGCAAAAAAAATTAAAAATAAATAAAAGTTGAACAAATCTTGAGAACTCTAAATTTTTTTTTTAAATTATATATTCCGACTGTTCATTATTTGTCCATCATATTTTTTTTATTTACATAAATATGATATATATTACATATTTTGCTATATATAAAAAATGATAAATTATTATTTGACAATCCAATTATAATTTAAAAAAACACTCATCGTCGTTGCAAGATACAACTGAATCACATGTATTTTGATAAGTGCTTTATGTTAATTTTCAATTTATCTGTTTTTGTTGTTTTCATAATCCAATCAGAACAAAACAGTAATAACGAGTTTATACGTTAAAATCTATCCTGCGCTGTGATAATGTTTGAATGCGTACTGATAAGCTCTTTTCATCATTCTTCTCTGTCACGTGTAGATGTATTATTTGTGAACAATTTTAAAATAACGAGATGGTACGCGACTGCCTGAAATTTGGAGATTACTGTTTCAACTTTTTGGCATATCTACGTTTTTGTCCACTATTTACAAAGTTCTGCATTAGTCCGCGAATATATCGAACGAATATATTATAAAATGTCACGCTAAATGCATATTGGGTATCGAAATTCGATATATATTCCGTTTTGGAGTTTTCAATCGTTTTCTCGAACGTGTATTGGGATGTTTATCAAGAATTTTGTATGACTGAAGATGATCGCAAATCAGATGTGCATGATTTCATGTGATGATTGAATTTAATGCGTTCAAATAAATATCGATTTTTAACGATTATGTGCATATATTTTCGAATTTGTCATGCGCCTTATCGCAACTTTGTTGAATTTTGTATTTCTATGTAAATAAAGAAAACGAGATGCGGCAGCGAGAAGAGAGCGAGGAAATACAGAGCGAAACTTTCGCCAACTATCGAGCGCAGTTTCTTTGAAAATTAGTAAAGCTCATTCGTGTTATTCGTATTCTGATATCCGATAAACGCATCCACGATAACGAGAACTTTTCTTTTTTTTTTGTCTATTGACTGTCGTTACTATTGGCGAACAACAAAATTGGAAAGAAGATCAAACTAGCTCTACTGCGGTTGATCGACAAAATGTATGATGGAAAAAAACAACAATGCGGTTAGAATCGGCTTAACGCCAGTTCCGCGGTGCCGCAGCGACGGCATTATTCTCCGATTCCTTCGTGAAAACAATTTTGCACCTGCGGTGTGACGGCATCGCAGTGATCGATCATAGCTTCGCCCTCAAAATATAGTCGGGATTTGCCGACACACTTAATGCCGTTTTGTTTGCCCAGCGAATTTTTCAAGCGGATCCCTGTTTTATGGGATACCTCCAACGAGTATCCCGGAAATTAAGTGACATATCCATAATATAACGTATGTACTATTGCGATAACAATGCGATCGCGACTCTGCGACACGTAGACAATGTATCGAATTCTATGGCTGCTATGTTTTTATTCAGTCCAATAAAATCACTACCATGTATGTACATTGATTCAAATTAAGATCGCATTTTATGGTGACCGCGGCAGCTAAGGCTTTTTTTTATCACTTTCTGAAATTTATGACAACGCCCCGCCAACGACTACAACACGCTCCGTCCGTAAAAATTTTTCTCTTGATGCATTTTAATGGCCTATTTACACGGAATATTTTCAGCTAGATATCGTCACAGTAGTACTGGCAATGTTCCGTATAATGTGATATTTAACTGATAATATGACACTTAAAAATTAAAAAATATCATGTTATTTTGTTTAAAGTAATAATATAATATTTTCAATCAACAAGTGATGATCGGTAATCATAACAAATTAAACTTCTTCACGTTTTTAGTTTAACAAATAAGATAAAGATGTGATAAGTGATAGATTGGTTACATTTTAAAGATATGTCAACGTGATTTAATTTCTAACAATTTCTGAAATATCCCAATAACTGGTTTCGAATTAATAATTTGTTCAAGTGGAGCTTATTTAACGGAATTTAACGGAAACTAAAGGTTCGTTATCTATGCACATAGTTGAAATTTAATCTATTAATCAAGTTTAAATTTCAATCGGTAATGTATATGAGAAGGTGTTGATATATTTCTATACTGAAGAAATATTCCACCGGCTTGAAATATTTATAATTGCAATATAGAGATGCCAAGAATATTTTGCATATATAAACCATTTATTACGAGAGTGAGTGTTTATCTTGCCACATTCTTACTTGTCATATTCATGAGTTCTTACGTTACAAATGACAGTCTACGTTATTTTCATAATGAGTCTCGAGTGCATCATCGAGTGGAAATTACATACGTATAGCGTACTGTAGCATAGTTTAATATATTATGTACGAATTTTTAAGTGAAAATTACATAATAACACATCGAAATGGCTCTAAATAAAAGTTATTTTTCTTTTAAAAAAGTATGTACAGGAGATGGAATTTATCTTTAAAAATATTAAAGGAGTAATATATATTTAAAAAAAAGAAGATTGAAGAACAGTTTGTTAAAAAAATTGGTTAAATTGATTTATATTTTTGTTAAATATCATAATTATTCCTTTCATGCTTTTAGAAACATAAAGCAACGAAATTGAATAAAATTTCGATATAAATTCTACTATAATCATCATTTTATTGTAATTATAATCAACTACTTATTCTTATCAGCAATCAGCAATTTTCCTTTCTCACGCGAAAGAAGGTTACGTAAGCATCACATTGTTTCAATGTCTCTTGATAGAAGATCGAATAAATTCGATCGATATAAGAGTAAGGTAATAGTACTTGGTAAAATGAATTTTTATCAGAAGTAATAGATCATTAGATTGGACGATAGAAATTGAAAGATAATGCGATAGTTATTATTCAGTAAGACAAGTAAATGGCTTATGAGAGATATAATACTATTTAGGTTACAATAATGATTTGAGCGATTAAAGCTCAACAAGGATACTGTAGCGAGTAGAAAGATGCATTGTAGGTTCCCCGCCCTCTTCACAGGAAATTACATCTCTCTGTTCATATAGAAATAGTGCTGTCTGCGACAGTAAATCTGTAAATTTCTGAAATATAGCGTAGTGTTGATATAATCGAATTTATTACATGGTACTTCCACCCGTAATTTTTTTTTCAATAACTTCTATCTTTCCTCTTTTTTACAACATTTGTAATATTAAATTGAGATTCAACATGTTCCAACACATACATATCGTATAATTAATAGCTTAACTTAATATTACACGCTTATGTAGTCCAAATCCTGAGAAACGTTGTCCAGCAGTGACACTAATTAAATATCGCTAGCATATATGGCAACTCGCTCGATAAAGGGTTATAATAAGTTCAGATAGAAGGTATAGCTCACCGAAAGGCTGGGGCATGAACACCACGTAATCTGCAGACCTCCTTTTATTCAATTACGTCTACAATCGCGCCATGCAAGTATAATAACCGTTTCGCGGATGTTTGATATTATGCCTTCGTTATACTGCTGCGAGGGAGAATTCGCTTAGAAGACTTTTTGTTTGTGCAATAATTATGAGACTGCCGGGCAAATTATCAATATAATTCGTGCACATAATACCACTAGACTTTATTAATTTTTAATTGGACTTTAATGAATGACACGTGTATAATCGTTGACGCAATTACTCGCGTTCGTTAATGCGTAGTTAACGCTTAAATAGCGAAAAATCTTTATGTCAACAACAAGCAAGCGTGCACGATTATAATAATATTGTTGACAGTTAATATATATCTCAAAATAATACACTAATTATACGATTCGATTATTCCGTTTATCCATCAGCCGTAACCGAATTCGCTGTCTCTGCGCATGACGTTAGTTGCGTCAATAACTCATACGTCAATGTAACGAAGGACCACAAGTAATAAGTACTTCTCCCCAGCGGTATGAATAATTTCTATCCATTATCCAATCATGCGTAAATAGTATGTCCTTCTATTGGACATCTTGGTAATGTGACGAAAGATGCTATCTCATCATTCAGTTTTTTTCTTGGTCTGACTAATAGCCAAATCGATCTAAAAAGCGTCGATAGATCTTTTTTCCCTCTATCCATGACACTAATTGACAACTTGAGGAATAACGATGAAAGAACGAATAAATGTTATAATTTTATTAACATAATTTTTATTAACATATTCTTTAATTTATTTCGGGATTTAATTGACATTAATTGACAATACAAGTCTGTTGTGACAATACAAGTTGTTCCACAGCAAAGATTAATGCCGACTTCGTATATAACGTGTATAATAATGAAGAATTATGTCTTTTTTCCATACATTCATTAATTTCAAAAAGTTTGCACCATGACTAACCAATATGTTAATCTAATTTTTCAAATTTAGACAACGATGTAATATAAAAATATTATTTCCTCTAAGAAAATAATGTACTGCACAATGAATTAATAACTGTATTGAATTCTCATTAAATTTTCAGTACTGCAGTTACATGTGGCTTTGGCGAATGATTCGATATGAAAGATTTAGGATGTCGTGCAGGGCTTCTCGAGGATCACGAGATATTCTATTTTCTTTTACTTGAGGCATATATACTTCCATTTTCTTCTGTCCTTGACAAGGATTCGCCTGTCAGGCAGGGTTATTCCGATCAAGGACACCCGTTGCTCACGCAGAACGGCGTAATTCACTCGCCTGCCGTGCTTGAAATTTCTTTTCCCTGTTGAACGAAGAAGACATTTGTTGAACGAAGAAGGTCAAGTCGTTACAAAGAGATATGGCGATAAAGATAGATCTAGTCTTTCGATTGCAGCGAGTCTATCGAAATCTCTTGGATTTTTGCGCTGAACTCCAAACTATAAAGATGGCAAAGATTCGTGAAATAAAATATTCTGAAATTGAAAAATTATTTCAAAAAATGATCTTGCTATGTATTACGATATTTTTACAAAATAATTAAAATCTTTATAAAAAAATCAGTTTTACCAAAATCATTTTATTACTTTCAAATTCAATTGAAACGCGACATCCTAACTTAAAATAACGAAATTTCGAAGCAAAATTATGCTCTATATATATATATATATATATATAT
>JAJVSH010000078.1:613394-714334 GCA_021460005.1 Tetramorium alpestre | reverse complement strand
ACTTTCAACGACGAACTGCAAACCGAAGATGCTGTACAAAAGAGATACAGATGTGTATGTGAGTGTGTGTGTGTGTGTGTGAGAGAGAGAGAGAGGGAGAGAGAGAGAGAGAGAGAGAGAGAGAGAGAGAGAAAGAGAGAGATAGATGGAAATCAGAGATGACTGAGTGAATAAAACACCGTGTGGAACGTCAACAATGGGCGTGTTCGAGTACTCGGGGGACATTGAGATTGGATTAAAACTCAAAATCGAGTTGTCTTCTCTTCTTCCTACTGTGCTCGCTCTCAAATTTACTTTGTGAACTTTCCATATTCCCGCGACTCGTCGCGATACGTTCCGTTCGTGTCTATTTGTGGCAAGAGGAATGATGTCTTTATCTTCTTTCGATGGACATTGGAAGTTGTCGAAAGACAACGACGGAAGACGGACTTTATGGAGTCTACCAAGTGTAATCCTATTCTCTTTGCATCTTCGGTCACAGTCAAATGACCACGGTAGCGATCAGAATCCCTTTGATGGAATTTTCAAGTCGAATAGGATTCTCCTCTACTTACGTACTTGATCACGGCACGCTGAGAACTTACAATGACGAAAGTTCGTCCGAGAATTGCCGTCCAACGACGGGAAACAGTAAGCACAATATCCGCTGTTAGATGCGGAAAGATGCTTTACATCCCTCCTTATTAGACACGATCTTTTACAATGACAGAAATGAAATTCGATTTCGATTGTGCACGGACCGACATTTACCTTACCTTTTCTGCTATGATTTAACAATAGAGATTCCTGAAGATAGAGATAGCTGGAAATTTTAAAGAGAAGCTTATAGGAATTCCGTAAATAAAATTCCAAAATTAGGATTAATTAGTCAGTTCAGAAATTTACCGATATTATATTTATTTACATGGTTTTAATTTTAAATCTGACTCTTTTTGCACTAAAAATTTAATTAGTGAAGAATGCAATAGTATGAAAGGACTTGTCCTTACTTCCCAACATTATAATTAACACTCAAAAACGATAATTGTGAATGATTATTAAAAATGTACTTACCGCGATTTTGCTATAATTCTCCACATATATGACATATTGTGCGGATTGTCATCTGGTCTTCGTTATGTCGTAATTCGTGCCATTAATATTTCAAACGCCATATGAACGATCGCAAATCGCATACTATATGATGAATGTGAATTTACGATAAAATATTCATGGGTGAACGTAATTAGAATTTCTCTCGCAGCTGTGTGACCGAATTTCCACCGATATAGCGATCGCTGTAGCGAGCTCTAGCGAACTTTTGCGCACTTAAATTGATTATTCCCGATTTCACACTTGAGCTCCATTCGGCGACCAAAACTCAATTCTCTCGATTACCATGGCCGCGAATCATTGACAATTGATATTGATTAATTACTCTAATACTTACTAATACTTACTAATTAATCTCCACGATAATACCATTCCGTCTTTGTTCTTTTCGGCATGTTTGCGTCATACACGACGCGATCGTGCAATACAGCGAGAAGTTCCCCTCGATCGGAAGTGCATACCGTCGAAACAAGAATTCAGCATTAATACTCCGAGTTATTACGAGTTATGTAGATGACATTATGCCTTATGCGCGTTATATGCAAGAATGACTTATCACATATTCCTTTCTATGTATTACGATATATTATGATGTTTACATCTCAAGTTTCATAAATAATAAAAAACATTCTTGCTCAGATCGCGTTATTCCAAGAAATTTTGCAAATAAATTTATATACAATTTGCGAAAAACAATAACGTTTTCAGAATCACAAAAAATGTGTTTATCAATTTTATCATATACACATTTTAATTTCACTTTTTGTTACATTTTATCTTACGATTAATTTGAATGTGACAATTTTATAATTTATAAAATTAAAACATTGCAATCCAAGATTTTTAATTAAAATTTTGTTATATACAGCAAACTGAAATCATTTTATTAGCAAAAAGATTAGGTTTATTTTATTTTTAAATTAAATTTTCTCTCTCTCTTTCTCTTTCTCTCTTAATGGTAATTTAGTTGAAAGAAAAAATATAATTTTTAATATACTTTATATCTAATTCGTGTTTCTAACAAATGGTAAAAATATATACACATACCACAAGTTTTGCACCAATGATTAATTGAATAGTTTTAATCGATTTCTCAGAACATAACAATGTACGGTCATATCAGTATATCGTATTTTAGTATACTATTATGCACATGTACACACAAACGCAAGTCCTTCAATTAGTTTATCGCATACTGAATAGTTTCAAAGATAATTTAATGCATTGTCAAAGCAACTGTTTGTCCCAAATGGAAATGCATAATCGAGACGTATTACACAAAAGATTGAGAGACACGTACAAGAGGAGAGAGAAAGTATTCCGTATTGATATACTATGCGTAACAAGCTCGGTTATTACATTTTTTTAACTTTACTTTATAAGTAATGAAAATTTCAAATATCCATATCTTTATCTGACTATTAAGAATTACAACATAAAAATTGTACAACATTTTGTATTAATGACAGATGAAAATACTACGTAAAAAGAGGGGGAAGGAAGGAAGGGAGGGAGGGGGAGAGAGAGAGAGAGAGAGAGAGAGAGAGAGAGAGAGAGAGAGAGAGAGAGAATATCGATAATTTGTCATCATGTTTTCATTGCACATAATTATCGGACTTAGGAAGTTTCGCCAGTCGGAAACTTTGTTAGAAGATCTTTACCGTAAGAAGCTTTGCATAAGCTTTTATAAATCCCCTTGCATTAAATATAATCGGTTATCGACGAAACGGATTAAAGCCTAGCCTGGCTGCGGCGAATCAATAAATTTTTTTCGACAATAAGAACAGTTTCGTAATTAAATAATGTACTTACCATTCGACGGAGGCTCCATTTGACTCGTTTCTTTTTATGAATCATAATTTCTCTACGATAAGAACAGCTGTGTCGAATGGGAATGGTAGACCGGTAAAGAATAAGACGTAACGAGAGTTTTTTATCTTTTTTTTTTTTATAAAATCAAGTCATAGCGCACTGATAGATTTTTAATGTCAGTATACATAATTTACTCTTGTTTCTTGATCTTCGTAGCATACCCGCTCATAACGGGCGTTCGGTCTACCTCGCATGTTTAATAGTCATGTCGAGATCGATCGATCACTCGTTTTTGGTGCATTGTTGAGAACATGCGATTTGAGCACAAGGTACGACGAACGCAGATCAGTAAAGCTATTCGGCCATTCTCGCATCTTGTGCATCTTCTCATCGCTGAAATACTTTGATTACCCGCCTTTCTCTCCCCCTTTCTTCCCTCTTCTCGTTCCAGCACTCTCACCTACGCTATCATTCATACGCATACATGCACGCATACACATACATTTTATCTCTTCCCTTATTTTCTTTTTCTCTCTTTTTTTTTCTCCATCCGTTTACTTTAAGCGTTTAATAAGAAAGAGTACGGATACTCACTCACAGAGAGAGAAGTGTTGTGTGTTAAAAAAAAATAATTTATATTTCATTTAACGCATCGGTCACTTTTAGCCGCATTTCCATCGATTTAACGTCTTATAACATTATTACGCAGTATTACAACGATTCCGCCTCTTCTCGTTGGTCGATTTGTTCCATCTCTTTTTTTTTATGATTTTTCGTTTTAATATAGTAACGAACTTATACGAGTAGATAGAATATACACGTCTTAATACGGTCGCGATTTATTAAATACAAAAATTATTATCGCTATTGCGGACCTGTGTGTGCTATGGATATTTATATCGTACAAAGCATATCTTTCTTCCTCGTTTGTATGTTCTCTCTTTCTGCTTTTTCGTTCTCTTCACTCATACCTCTTCCATTTTCTCCAATTTTTCTTACTCGCATTTTGCGAAACCTATCGCGATTTCTTCCCGTAATTTTCTTTCGATCGTTCCTGTCGGACACACAGTCCGCGCGCGCGCGCTTCGATAATATTTATATTCGCGGTATAGCGCACGAGAAAGATTCGAATCTCATCCTTAGATATTGCAAATATAGTTTTCCTTCTATCGCGAGAAGAGTGAACGGATCGAGAAACCCATGCAAATCAGTCTTTCGCGACGATCCCAATGTTTCACTTCATTCTCACCTCATTTCCGGACTGAGCTCATTCGCCATGACGTTCTCGTCGCATCGCCCGCAATATATCCCGTGATATATTCATTATACAATTTTTTTACTATAACCCATAAATAATGATAAAGAGATAGCCGCTAAGATAAACGCTGGCACTTTTTATGACTTTTGTCACGCATTTATCATTAAATTTTAACTACGTTAGCTTTTATGAGCAGCAGACCGCCGTAAAAATTTATGTGACACGTGGAGGGTGAACTTTTTTCCCCGCTTCATTATTCGTCGTTTTTCATACGGAGAAAAGGAAGCATTTTTTTCGTTTCGTCCCTTCGAAAGAGTGTTACATTTTGACTTTGCGACATTTTTCGATTACGTGCGTGCGTATAATTTCGATTGTATTGTATTTCGTGTTGCGTCTTGCATCTCTTCGCGACATTTTCGCAAAGAGATTGTAAACTCGGATCGGAAAAGGCCACTCTCGAGAGGCCGAACTTGGATAGCGAAAGATGTGGCAGGTCTTTTATTATAAATGAGAACAAGAGAAGTCTCGGTTGAAAAGTTGCGCGGAAATGGTTTATCGTCAAAGTGGATAAAAGCTTTAATGCGTTACTATCGCGAGAATTTCGCACAAATTTCTTGACGGCGCAAATTGGTCCTCCGATCGCTCCCAGGCACAATTAAGACCGTTGTGAAAGGCAGAACTTGTTTCGTTTCCAATAAATAAGTCTGTACCAGCGATAATAAACACATTTAAAGAGAAATAGGAACGCAAAAGGAATGTGAAAATTCTATTTATTTTCATAATAATTTAAGTTGCGTCGCATTTCCCGATTTATCATCCTCCTTTTCGTCGAGAAAAGAGCATTCTTTCACAATCGCCTTTTTCATGTCGCGCGCATATTTTATATTTATCGTTATTCGCATCAGCAGTTATATATTATATTATATAAAATGCATTAAGCGAGTTCTCATGTTTCATGTTTTTATGTTAGAAAAGCATTCGTATATACGCTTTTTCTTTCTAATAGAAAGCAATTTTCATAAAAATAAGGGAATTTATTTGCTGATGAAATTGCTGTTAAATAGAGAATACATTTAATTAACAATATTGGGATTTCGATAAATTGTCAGTTGTTTCGCGATATACTGACCAATTCACGGCCGCAATACAAATTGCCAGACCTGTTTCCTCGTTCGTTAGGCGAAAATGCGGCGAGAACGACGAACGGCTCCCGTCCGTTTTTCCCTTCTCTCTGTTTACTAATTATGCTTCACAGTACGCCCGTGTGCCCGTAACTAGTCGGCCGAATATATAGACACAGACGAATACACGCCGAGGAAGGAATGGAAGACTTTTATAGATTAAATTTGACGTAAAATGAATTCCGCGCCTGTGCATCGAGAGAGACGGCGTTTTTTATTTGGAGATGGAGCGTTATCATTATAATATATATTATGTATATATTCCTATGCGTGTGTGCATCGGTTTCGCGTGGTGTGTATGCACATTCGTATGTGCGTGTATGTGTATTGTGCACGCTTGTCACGTGTCCATTTCTTTATTCCAGTGATTTACGCGTGTATGCACCGTAAAAAATGATACAATTGCGTACGACGAAAAATAGAGCGGGACGTCAATGGTGCTCTTAAATATATTTTACTCTCACAATCAGTGAATTACGTATCTACGTTTTATGTATGCGTGTGTATACGGACGCGCGTTTGTCCGTAGAAATTATTTACGACCACCGTTATAATTATTAAGCGGACGCGAGTGAAACGAAGTGCCTTGTTATTGGTGATTTTCTTTCCACCGTTCGTAATTTTCCTTCGTAATTTCCCGACAAGACTAAAGAGATGCCCGGAGATGCTCATGCGGGTAAAAAAAAAAAATAATAATAAAGGGAAAAAAGAAGAGTCTTTCGTGCGTGGGATAACATATGCATGTGGTTTGAAGAGCAGCCGTGCGCGTATTCTTCGATGCAGCTTCTCCATATGCACATTCATTCCTCCCGTTCCGCGAACGATGTAAATGAACTACGAACGAAGATAGAGCAGCTTTTTTTTCAGTGCACGCGGGTCCAGGTGTACGCGCGTCGAATAACGCCGGGTATCATCTCACTGACAACTCGGAATGGGATAGACCGTAATCCCCGTACGTATAGACTTTTTAATTTAATTTCACTCCGGAGAGACAACAGAGAGAGAAATGTGAAATAAACATATCTCTGAAACCGACGGTTTTGCAGAAATAATAAGATTTCTATATTTCGATATTTGCGCCTTTTTTCGCCCAATGTTATTTCACATTAGTAAAGCAGCGATTTTACTTTTACACATTTATAGGTATGCATATTTCTCTAGCTTTTTTTTAACAAAGTCCATAATGAACGGGAGTATCACGCTGTAAAAGCTTGATTGCGTGCTGCCGTGTTTTGACTATTACGTGACAATAAATTGATTATTGTAATGAAACAAAAAGTGGGTATTGCATGTAATGGGTTTACATGTGTATATGTGCACGACACGAAGCGGAAAACTTTTTACAGCTTTTACTGCGTAAATTTCGCTAAACGGAATCCTATTATTCTGTTGTGTTAGCGGCTTTAAATTTGATTTGAATCTTTTGCGTGATTTCGACGGTGTTGTAAACTGGGTCTCGCGGCGTAATACAAAACGATGCAAAACAATTTTATATATGCTGCTATCAGAAGAGTCAGTCCGCATGTGTCGAATAAATTACAAGATGTTGCGGGATTCACATATTAACAGTTTTGAAATTCACGTTATCTACGCGCAATTACATTTCAAAAATATTTCTTAATTTTTGAAGATAATTAACGTAAAAAATTTGTATCACAAAAAGAGAGCGATAGCTCTATGTATCATCATTAATTTGCAAAAATCTCACGATCTCAGGATTGCAAAGCCTTCAATTAGAAGATTATTTTGCCATTTCAACTGCTCACAAAAGATAATTTCTAAATAATAAATTATTTTTCATATTCTTCGTTTTACATGTAAATGTAACGGATAATTTTTGTTTCTCGTAAAAACAAAATGACATTTTGAGTCGCAAGATTTTGGAAGCTTAACGATTAATACATCTTTAGAAATGTATCACAAGTAAAATGGTGCAGGTGCATTTAAGTAAGTGAAAGTGTTGAAAAAAGTGCACATTCAAATTGTTTGATTGTTATTATTTATGGTAAGTTGCGCTTACGGCGTTTATAACGCGGGTTATGTAATTTCGAAACGTACACACTCGAAGAAGTGTTAACGAACGTAGTGTCGACAAATGATAAAGAGGCTTTCCGAAACTTTTGTCAAGTCCTACACCTCGTTAATTCACGATGACATGTATGTAATGCAGTCATATTTAAATGATGATGATTCGCAAAGAATTCGAGAAAAGATAAGAAAGGCCGATTTTTTTGCCGTATTTTACACGTTGGAGGAGCGTATCTTTGCGGAAAAGATCGAGAAACTTAAGAGAAGAGAATGCTCGGATAGATGTCATTTGTTCACATTGTACAATGATTTTTTTCTTGATTGTTCAAGCATTATTTGTTTGTTGTCGGAATACTTAATAGGTACTTGGTAGATTTTTGTCGGCGTTATATTTACGGCGAATCCATATACGGATACGCCGGATCCTGGATCATGTGACGATCGTGGATCGAGAATTCTAAAGTCTCGCGCGAAATGCGACGAGTATCGGCGACATCGATTTATAGTAGTAAAGTAATCAGCTATTTCTTCAGTACAAAAAATATGATTTGATTTAAATAAATGCTATTAATTCAACAAATAATAACAAATAATAGAATATTCAACACATCTTCCTAAAAGATTTGATATAATAAAGTAATAAGCTGATAATCCGAAAGTTTAACTAAATATAATATTATATTGAAAACAATTTTATAAATTTTATACAAACACGCACGCATGCACGCACACACACACATACACACACACACACACACACATACATACGACACTCAATTTTGCTTTGCATGTTTTATGTATTAAAAAAATTGATTTTTAAATATATTCATTATTACTAATTTTTCTAAAATTATTATTATATTAATTACGTAAACCGAGACTGACCGCTTTACTTATAATGACCAATGGTTTTACTCTCAAACACTTCGAAGTCTTAGAAAGAAATTCAATAGATTGATACTGAGACTGTAACTATTGAGGATCAAAGGATTAACGAAGATTTTTCACCATCTTGAGGAAATGAGAAAGTAAGCTCGAGAATGTTAGGACTGCAAGAGAATCAATCGTACATTTGCTTTGTAAGAAAAGAACTCGAAAAATCTTTTGAAATAACTATTCTTCAAGTAAAATAAAAAAAATGTTGACATATTTGATACAAACAACTATAATGTTACCACAGCTATACTTTTTTTTTTAGACTTACACTACTTTTCGTGATACTTTAGCGTTTGTCACTATCGCGAAAAGTCTGTAGCAATCGTATCGTTAGTAACGGTAACTGCTACATATCGCACGGTGGAATCGTTGTAACGTCGAGATTGACTAAAGACGAAACGTATCGCTGAAAAATGCACGCTACAATCGGTGATAGATATAGTGTTGGTGAATCGATACTCGTCAGACACGCTCATACCGCGACCGTCACCTCATTACGTAAGGTAACAATGTAACAAGTGCTACGGTGACGCAAAACGCGACTCCTTCCGCATGTACATACGCAGCGTGTGTTTCGGACCTCGAAAGTGTGTTCAGTTTTCCAAGCTCGATTGTATTTGCAGCTCGGCTGGGCAACAGCATACTACACCGCATGGAGCAAAGTGGTCCACAAACGACATGAAAACGGTCACAAATCATTAATAAGGTTTGCTATTTTGCAGCGTTTGAATATATTCGTTAGAGTCCGCGCCGCACGTGTTTTCTTAACGTAGCGTATTTCGTTGCGGAATGCAAGTTTGTCATGCATGCTGCTTGTTATGACTCGCTTGCGTCGCTTGCTTTTCCACTCGATGATAGATGCCGTGCTATTTCCCGCACATGTTTTGCTACGTGTAACTAGCGTGATCCGGTCGTAACAATCGTGCGGGCTCTTCTTTTCGTTCTCCATCTGCATAATCGCGTTATATCAATCACGTCACACGCGTCTGTGTCACGGCGCCAAATCTGCAGCGACCCTTGTTTTGTAACATGCCGGATAATATCCATAATATGCATTGCAGTCTGCAAAGAGAACGAATGAAGAAAAACTGACGAGAAAATGTGTATTGTGTGGCGTGAGATTATAACAAACTGACTCTAAAAAGAAAGAATGTGAACTTTTTACAATCGAATATAATATAATTAGATCTGAGATTTTAAGATCTATACACTCGCGTCTTTTTTTTTTGTACGATGTAGAATGCTGTCACTTCAAAATTTCGATTCGCTTTAAATTCTTTGTACTCTAGATGCACAGAAGCATATCGTTGCAATGATTATTCACTATTATTTTCCTGCAACTCTATAATAAATAATTTAAAGAAACAATAATTTCTTTTTACAATTTTTTAAATTGTAGCATTTAGTAGATGTTTGATATTTTTTCAATAAGCATAATAAAACGTTTTAAATTAAAATCTAAATAAATGAACATGTATATACATATATATAGAGAGATTTTAATTTAAAACATTATATATATACATATATATACACATACATATCCGTATATATATTTATATGTAAAGTGATGTTACGAAATTCAAAGGAAAGTAAAATAATATGTCAAGTTTAGGGGAAGAGAGAGTCCCAAGAAATCATTTATATCAATTGAATGTAGTTGACACAGATATCTGGCAATTTAGAGGAGCTAGGAACGCTAAACGTGCTCTCGAAGTTTCAGTTGTTTCACATACTTAGCATTCGTCTTTTTTTTGCCGACCTTAGCATCGAATTTTGTAACGCATGGTCGCTATTGTCTCTATAGAACTCCCATTAAATGGACTGTCGTAATATTCGAGCTTTTAATTGGGAAATCGATACTTGTAATGTCTAAGTCCTATGTCAGAAGTCGTCCACGGATTAGAGCCAATCCTCTCCATGTTTCTCTCGTGTTAAACATGGAGAATTAGCTGGCAGCCCGGCATTAATTTCTATTTACATAGTAAAACGTTTCTCATAAATAGCACTATTAATTATATTCGTAATTTTTTGTTTTTATCTCTGTTTTAACATTATACTCTCATTCTCTATAACAGATAATCAACGCTATTAGACAATAGGACTTTTGCATCGATAATAGTAAGTACTAACAATGATGATAGTAACTGCAGTATGATGATAATAGTTTTAATGATATAATATCGACAATAATAGTATATAGTTTAGTCTTCAATATACATATATGTATATATGTTATGTATATATATATATAATCTTGTAATATATACATATGTGTATACATACACACATACATATATATAGATTCTCTCGATTATAATAATACAAGTTTTATAATATCTCTATATCGTCGTTCTCATGTATGCGCGCGCGTGCGCGCGTGTGTGTGTTGTGTTTGTGTGTGTATTATATACATAGAATATACGCTTTTATAATAATTTACGGTAATCGAGATAGCATAAATTTCTACATTCTCTCTCTTAATATTTTCTCTCAATTTGTAACATGCACATACACACACATACATTCTCTCTCTCTCTCTCTCTCTCTTTCTTTCGTCCAGTTTCACGTAGCGTCGTTCTCAATCCCATTGCACACTTTGAAAGCGTTTTAGTGATATCACAGTGATTTCATTGTTCCAATATCATCGATAGAGTAAAAGTCCGCCGGCGACTTTGGCGCGCGAATTCGTCGTAATGCACCCGCATGGTAATCGCGATCGCTCGTTTCGGATCCGAGTCGTCCAACGAGCGCATAAATCTGGCGAGGCGATGACGGGGACATAAATCTCGGTTGACACAAACGACCCTTCGTAACGAGCACGAGCAACATTTAAAAAGGTACAATGAAATACGAGCTAAAATTATTCGTAATGCATAAGTAACAGATTTATGTTAATCCGATATCGCGAAATTGACGCAATGACCATTTATTTCGAGTTAATTAATCTGCCAGATAATGATATATTATTCTTTTTCATCAGTTCCATCTGATATTAAGCGTGATTTATAAGGAATTGCAGCTTTAATTGTGAAATGCAGGCTACTATTCCTTTTTTGCTACAAAACATGCTACAAAACATGGTTTCTATCATTACAACTTTACCGTCATGTTAGTTAGATAGACTTCTTATACGATGTAAAACTTTCTTGTCTCTCCGTGTTGGCAAAACTGATAAAATGAATGGCGATAATATTTTCCTGTGTGAGAATAACTTAAAGTGCACCGAATATATGTAATTTATTTGACAGACTAATTTGTTGTAATTTAAAACTATTAGGAAATAATTTTAATCAGCTTGACCTACGCGAGCGAACAACACGTTCTTTCTTCTTCCGGATGATATTTCTCATTATTCTGCAGTGAATCGACTGTCGCGCGTACACAACTGCAGCGAAACGAATTTTCTTTACATTCAAATAATCCGGAATGTCGTCTCGTTTATACACACGTGCGCGCGCGTGTGTGTGTGTGTGTATCCGATTCATATAACTATAAAAATTCCTTCATAAACTTCGATGCGGTTCGCTTCTCTCGAAAATTTGGAATAAAGAGAAATCATAACGACTGTACGCGCGCGCGCGCTCACCAACATGATATTCCACACGTGCGGTCTCGATTGTAAGATAAAAACTGTGTTTTATCGCGGTTGCAATAAATCGCGGAGCGCACATTATGACGGCGCTCTAAGGCCGCGCGTTTCAGTTCAGCGGAAATGCTTAATCCGCAGAGGGAGATTGGGCAAATGAAGTCTGAGCCTCGAGATTTGTGTTCCCGGGGAAAACGATCGCAGCTCGTTCACCGTCGCGGTGTCTACCGTTTCCTATCGTCCGTTCTCATTTTTCCTCGGGAAGAATAAACTTTCCCGTCCCGCCGAGTTACTTGCAACTGGGACGGACGACTCGAAGTCGGCGAGTTGGCGCGGACCAGCATTAATTCTTTTCCTCTTCTCTTGGGAAAATCCAGAGCGATCTTTCCGCCTGACTTTCCGTAAGGTTTACATACGATAGCGCGAGAGGGATGTAACGACGGCCTCGCGCGACGCCAGTACCATCGCCGTCGGCGTATTGGAAATAACAGATAGAATCGATCGTTGGATCCCTACTTTGATTAGTAATATCTAATTAATAGTTAAGATATATATATATATATATATTAATAATAGTAATAACAGAGTAATATATATATATAATATACACATGTGTACAATGTATGTCGGTATTCAAGTGCATTCGCATTGTATCGCGAGTGGCGTGTTATGCACCATATTAGAGTCAGACTGTACGGGTGTGACCAAAATGATTGTAGGAATTAGATTACGTAAATCGTTGCGTTTATGGCTCTCACGCGAATTATGATAGCTTAATTTCAAAACTGTACAATTACACTGCTTAGAGAACATCGTTTAGACGTAAAGTAGATAACTGACACACATAGAGAGTTTCCGAAAGACATGTTTGCAAAAAATCTTCACCACGCCTAAAGCGATTGGTGTTGTACACGTATTAATTGATGACAATTGGTAAACGGTTATAATTCTTATCCATTACTTACATTTATCTCAATCTTAATGATTTGCGCTATTTCTTTACACGGCCATTTATATTTTACTCGCTAATGTCTTATGTATTTAAAATCATTTATGATATTATCTCATTCGTACAGTTCATTCAAATCAAAGTGTCTATATTCGTATCTCGCTCTCTCGATATCTTTTCTCGATATAATCAATGGAATTAAATGTATAATTATAGCATAATTCAATAATCGTATCCGCCCGTCTAGTATTCGTAAAGACTAAAATATTTTACGTAATATATTTTTAATTTTCGTTCAATTATTCCTTGGAATTATGTTACTAATTGTTCACATTAAAAATTTTATCATCAGATATCTTTTCTTGAGAAAAATAATTGTACTCTTGCTTGTGTTTAATTTGGCTATATTTCACAGTATCTGAAAGAATAGCCACTTTCGAATTATAATAATAAAAAAAGAGAATTGTTATTACATAAAGTCCATAATATCATTTTTAAATATCAAAATAAAATGACTGGAAAAATATATGCGTGTTAAGTAGAAAAGTAGTATTTACGAGTTACTTTACACTTGCACGTTTTGCGTGAGATAAATGTGCTAATTTCTATATTAAACAGCTGATCTCATTGATACATGATGCGATAAATCAAAAAATCTTTTTCTAACTTTTTGTTCCATGATACAAATGGAAATTGAAAAGTTTTCATTAGAGTAATTAGAAAATAAATGGGACCAACACAATAACGGAAAATATTTTTATCGAACAAAATGTAACATTGGATGAATATAATTCAATCAGCTGATATATAAAAAAATTAATGTCTTTTGCTCCTCTCTAAGGAGCATTTATTACCTATAAATATTAGAATTGAAAAAAATCACGTTTTCTTTTCGATGAAAGAAAAGTCGATCCAGTGATGCGCTCTTTAAATTCCTATTGAATTCGCGTGACTTTACACGATCCTGTTTACATATTTGTCGTATTAGCACTTTGACGCAAATAACCACGGCAGGTCCAACGATCGCGGCATTCGTGCAATCGATTACCATAGTGTGGAAACACACGTCTTTCTTCTTTCATAATTTTCTTCTTTTTTTTTTCAGTAAAAAGAAAGGCGAGGCGCGCGTTCTTATTGATCCTGGCTATGCTAATAATCCATTGAACGAATGCCACAGTCTTATCAACGAATTCCATATTGGTGCTCTCATATTCCCCACCGTGATCACTTGCTATCCCGAATTACCCTTTTTCCCTCAACTATTTCAACTATCATCTCATCATAGGATCAGGAAAAAAGAGAGGACGTGGAAGTAATAAAAAAGTAGTATAACAAATAAAAAGAGAGAGAAAGCAAGAGAAGATTAAGTAGAATAAAAAGTTTATATAAACTAAAGTCCTGAGTGTCTGCAGCACTTACAATTAGATAGGCTTATATTGTCAAATTATACAATAGAGAGAGAATATAATAAACTATTTACTATATTAATTGTAGTTAATAAATTCAGATAAGATCAAAAAAATAGTTGAAGATTTTGAGTAGTGCGAGCAACCATTAATGTTGATGACAGTTGAGAGAGAACCTGAGGGACTCTTAGAAAGTTGAACAAGAAGCAAGAAAGGAAGTGATAGAGAGCGAGACGCGAGAATATACGTACGCACACACGCTCCTAAGCAGGCATACTCTTAAACATCACGGAACCAGACGCGCGAGATGTGTTTATCGATTTATCGTTGTGGTGTATTGCGCGTCACGTACGTGCATAAGCGCGTACATTTCCGCTAATGTACACGCTGTATTGGGCGTATAGGATTTATGATGCTGGAGCTTATCGTTTCTCTCTCTCTCTCTCTCTCGCTCGCTCGCCAAATCGAACACATGAGATCGACAAAGAAGAATGAACGTCGTCTCTTTGGAAATTTCGGAAGAGGAGAATTTCGGAGTCTCGCTCGCGTTGTGATCTCTCTTGACAAGTCGCTGGAGAGGGCGCTGCAAAGATTTCGGTTTGATGGATTGAAATGAGGAATATTGTTACACGGTGTTGTGTTTCCGCACTACAGCGAGCACAGGTGTGCGAGACATCGTTCCTTCCTCTCAATCTCGCGGCCGTCCCTTTTCCGCGTATGATCATTTCGCGAGAATCTCATTCGTACTGCGACTTAGGAGCATCTGTTTGCTGGCAGGCACGGGATTTCCGTCTTACGGAAATAATATTTCTGTCTTAGGAGCGGTCTAATTGGCGGATCTATTCTGCACCCCTTTGAGAATTAACCGATCGTCCTCGATCATTCTGTCGTTCGTTGTGTCACTTTTCCCGTTATTGTTACACAGCCAGGAGTAGAATACATCCGCCGTGTGTCGTGTGCAAACGTAAACAGCAAAGTATGATAAACTCTTGGGCGTGACGGCGATGTCGGGGGGACGAAATTGGAGTAAATGGAATATACGCACGCGCACGGCCATATACGGTTCGCTTTATTTTTTTAATCTAGATTTGCGTTTAATTTTGGACCCTGCGACGCGCAAA
The DNA here is from genome assembly GCA_021460005.1 of Tetramorium alpestre. Classification (NCBI taxonomy): domain Eukaryota; kingdom Metazoa; phylum Arthropoda; class Insecta; order Hymenoptera; family Formicidae; genus Tetramorium; species Tetramorium alpestre. Next base: position 698,962 of record JAJVSH010000078.1, on the reverse strand, counting down.
GTGATTATTCATCGTATATTGGACAGCGTGCGTGCGCTCCCGTTTTCGCACATCCGCACACACCGCTCACACGTACGTACCGACAATGCATGATTGAGGACACAATCTGCGATTGATCGTTTCGCGCCGATTTATTCTCTCGCGATATCTCCTTCGAACGAACGATCGTTTTCAACAAACAGAAGATTGATTATTGCTGTACAGTTAGGCTGCGACAGAGGAACCTGTTTTGTAAAATAGAACTTCTGTGTCACTTATACTTGCTCTCGTACGAAAGGAACTACATGAACACACTACACGCGGCACTAGCACGCATCCTATACGCACACCCCCTCCTGCACGTACGTGACAGAATTGTTAAATCCTATATGTATATATATTTGGTAAATTCTTCGTTAAAAGTAACATCGAAGACTCACAATTGGAACCCCGGACGTTTAAAGGGGCCGTCTCGGACCCACGACGCGCGATTATCTAATTAATAGGAAACGTACCATATATTCTCACGCATTCTCATTTATTTGTCAGTAGATCTGCCGACGATCTTCAACGCTGGTTGGTGTTGACGTGACCGATCGATCACGGTGTTCGTAGGGTTTCTCCTTCCTCCTTCGATCGCGCCCTCGTTACGTTCCGCCGCAGTTATCATGCGTGGCAACGCGCATACAATCACACATACGACTGAACGCTCTCCAAATTGCATCCTGCGCAAATTGTGCTCCTTATCCTCTATCGCGACAGCTGGCCGCACAATGCTCAGGTAGCGCGCGCGCGCGCGCGTGCGCCGTGAAATTTGCAAGCCGTCCAATTATTTTTCCATGACGAGACTGAGTGTATTTACGCGAGCGCGTGCATGCTGCGTCGCAACTTTGGATTGTCATGCCTTTCATAAACGTGACCAAGAGATTAGGCACGGAAATAGTGTCCTCCATCCGTATCAGCCGGCATAATTTCCTCCCGCTCTCTCTACCTCTCTAGCCTTTTGGAACAAGTGGAAGGAAGAGTGGCCAGTAAAAGAAAAATGTGCGCAAAGATGGAGGAAGGAGCGATATGCTGCCTCTTGGTCTTCGAAGCGATTTACTTTGTAAGGTATGTCATAAGTTGGAGAGTAATAATCCGTGCGCGGCGGATTATGTTCCCTTGGCCAGCCAAGTAGAACAGCGTACTCTTCGTTGATCTGTCGCATGCAGCATGTATAAAGTTCACGTGAGTTACGTAAAGGTAGTAGTAGATTACGATCCCGCTTATTAACGGGCCTAATTAATGGATCTCTCTAGTAATCGAAATCTTAGCTCAATAAAGTTTTACGCACTCTGCTTCTCTATCACTTAGTAATGTAGAAACAAAAATTCTGCCTGTGACAGTTTTGACATTTTTCTTAAAAAGTTCCTCTCTCTTTCTCTCTGGTCAGTTATGGATCTCGCGTATTCAGTATGACTTGCAACATGATATATCTCACGCTTTCGGAATAAAGTTGTACGTTGATTTGATAGTCGCAAAAAGAGTTGGTTTTTCCTTTCTTTCCTTTTTTTTTTTTTTTTTGAAGAATGACAACAATCTCCCAAAGGAATACATGAATCCAGAGACATGTCTCGTCTCTCATTCTTCGCACGTGCAGTTCGATTCTGCAGTTTTCCAGCGCTCGTTTTGTATTCCGAAAAAATCAGCTGGAAAAACTTTTTTCGATCTGAAACACGAACTTCTCGTCTTGTCGCAAACTCGACGCGCATTTCCGATTCCATCTTTCGCAAATGTTCCCGCGGCATTGTAAAATCCCACCTTCCTCTTATGAAAGTTCCTCTTGAGGATAAGGCGAGGAAACAGATCGGGGATACCGCGCGACGCGATCGAGAAAGCATCCTCGGAGGTACCGTCGAGGAGGTACCTTCACATATCCGAGGACGGAAAGTATAATTATCGCTAGCGTCCCTCTTGGTCGACGCTATACTGTATTGCTCATTTAAACAATATTCGGCGGAAAGCGCGGCGGAAGTCCTTGTTGAAGACTGTGTAAATGAAGGGATTCAGCGCCGAATTGGTGTAGCCGAGCCAGAAAGCGATTACGAAGGCCTGCGAGGGTATATCGAAAGTAGGAAAGAGCGGTTTGACGATGTAGAGGACAAAGAAGGGCAGCCAGCAAGCGATAAAGCTGCCCATTATGAAGCCCAGAATCATCGTGGCGCGCTTCTCCTTCTTTCTCGCTATCCTCCTCTTCTCTCTCTCCGGATCACGCTGCTTCATCGTCTTGCCGTCACCGCCGGAGTCGTCCTTGCCCGCGTGTTTCGCCGCGTCGCCGTGTTCCCTCTTCAACTTACCTACATGCTTGCGACCGAAGATCGGCTGGCACAGTCGCAGCTTGAGCGGCTTCACCACCGCGCATCTCGACACCACGCCGCTATCCGACGACGAGGGATCAAACTCGGACACCATGTCGACGTCGATGCCAACGCTGGGCGCCCGGCATCGCGCCGTCACATTCTGCCCTCCTGACTGTCCGTCCCCGTTCACCGACAGGGTCGCCTTTAAGCTGCTCTTTTGCGCCGGCACTGGTATACTCACCTGCAACAGCAACGTCGTACGTCGTCATGCATAAACGTTAGACATTTCGCTCTTTAATTTCGCCCTTTGTTTCTCTTAAGGGGGTATTCCATACAACATTTTTTTTTATATGGGAAAATGCTCGGGATCCTCAGTGGGAAAGCTGTTGGGGAAAATATTCGAACGTTACTGAATAGTAACATCAAATATTCCCTCTATATCTGGCTTGACCGTTTTACTCGGGGATCTCTTTTCTTGCGTAACCTTGGGGAAAATGAGTAAATTATTGCCAAGCCACACATCAATTTTCCTACCGTTTATGCGGGAACAACGTTATATGGAATACCCCCTTTACTGTTGTCGAATATAAATTTGAAATTTTTTATTACTGGGAAGAAAAATTTTCTTTGACAAAGTTGAAGAGAAACTTCGCTGTCGCTCAAGTTAAATTTAATTAAAACTTATATAAACTTAAACGTAGGCGTAGTAGGATCGCACGATCGTGAAATAATCGCTGCATGTTTTATGCACGTGCACGATGTAACAGCCGCCATATCAGCATTGTCTAGTGCTGGGTGAGCATATTACTTCGCTAGAACAGGTTCTTTGCAACTTTCTAGATATCTGCAATATTATAAACTCTCAGCTGTTAGTTTTAAGATAAGATTTTGCATATGCAGCAAATTTGTTAATTATGTTGAAAATAAATTCACCGCGAAATTTTTCTAATCCGCAAGAGCACTTAGCAATCACATTTTTTAATTTTTATACGAGATGAAAGTTAATTCAAGTGATATTATGGAGATTTGCAAAAAAAGGACAAAGCGTAACAGAATATTATAATATTCTATTGGATTATGTGAAAGCAAGAGCAGATTATTCATTTTTCCGTTTTTCATTAAAGTTAATCAGTTTCACATGCAAATTTCTTCAAATTTCAGAAATGTCATAGAACAGATAGTTACGTACGTCTATCTTTGTGTACATGTGATGTATGATTTTCATACGAACAGGCAGGATTATCACGAGACTCTTTGACATGCAGCTGTTATACGAAGCCCGAGGTAACAAAGGCGGGCGTGTTCTTGCGCTCAAGTTTGAACGAGAATTCGCGTAATTGCACGACAGTCGGAATGGGAAACTCATCCCCGTGCAATTACGTCCCTGCCTCGGAATAAAACTGTATTTTCGTACGTAATTACAAACGCGACTTCGCACAGGCATACGAATTTTCCCCCGGTGCACACCGCTGCATAATCTTGACAAACGAACGGAATCCAATCTTGTAACGTGATTTAATGCTCGACACAAAAAGCAATTTATTCCCCGCAAATTTTTGATATTGATATAAGGAAATACTTGACGCCGTTTACAGGCTTTGGTATTGAGTGAAGCAAAATGTTTCACATCTTTCACTCGAAACAGTGGATATTCATTTGCCGTAATGCAAGTTATCCCATATAAATATTATTCAATAGAATGTCGATAAGCACTAATACGTTGGTGACTTTGATATGTAATTATAGACCTATTGTCATACAAGTGCATGTATATGTCTGAATATTGATTGACGCATCTCGATAGAAAATATTTCCATGCGTCAGAGAGAAAGAGAGAAAGAGAGTCACGTATCAATTTGATAATATTTGATGTAAAGCAATATGACTGTCATCGGTAGAATGTTCTCGAGTTTTAATTTATCAAGATACCGAAGTATAAGTTATGAAGAACGATAAAAGACTGTAATCTGTAATCTGGTGAGATCTGGTGGCAAAAGAAATCTCGTATTAGGTCGATTGATCATATATACTGTGATCCGCGATAGTGATATCGCTGCCGTATTATGCCCTCTTTCATTGGGATCTTTGTCCAATTCAACTTCATGAACTGTATTTCAATACGATAAAATATCTGATTCCGAAGATTTATTTGTTCTATTTTTACCATGCAAGACATCGATGATATGTGATAAGAGTAATGGTGAATGTTGGTACATTTGTACAAGAAAAAACTGATAGAAGAGTATGATAAGAGAGACAATTCCAAAATAAAATTTGCGGAAAAACCTTTATATATTTTGATCGCATGGATATAATTAACACATATGAATCATAGTTCATTTATGTAATATACGAACATCAAATTTGAGATTGTTACAAATTATCGTCGATCGTAAATAATCCAAAGTCAACACTTTTCCACAATATTGTGAAAGATTTACGCACTTTACAGTGATTTTATTTTATTCAAGATTAAATCAGAAACACACCGTGAAGATTTGAAAAACAGAACTAGACGTCGCACAATGTGTAATAATTTTGAGAAATATATAAAATATTATAATACTAAATACTTTAAAAATATTTCTATAATGTTTCTTCGACTAATAATCGTGTATATTTCCCGATAATTATATTTCAAGCTTCGAATTTGTTTCGAACGCAGAAATATTGTTAAAACGATTAAAAATCCTACCTTCAGCGTGTCCTTCTCTTCCATCGGTATACTAATGCCTCCGCCGGGATCAGCCTCTGACGTGCTGACATCGCTAGCGAAGTCGCATGTGACAATCGGTATCTGGACCGGTTGGTTCTCGATCGTGGCAACGTTCTCCATGACTGATCCCGGAGGTTTCTTACTGTCGGTTGCCGGGGTGCTCTGAGTGAAGCTGGTCTGCCTGATGTCAGGCGATTCCGGCGGCACCGCACGTGGACGGGGCTGTTTCCGGATGCCGCGACGCGCGCGAGCCTTGGCAGCGAAGTATATACGTATGTACACGAAGACCATGATGCAGGATGGGATGTAAAAGCTGCCCAGAGCAGAGTAAAGGACATACCCGATGTCCTCCGACAGCTGAAACAGAAAAAAAGGCAATTCTTCATTTCAACGCTCTTATATTTTCTAGCTTAATATCACTTTTAATAGCAACTTTATTTTTAATGTTGATTTTATTTATGAAATATATTGATTTTTATTATTACTTTATCGAATCGAAAAACGTTTCTCCTAAATATAGCACTCCTTAGGGCACATTTATTGACAAAAGAAAACGCGTTTTATTAGCATGCGAATAGATCAATCGTATTCTTGTACTGAAATAAATATATTTCAAGGTTAACAGATACATTTCGTTATAACTTTACACACATTCACACACACACACACATATATATGTATATCGGACAGTATTTAACGAATTGCTGGTTATATGGGTCAATTGATTTTCTGTTGTCATCCGCACGATATGTTCGATATCCGTACGAGTGATTGCAGTAGTCTTCGGAATAAACTCCCGTTCTGTGGAAAGCACTCTAATTTTGGCGCTCTATTTCTGGGAAGATCTGATTTCGATGTCGAGGATGCACAACACACTTTTACAGCGGCGCTCAGAATGTGTTTAACTAGATTTACGCCGCCGGTATGTACATACGTGCAACGGACCGCGTTACAATCTCGCTTTAAGAGCTCCCGCGCCACGTCCGCGTCGGGCGTAAATACAAGTGCCAGAATTTAATTTTACTTAATTCGCGATGCAACGTGCGGTCGCGCGTATAACGCAGGCTTAAACTATATTCAAATTTATGTCGCCGCATAACTCGCTTCGTATGAACGCGTTTCCTAGCGTGCCTTTAACTTCACATGCGCTAATATGATTACTCTTAGTAAGTGCAGTACGACCTTAGTATCTGAGAAGTAAACTCGGTAGCGCGCTACTTGCCGTAATACCTCGTTACGTCGAATTACGAATGTGCGATTACGCGCAGCCCAGTGATTTATATTAAACCGTACAGGGGACGATGATACTATAGTATATACATATGTATAAAGGAAGGTGTATTAAGTATTTGATTCTAAAGTGTGCCGCGGTATGCAAACTTTATCATATTTTTGCATTATAAGTATGTTTACAAATCAAAATTGAGGCACAAAAAATTTTTTCTAAAAACACGTAGATAATTCATAATCATTTCTCGAGAAAATGCAGAGAAAATCGAGAAATGTAATAACTTTGAATGAGAGTGCCATTTCGTGTACACTTTTTGCAAAGCTTTTAGTTTTGTCTATTTTTAGCATAGTATTCACTAGCATTACTCCTGGAATTGCTGTAATGGGCTCAGAAAGGACAGACATCCATTAGAGGGGAAACAGATTCAGAAATTTTAGCCTCGTAACTAGGTTAATTAGGTAATTTTAGGATTTAGTATATGCATATTCATCCATTCTTTCTATCGTATTCCAAAATGCCTTATTCCAAAACGTTGATATATGAATATATAAATATTGACAGATATATACGCATATAGATATATTGCCGGATTTAATTAACACATTTGTATTGCTCCAGTAAATCACTCACTTTTCAATTTTACATCATTGAACGAATTAGAATTGTATATTGTTCGGACATGCAAAAACATTAAATTAGCAACATTAAAGTAACAAATTAAATAGGCGTAATCTAATCACTGAGAGATTCGTAAGGTACCTATTAATTTCTTAAAATCACCCGTCAAAAGCGAAAATTAAAAGACCGTGGCGTGAATTTAAATTCAAATTCTTGGTGGACTCTTCGTTCTTATTCCTCTGCTTTTCATTATTTCCTTTCTCGTGTACGCATCTTGGCGACAGAATGCTTTCTTATCGCGAGAGGAAAAGAAATTTTCAAAGGTGCATCAGGTGTACACCGACCACAGGCGCAAATGCGCGAAATAACGAGCAATTTCTTCAGCTCAGGATTTAAATTTATAAAAGCGCGAAAGTCAATGTGCAGCGCCAAGCAGCTTATTTGTCGGTACAACGCCATCGCGAGAGTACAGATTTATCTTTGTCTCCTCACGTCAAGGCTGGTAGAAGTTTGCGAAATACTTTTAATCATCAGAGCTCTGTCTGCGAAGAAAAAAGTGTTTATCTTCTTTCCGGAAGATTTCTTCATGCGTAAAAAAATTTCAACTGATAGTTTAAATTGTTAACAAGAGAATTATCTTGAATTAATCATTGACTTTAAGAAAAATCTTAATCTACTTCTCCTCCATTTCACGCGCAGGGCTCTATTACAATTACTCTATTTTTTTACAATTATATCCAATTAAATAGAATCCTAAAACAAAATTGCTTAAAGGAGATTTCATTGCAGTATTCATTTTCTTAGTGTAGTGGCAGGTAATATAAATCCGGACGAATTATTCGTCCACTTTAAAAGAATTCTCTCCATTTGGGCACGGAATTGAAGAGCAAGCTGGAAAACCATCGAGGCAGGTAATCCGATGTCATTTTCGTCGAATAAAAATTATTCACGCTTTCCGCCGTTTGCGAGATGTGCGCATTTACATTTTGACGATCTATCAGAGTAAAAAGAGAAAGATTCAATGCGGTTCAGCAAGAATTCCAAACCAATAATCTTCTTCGTCGCGTAGCGAGCCGCTAATACAAAAGTGAATACACACGAAATAACGAGCAATCCCGTGAGCGGCGAATGAAAATTCATGAAAATATGAATAGTAAGGTTGACGTGAGTGGTAACGGACCGTGTGTAACCAGACAATGTAGATGTAGACTGAAAACGAAATTCGTTGGAAAAACCGGAAATCCGTGGAACGTTCCCAAAGGAGATACCTGTCGTGTGCGACAAATATATTGTTTCGATGGCGGAAAAGACAGAAATAGCGCCGACGCTATGATTGGATTATAGAGCCATGTCGAGTGTCAAAGATATATAACCCAAGAAAATTTCCTACAGTAACGCCAAATGGGATTGCCGCGATTGTTGCCTTATATAAATATCCATGCATCTGAGTATAGGTAAACAATGAAGAACATGCGTGAATAATTCGCATGTATCAGTCCAAGATTGGAAATATAAATTTGCACCTGTCATCTACACAAACTACTCTCGGCAAGGTAAAATATTATCTCGGAGGAAACCCATCGAAGACCTCGAATTTCACATCTAACTAAATAATCCACCGAGACTGTTGAAAAGGGGCATTCCGAAAAGAGAAAATAGGGAGAGAGAGAGAGAATGATTCAGCACATTTGCCATTCAATTTATAATGTGTAATCTTCGCCCTTCTCGTCTGACGTCTCTTTACCGTATGTATACAATATATGCCGAAACAAATTACCCGCGCGTGTGCCTGTGATAAATCGATTGCTTTTAGTTTTGTGCGTTCTTGTGGCAGAAAGAGGATGATAGGACAAATGAGGGTGGAAATAACCGGTGCGAAAAGCTGCCAAGAAAAAAATGAGGGCGTTAGAAATGGACTAGTACTTCACTTCTGAATGGAAAAGTAGAAGGATTGGAGAATTGTTCCGGTATATATATTATACGCCCTTCGACTTTTCCTTTTGTCGGAGTTTTAGAGTTTCCTCGCTCGAATTTATTGTGTTTTTCTCTCCCGGATATATTTCACCATCGCTCGATCGCGTATAAAGCTTCCGGCAAGTGTATGGATGAGTAAAATGATGCTGAATACCGGATTACTTACTTTGAGATGTACCACTAAAGAGGAGACTTTTTAAATATTTTAAATATTTGCTATCTAGGTAATATTTTTAAATATTTGCTATCTAGGTAATAATTAATAAGGCGTTGGATAAAATCAATCAGCTATTTATAAAAAATTCTGCCAAATGTGCAACAAGATATTGCGCACCGTGTAGCCGGGAGATTGTTCTATTTATTTATCTTAAAAATAAACAGGCGCCCATTCACGCTCGATATATGAAATGTACGGCCAAAAAGAAGAACTGATTTATCAACGCTCCATATATATGCGTATCGAACGTTTTGGAATGTTAAAGGTTAAAGGCGTGCAATTTCGAAGCGGAGTTGCAAACGCCCGTCCTACTTCCTTTATGCTTGCCGGACGTTGTATAATTAGGATTGGATGGAAAATTGGGGCAAGTGTATGTGTATGTGTGTATGATGCACTGGGAGCTCCTCGTTTTGCACTGGCTGATGATTAGCTGTCTAGCGAGAGAGGAAGAAAGGAAAGGATTGTGCTTGTACACTGTGACCACTCGTACTTATATGAGTTCACTCTGCGACGCAAACCATATCACCGAAGCGTGCTATCCATCGAAATCGTAAGTGCTAGTTTTAGTTTATCGTTATTTATTTTTGCTTCGAAGGTTTCGTGTCATAGCAGTCTAACAGTCTAGGCACGTTCACGTTCCATGGAATCTGGCATGCACGGCATATGTTGGTAAAAAATACCAAATTCTATTGTATCTTCCGTAGTGCACGCGTTGCGCTGATAGTGTAATAGCTACCGTACGCGTACAAAATTACGCGCGTATGTTCAAAAGAGCGAAAAACGAAGGATATTTTTGTTCGCGCTCGCAAATAATTTCATTTCGTCGAGTTCAATTAAAATTTGCGCGTATCTTCTTATTTCTTTCGATTCTCCTATCACCGATTTCTCTCGTTCACTTTCTTTCATCAACATTCCTTTTAACTTCGTTCCCGCCACACGTCCGTGTGTAACACAGTCTTTTTCCGTTTCTCGTAATTGCTTTTTTCACGCTAGCGTCATGTTGGGGGGGGAAAGACGAGAAGGATTGTGCATGTACGCTTTCAGCTCATAAATCTCCGTCAGCCAGTATATTGAACGAGTGAGTATATGTGAAACTGGAAGATTACGTTTTCGGAGGGTATATTAACGTTGGGATCGTTAATGTAAATCTGTCACCCTACTAACGTAAAGCTCATACTCTCTGTTCCTCGATTCGTAAACGTCAACATCGATATATCGAATACAACTCTTTCTTTTTTCTATCTACTAAATTACTACACTATAAAACAAAAGAGATTTATGATGTTTAATTAACGAATTATTTAAATGAATTTGCAACTGCTGTTAGCGAGATAGCTTGAGATTGTTCTTAGCATTATACATTTTCATTTCCAATATCCATTGTAAAGGTATTCAATTATTATTCAGTTAATCATTAAAATTCACACTATTTACATGTAAAGTTGAACTGCGGCTAAGAAAGATAATAATTTTTTCGAAATATAAAACTTATTCGTGTTGCAAATTTACTAGCAGCAGGTGATTACTAGAAAGGTGATGTTTTTTTATGAATTTCGACGTATGTCCCAACAAATATACTTTCTAGTATTGGAATTTTAGTTTCAATTTATTAGCTCGGTTCGTTTTAAAGATTAGGGTTTTATCAGGATAACGTTTCTCCTATGCTCACAAGCTCGTTTCTTTGATATTCGCTTTGATTGAAATTCCCTTTGTCAAGCGGCCATTGTGACGCCTGGCCGGCGTTGACGCCAACGCTTCAGCGCTAGCAGGAATGAAGATACGAATGAAGAAATTAATTTCGGTTCGTGGCACACACAGGCGATGATTGCGAGAAATGTAGCCGTAATACAGTGCATATCGCATGCCACGATGCGGACATTGCGGTCCGCTGATATACGATGTTGAATCTGATACTTGACATATTTCGCAATATGGATGTAAATCTAAACGTCTAGTGTAATCTTTAATTTGATATTAAATTTCTGTATTTTATTTTTGTTATGTATATTATTTAATAATCTGTTATTTTTTTTAGAAAACTACTAGTGACGACATCATCAAGATTTTTCTACGTAGAGAGCAACAATGTGAATTGTAATTGAACTGATATATTTTTATGTTATTTTTTTTTATTTAGAGTAACTTAGCAATACTGAAAGAATCGATTAACGTTCTATATGAATAGAACAAATGCGTTTTATCGCGTTTCATTGACTTGTAAACAAAGGTGTAGTGATTATAAAAGAATTTCAATGTTTTTTTCTCTATAAATGAGAAATGAGAAAAAATGAAATGACGTAAAACCGTAGACACACAGTGACACGTAATTAAGATCGGGAATATTCGCATTGCTTGAGAAGAAACTTACGAACGTCGGTGAAGAGAAAAAAAAGTTCCGATGTACGATTGTATCGAGAAAATTACGTGCTTTGTAAAAAAAAAAGGAGAGAAAAAGAATCTACGCGTTGAGGAATAATCAATGGCACTGTCAGAAACAGATGAAAAGTTTTTGATATTGGAGTCGCTACGGTAACAAAAAGAACAGTTTGACAGAGTGAAGATAGACCGCTGAACGCACCGAACAAGTCTACGTATAATATACACGACCTGGATTTCGATTATTCTCTATTTCCGTGTAAGGTTGTCCCTTTCCGTCGAATCTTTTCCTTATCTCTTCTCTCACCTTCCTTTCCATTTTTTTTTTGACGCGAAAAGATGATATAACGTGGCGAAATAGTAACGATGAAGGTGAGAATATAAAATGGTATGGAAATATATGGCTCGCCATTTTATCTTTACGAGAAGTGTCATATCGCTTGAAATGGAAGCTGTAACTTCGGTATTGCCTGGCACTGAGTAAACGAGCGACAAGGTACATTTCGAATAATACCCAAATCTCGTCGAGTCGTATGTTTGGCGACGGCGCTGCAATATCGCTTGTCATCATGTAATTTCGCATGCCTGTTTAAATATTTATATGTTTATCATTGAATGCGGTAATCACAATCTTCAATACTAGCATTGAGCGATGAATTTTATATCCTGTGTATTTCATCACGTATTTCAGAAAGTTATTTATTTTAGCATTACTACATACACATATTAAAAGTTTTAATGCAGTTATTTTACGACAACTTTATTATTGTACATACAGATTGTAACGATAAGAAAATTTATGTATAATTTGCAAAGCCAGATTTAACGAGTATACCAGATTTATCGTAGTAATACTGCAGCAGTACGTATTCTGAATCTTATGAATTAATTCCTAAAACGTTTCACGTAAAAATGTTTGTAAAAAAATTTATATCACAAAGTTTTATTTCTCTACTAATTTGCAGAAAATTATGCTAAATTAAAACAAACATGCAGGAAAAATGTTTTCTTCAATGTTATTTCTAACTTTGCTTGAAGTGTCGTATTCAGGTCTTTAAATTATGCGGAGTTTCCCTACTTTCCATTTTTGTTTGTTTTGTCTTATTATACAAGTAGTAATTAATCTTAATGAAAATATTTCCACCTAGCCAGTTTGTTGATCTGATTGTGCAAGGCAACGCTGCTATTGCATTTATAGCTAATAAAATTTGCTCAGTAACTGCAGATTTTATATTCTATTCAAATGTATTCTGCTGCTCGCGCATTTGCTTTTGTTAATTCAATACACGGTTATCTCTGTATACTAATCACTCAATGAGCATTTATGCAAATGGTATATAAGTTAATCTTTTAATTTTCTCAAAATTGCATGTATAAATTTTATTTTTATATAAATAGAAATAGTGAATGTAATGTATCGTTGTATAAAATGTCTTTCTTTTAATAGTCTTTTTTTAGTAGTCGTTTTTGTGAGAAAGGCTTTTACGAGAATTAAAAATGTATATTATTCGGTGCTGCATATAATAGAAGTAAATTTAGAAATATGAGAGAGAAAGAAAATAGTTTTCGTTGATAATTTGGCGAAAAGTGTTGTCTATTATAACAATAGTAGGAAGTACTCTTTAATATCTTCCGCGTATTCATCTTGCTTTTATTCACATGTTTTTATCATTATAACGCACGCAATGTAAATTAGATTTTCTATGCATCCGTACACTCACATGTAAAAACACACCGAGATAATAAATTATTGCATGATAGTTGAGCACAAAGGTGCCCCGGGGAGTAATAAAGGTAAGATCTGAGATTTCTTGATTTGAGAGTCAACGAAAATCGGGAGAACCGCAATGTCGTACGTCCAAGATTGAAACACTAAATCTTCATGAGAGCAATTCCGCGGAACATGACGGGGGAAAAGGAGAGTAGATCGAAAGAGTCATATCTGCTGACATTAGCTCGCGCGTGTATGACGGTGACATTTCCCCGCATATTATCGTTAATTATATCTATCAAGAGGTTTAATTCATTTTGTAAAATATTAATTAATTGGAAGGAGTGGCCGAGGTACACCGCAGATCATTTTGGCGCTTGTCAAATAAATTAGTTCCAAAGTGCTATGTATGTACATACATATATTAAGCACGTAATGTATATTACTTTATACAAATATGTGGATATGTACATGTTAATTTGACGTATGTGTGGCTTTTCAATTTAACGTTATTTGCGCAACATAAATATTATTTATACATTTAATTGATGAGGCTTGATTGGCCTATGTAACCTCGGCGACTTTTCAACGTAACGTAAATGTTCGACGGAAGAATCAAAGTACGGACTGCTTATTGTTAGAGGAAAGAACCGGCCCGCTCATTATAAGCGGGTAATGATTTTTTTTCTTTTTTCCTCATAATTTGATGTGGTGAATCTAACCGCAGCTGTGGAGTTTGCCAGGGAATTGCGGTCGGCTCGACTTGCCGGCGGGTGGCGGCAATTTCGATTCTACTGGGAGTACACCGCGATCGCGGTACGTCGTATGGAGAACAATAGTTCCCGGTTCCCGAAGGAGAAAAACAAGACGCGGCTGCCACGGGGGAAGAAACGACGGCACGAAACGGTGAGAGAGAGAGGCTACGAGACGGTACGCAAGCGCGGCGCAACTCGCAAGTCGCTGCTGCTTCAAGGACGGGAAGAGAAAAGAGCAGGAAAGGTGCGGGCGAGAAGAGAGGAGGGCGGGCGGGAAATGGATTGCGGGGGCTGAGGATGAAAGGACGTGAAGCGGTTAGGGAAAAACGGCGCAACGGCAGGGATATCGCGCGACGAAAAGCGAATCTCGAGATGAAGCGACGACACGGTGACACGATGAAAAGCGGGAGGAGAGGGTCGTCCCTGTCTCTCTCTCTTTCTCTCTTTCTCCTTCACTTTCCTGAGCGAGCCCCGATTTCAAAGGGGAATTTAATTTATGCAAATTTATAATGCGCGAGCACTTTGCGGTTTACCCGTGAAAACCGGCGGCCGAGATTCAACGTCGCGCTCGCTCGGGCTCGGTGACACGGCGCGGGCGAGCCGTGACACCACCCTGCGAGAGCAATCCGGGAGACCAGAGCGTTTTTCGTTCCGAAAACGAATGGCCCCAGGAAAGCGGTGACGATGGAGAGCGTTGATACATGCGGTGGCACGCCGGGCTTAAAGTGTCCGCTGCATTATCGCCAAGATGCGGCCGACCGCTTCAGGCATGCATGACCACGTAAGCGGGATGCGGGTAATGCGCGGGTCGCACTCGTCCCATTTCTCGCTCCATTTCCATTAATTTCCGCATTGTCGAGGAAAAAAAGGATGCAACGCGCGACGGGATACGGTGTCCTTATGAGATTTATTACGATGGCTTATTCACGCTGCTTTAGATTTAATTTCTCGCTCGAACACGTCGCTCGCAATGAATTAGTAGCGCCTACGTTGTTGTTGTTGCACTCGCGAAATTCGCGATGTTGTTTAGCGGTAACAATCGTCAGCTGCCTTCCCACGCTACCGTAATGTCACGTTCAATTGGCCCAACTGTTGTTGTTGGAAAATGTTACAATTTGCAGTAGCGATTGGAAGCGAGCAATTTGCGGCGCTGTCATGCAGTTGATTGAGGTCTCATGTTTACGTTTAGACTTGTCGCGTATTACTGATAACGCATAAACGCTGTGCTCTTTTTTTTCTTTCTTTCTTTTTTTTTTTTAATTCTGTACTCTGATTACATCCACACATATATTCATGTATCGCGATACAAATGAACTGAAACAAATTTATATATAAAAGTTTCGGTCAGTTTCATAGAAGTAAAAATGTTAAATGGTATTCTACGATAGCGGCACTTTGAAAACTACGTGAATTCTGCCAACTTGGGTAATTTTCTCACATATTTTCACTACGTCCTTTTCTACGAGAAACTCGGAAACTCAAATAGGTTTTCTTTTCTTTTACGATTTCAAATCCGTCTTGTACGTTTGCTCTCACCCCAGAACAATTCTCATATCTTTCCCAATCTGGAAAAGTTATTAATTTTATAAATTTTTAAAGCTTAAGCCAACGTGCATTTAAGCTTTAAATTAAGCATAAGAAAAAAAGTATATTCAAAAATTAACTAGCCACTAAACGATATTAATGTGGAACGTTTATAAAGTCATAAATAAGTGCATAAAGAGAGAGCAAATAGAAATCGCATGGTGCGAAAGTAATTTTTCGTTTGAAATGGGAACTTTTCATTATATTATATCAGAATCCATTTCTCACATAATACTAGTAAAATACAATATAACAATTTCTGACACGAGTACATTAAGTCTGACGTGTTGATGGCGTTATTTGTAGAATTTTCATGTGGTAAGAATGAAAACACAAAGCAAGAGAGAATACCTTGAAACAAACTGAAAAACAAAACTCGTGCAATTTCATAGTTAAATTCTTGAACGTGAGTAAATTCTCTGGAGTAGTTTCTGCACAAGCGAGAGCCAACTAGAATTCTTCCATTTGAATTACCTTTTGAGAAATTATTAAATTAACTTTCTTCACGTGCAGCAATAAATTTGCTATATTTTCAGATATTAAAATAAATTATTGGTTTTAATTACTTTAGTTGTTAGGAAATTAGAGACATTAATTTTATTATATGTTTTTATTGGTAAGAACGACTTAAAGTTAAGATGAAAATTTTTAGTTGAGAAAATATTGAAAAAAAATTTCTTTTCTAAATGATTCTCGTAAAAGATTTAAACGCATCGTTTGAGAATTGAAAACCGATTTTGATTGTTTCATAATTTAGTTTATTGACATTTTCCATTAACTCGGATTTGCGGTACGTGCGACGTAACGTTCGGCAATTATGCTGATTTCGCGGTTTTATAGCGCGAAATCATTGTTATAATAAACTCGTATAGATAATAAAGCCGAATCAGAAATAGGGCATTAATTGCGTTGATATTGAAATGTATATTGCGATATATATTAATATGTAATGTCATTGATGAAAAATAATATTTCAATTACATAGGAATACTGACTGAATCAACAAAATTAATCAGAATAGAAAATTGATTGCTTAATTAAATTATATATTATGATTATTTGTTACACGTAAAGCTCCAACTATACGATGGTAATAACAAATAATTAATACAATACATTAACAAGGTGATAATCTCTAATGAGTTAATAAATTGCATCAATAAATTATATTAGAAATTCGACTATTCTTCTCTTCTCTCCTGTGGGCTTTAGACAATACGATTTGCGCCATGATTTAATCCAATATATCTAGTATATGGAGGTAGCTGATTGTAATCGATTAGTGCGATTATCGTGTAAACATACTGTTATCTGGCTTACCATATAAATGTCGATTTAGTTGGTTAATAAATTTCCGAAATCAATCGACGCAATACACTGGCCGCAAACTGATCATTGTTTGCGTTAAATCGAAAAATGACTATAACTCGAAAATGATATATTCGATATATCAGTGCGTATATTTATTTATCTATATAATCCAGCTACTGTGTGCCACGAGATTACCATGCAGTACAAATAATTGAGCTTATGCTTTACGAATTGACATTCAGTAAATTTTCAATCACTTGCACAATTCGACGTTGAATAAAAATTTTAAAACAAAAATTGTGTAATGGTTGAAAAAAATTATGTTTGCAATTATCAATAACTATCAATAATTGGCAAGATAATTTTCAGCGCAAATTTTTAAATTACTTGATTTCATTCTATTTTGAAAATATTTCTTCTTAGCCTGCAAATTCACTTTCTCTTTTATACAGATTATTTTTCCATAGTTTTATAAACATATATTTATAGCAAACAAGCGTGACTTTTTATTGTATCCAATATAAATGTAATCTTGCATGTATCGCATGATATAACTGCTGTGCAGTTTACTCTCGTTTTATTTACAATTATTTTCTGCACGTGCACACAAGTTTACTTTGCGTAGGTTCCGGCGCCTTGAATCATCGCACGATTTATATACGACAACGTTGCCATAAGTTGCTCGCAAAATTAACTTGTCTTGGAAAGGGTACCAAAATGAAAGTACGTGACATTTTATTTTTGCATATGAGATTTTTATCTCATATTTCCGGGATTTGTTCTAACTACGTATAAGATTGAAGACTAGTGTACCGCATAACGAATATCAGAATCTAGATGTAGCGCGGCATACAGAATAAAGTAAAAATTTATTACGTTGCGTGAACGATTTATTGAAAACGTTATGCATAAATAATGCAAATTACAATAATCATCATTGTGAATTGATAATTTGTGGCGCAGTTGTTTTTATTTATGTATATATTTATTATTTATGCAAATAAAAATAACATTATTTATGCAAACAAATATGCGCGACTCTTGTACTTTAATAAATTTTACCACAGTTGAAAGTAAAAACAAAAATCTATAAATTAATATTAACAAAACTAAAAATGTAATATTTAGCAACAAACATTACCTTTAGATAGAACATTTTCCATATTTTACCATATTTTCCATATTATCGTTTATAATATTTTCTGAGTTTTTAATATCTCTTTTCTGACGTATCTTTATTCTTTTTGCTCATTACGTCTATTTCATTCGTTGCTTTCTTTATGTTTGTGTGGAGACAGTAACTCTTTTATTATTTTTGTTTTATGAATATCGCTCGAATCAACCATGTACCCTTAATATGTTACACTCTTTCTACAGTTTTCTTTTTCTTATTTTTCGTCATCGCGCAAAATGTTTTCGGCTGGTCCGTCTCGCAATCTCGAAACTTGTTCTTTTCTGAACGGATTTCCCCGCTTTATGCTTTGTCCCTTCAAGTATAAAGTTTTTCTCTTTCTGCATTTCTTGTTAGTTTTTAACTCTATTTTGTAACATCTAAAAATCCCTATCTTTTTGTCAGAGTACAAATAAGAAAAGATATATTATACTCTTATCCCTCATATATATCATATACAGTTCTAATATTATCTACATGATGCATGAAAATATCTGTTGAAATATAAGTAATTCATATTGATATATTCATGCATTATTTCCATTTTATCTCTTCCATTCTCGTTTCCGTTTTATCTCTCCCTCCTCCCTCTCTCTTTCTCTCTCTTATTTTTTTACTATGGACTTTATTTTTTTTTATTATTCCATTTATCTCCTAAAGATGTTCACGCGAACGAACTTCTTCTGAGGCACGAAATGTATACACTTCGATCCGAGAGTGAATCTGTCAGGGGAATATAAAAGAGGACTTAAGCGAGATTTACTAACAAGATTGTTCTCTCTTTCTCTCCCTCTCTTTCATTCACACAAATTATTTTACTATTCCGAGAACAATGTCGTTATTTCCTAGTGTAATTATTAAAGGTCAATTTTAGATATCTTTCAATATTTTAATTGTAAGATAATTACTATTATTGATAAAAATGCTACTACATACATTTTAGTGTAATAATATTATTGGTGTAATCATAATTGCTACACACACAACACACACATTATTATTATTATTATTATTATTATGAGAAATATAATCAGTGTTATTCTTTAGAAATATTTTTTCGATATAAAAAATTCAGAAACGTGGATTTAATGAAAGGCACGTTAACACCTAAAGTGTTAGTAAAATTAAGAATGGCGGATTTCGGGGCCACATGAAAGTGACTACAGAATTCTATTGGAAATGTGTAATGATCCACATGAAAAGCGAGCGACGTATTAAACCTATGAGGGGCTACATACAGAATAACAAATGAAGCAAATGCTGCATATTTTAGCGACCAAAATGAAATTACCTTTGATATATTTTTGGGATCTAAATCCTGAGACCTAAATATAGTTTGAGTTTTCATTTCATACCCAAAATTGGAGAAATGCATGACGAGAAGATTGATCCGCTATTATGCAACGTCACCTGTTTTCCAATTAGATAGATTATGTGATCTCAAATTAGATTTAATAAAGAATAAAATAACATAAAATTCAAGTTTGCGATTAAAAAAATCTATCATAATCTGAAATGTATGAATCGCTTTGAAATCGTAGAGATTTAAAATAATTTGGAAACTATCTGCAAGAGTAAAAGAGAGACTTTATATATTATATTTAAAAATTTTTCATAATCTGTATTTAAATATATTTACTGTTATTTTAATTCTATGGTACGCGATATTACGAATGTATGAAAAGCTTATGCAATTATTGCTGTGCAATAATATATTGATAAACATTATTTATTAATATAAATTTGTTAATGATTATAAATTATATATTATATAATTATAATGTATAATGTAGAGCATAACAATATAATATCATAAAATAAATTTAATATTTTGTAAAGGATAGTGAATCTTGTAAAAATATTAATAATTTCGTATTTTTTCTGTTAAATTTTTTGTAATTGAAAAAATAATGCATATAACGATAATATTGTATAATACTGTACGCGCGTCGTTGTTGAATAATGAAATATGAAATAGATTTCTCATATATGCGTTATTTGTTTGTATTGAAAATATTTATATAATAAATATATGAAAGATATTTAATTGTATACAAGTATTATTAGCAAGCATATTTCGAGTACTAATAATCATAGTACATGTACATACATCTGTTCATATAAAAATATATGAGTGGAGAAAAGTGCATATTGCATTAAAATTTGATTTAATAACTTAATAAAACAAACTGATTGAAGAAAAATAAAATTTACGTTTTCCAAGCTAAATTTATCGAAACACTTGCTAAGCGCTATTTTGCAGTATAAATCTGGTTCGATAATTTTACAATAGAAATAAAGGATTAAATTTCAAATATATGGATGGAAAATTATTTCATAGTGTTACAATAATTTCCTGCGCTTTGACTTTAATTAAATGAAAGAGAAAGCATTCAATGTAATAATAGCGTAGGTACACAATAGGATTGTATCTTGTTCGCACTTGTTCCGCGCGGATACGTTCTGCTCGATAGTCAGAAGTATACTCGAAATGTTTAAGAGATAAGCGTGAGCAAGTGGTGAGGAAAATTCCATTTAAATCGTTTACTACCTGCATACTCGATATATATGCCGTTGGAAAAATACCGAAGAATATGGCAAAGACGCGATTACGGTCTCTGTGGGATTAGATAAAATGTTTCGCCGAAACGATATTTCTTTTCAGTGCTCTCCCGGCGAATGTAGATTCGCGTGTCTTCCCTTATATACTCGTACATATGAACCGCGTGCGACCTATGGATATGGTAAATGGAGATTGCCCTTCTCTCCCTCTCTCTCTGTCTCTCTCACTCTCTGTTTCCATATGTATATCATCGAATCGATGAATCGTCAAATGCAATTCTCTACCAAAGTTATCTGCTACCTCTTGCCTCTGCTGAAATCCTTTGTGATGCTATTTTCGCTTAATTGCGTTTCTATACTCCTCGATTATCACACGATATTGTCACCAATTGATTAATTGTAAATTCGAAATATATAAAATACGTAGAAAAGCAACTATGGAAACGAAAAAACAAAAAAAAAAGGATTAGAAATGTGTCGTCGCTGAGCTTCGTCTCTCTTGCGGAATAAATTTATCAACGTAAAAATTTTCGACGAAAAGAGAATTAATCGCGGCAAAATGAATATAAATCTTTTCCTCTTTTTCTCTCGAGTCTTTGTGTATGTGTGGCTGCAATCATCGGTCGACGCGTTTTTCATTCTCCTACTGATATCACAGTTGTTCAATTATTAATGAATTGTGCCTGAAGCGGCACATTCTGTGATAGTCGCTGTGTATGTGTATGTGTGTATGTGCGCGCGCGCGCATTCACACTAAGATTGATACATTACATACACACAGTTCATTTATATGTTCGAACAATCGCCGTTTATCGAATTTGAGGTAAAAATGCCACGCTTAGAGGCAGCCAGAAAATAATGGCAATTTGTCAGAATCAGTGATGTGTGCGATTGATTCGTACAGGGCGGCTATTGAACGTTCGATTAATCTCCGAGTCTAACATCGTAATTAGTGGTAACCAACGTAATATGCCATAGTTTATGCTGTATGGTAAGTTAACGAGAATCGCATAAAGTTAGTTGAATGCAATAACATCCGTAATCTCTTCGTTTTCGCGCTCCGCTAGGTATCGTAACTTGCTGGATGCGATGGGATTTCAATGTCAGGTAAGTAGAACGCTCGAGAGATAATTGCAGCTTACCTAAATGCAAATGGACTTAATATCGTCCGTTCCGTTAATTAATGGTACAATTTGTGTATCGTTGCAACATAAATAATGCTTATAATTAAAGTGCTTGATTAGGAAGGAAGAATTTATCCGACAATGAATTAAAAAGTATTAAAAAGTTCGTAACCAATGAAACTTTGTAGATAATTTGTATTTATCTCTAATATTATTATATTCATTTAAGTTTTTTATTTACCAATAATATAAATTGTGTGTTATTATCGATTATCGTAAATTTGTAAACTTATTTTTCTGTTGATATTTGTTTTTGCTACTAAATGCATAATGTATTGTTGCCTCTGCTAATATAGCAAAGTAATATATATAATATATATTTTTTTATGCGATGAATTTTTAAACGTAACATTAATTTTACATATTTAGTTTTTCCTAATTAGCTATGCACTCAAATGCGTTACATTATTAAATTATATCTCTTAAAAATTAAATTCCGGATAATAACTAGATAGGATAAAAAAGTTTTGCACGGATGTACAATATTGTATTTATATCATACAGAGAGATATTTCTTTCAAATGTACATGTATAATATAGTATAATCTATTCTACTCCTGCGCATATTCAATGATTAATTCTAGGTTTGGTATTGAATCAATTGAAGTCACGCTCTAGTAATATATGCACGCATCCTTCCTCAAACAGCGATGGTGAATGTTCCATGATGCGTTAGTGTCGTGTGTAGTACGAGCCGATATTACACAATACAGCCCAGCAATACGCATCGATGACACACTGATGCATCAAACATATATCCCTTACTCCTATGACTGTGATTGATTTTTTACTAAAATCGTTTGCTCGACGCTAACACTCAAATCGTTTCAGGTTGACGAATTTCACGAGCAAGCTTTCGTCGCGCGCTTTCAGTTGAAATGAGTTTTTCGCACCTCCCTGGCAGACAAATGACAAAATTGAAAGCGGATTCTGTACATACACTAGATTTTAACGTAATATTCCTGCTGCCCTTAATTTTGTTAAGCCACTCTACACTTTGCAAACCAAATAAAGTGCATCGTACGAAATATACAAAAAAAAAAAAATGAATGGCCACAAACTTGATGTTTTGAGAAAAGTCCGCTTCTGTTTGTAAAAAAAAAGTAAAATTTACATGAAAAGCGAAATTGTTTCTCGAACTTCTTCAAGGAAAGCAAAAGTATACTTTCCACGGTAGAAAGTATACTTTTTAGTTGATTTGCTGCTGTTCATTCTACTTAACGTATCTGTTGTAGTCAATAGCGTTAGTCGCCGAAAATTGTGTGTGTGTTTGTGCGACAGAAATAAACGTTACGCTGAGATAAGATTAAGTGCGATTTGGATATTTCGAAAATATCGATAAATATACGACTTGAAAATATTTCGAAGAGCACTGGAAGGTGTTATGGATTCAGATGCACTCGGTGCAGGTATATTCGGTCGTGACCGTCCGACATGGTGACCGCTCTGCCGCAAATGGGTCGCGCATCATCAACAGGGCTGAGCGATGACCCGTGACCATCTAACAAACCATAAAGATACCATCAAGCGGCCGATCAGTGGTGGCATAGGCTGCACGCTTTTCATCGAATAACGTATTAAATGCAACCACTTTCACAACCATTTAATCGATTAACGTACTCCGTCGTTACTGTCGTTATTGTCTCGTACATACAATCGTCCATTCCGACGAAATAGCCGAAGATATTATAAAAGAGTAAATTTAAAGGAAAATGGAATCGACTGATTACAGAAATCGCGGAAACATACTTTCGAATCGAAGTGAAATATTATTCATAACATACATCTAGGCAATCAATTTATAATCGTGTATCAGCTTGTGGATATTGATTTGCAAGTATTGCAGATTTAAGGATGTATCGGAGCTATCTTCGATATAGTATAGTACCAAGTCGATAAAAATTTGCGAGCTTGTTCTTCTAGCCTTCCTGATGTGCTGCAAAAAAACTTCAAACGAATCCATTAAACAGTTGCTGAGTAATAACGATTTTAATTTTCACTGATTTTACATGTATTCTTGCGAAAAGAGATGGTCTTGACGGATAAAAATATTGAAGAAATGGTACCAACGTTTTCATTTTTCTTGAACATCTAGTATACGGATAGATGAAACTATCTGCCAAGTTTCAATTATCTTCATTGTTTTAAAAAAATAAATTATAAACTGACAAAAATGTGCTATCAGTACCGCAAATAATGTTGGAAAAAACATTTGTAATATGAAAAATACCTTTCTAGGAATAAAAATAAGACTTCAATTATAGTTTGAGTTCCTTATATCTAGATTTACTATGCGTACGGCATAGATATTCAAGTATTTCAAATTTCATATACTTTTATCTAAGATTGTACCTCAGATACATCCTTAAATGTGTAGACACTTTTTTACATAGGGAAGTGTTGCCAAATGCGTACCACTTAAGGTATTTTTGATTATATTTTGCATTTGATACCTTTTGGAATGCAAATAAAAGTTGCAAATTGTAGCTTGATATTTAAAGCACCTGTTATTACATGTTAAACCTTTCACTAATAACAAATCAATGAGTTATAAGTTCTTCTGTAATATGCTATAAAAGGTACGATTTAGCAAACCGGTCGCCTAAATCGTACCTGTATGTCTCCTAAATCGTATCTTCTCAAAAAGTATTAAATTTATGGATCAAATATAAGATTAATTAAGTTAATAAAAGATTATAAGATTAATTAAGTTAATAAAAGATTAGTAAAAATATAAGATCAATAAAAGGAATCATAAACTAATACCTGTTTTATTTATAATTTATCAATAAAATATTAAAAAATTAATAAATAATGAAAAGGTTAGGATAACAAAATGAAACTTGGTTGAATATATTTTTGCAATTAATATACATATTTTTATTTATATTAATTAGTTTTATTATTACAAATTTTCAGTTTTATATTGATATTATTGTAGCGGTACGGTTTAGGAAACGAGATAGATTTTATAAAAATATCAATGTAACTTTTACAATTGTAAATATGTATAGGTATACTATGAAAATAAGATATTTTAAAATAAACCTTTTTTCAGAAAAATATAAAATTTCAGTGAAAAATGACATGATTACATAATTATCAGCTATATAAAGTAATCAAAAATTTACATCAGCTGTACCTGATTTTTCAAAATGCTGATAACAAGCACAAAATAAGATATAACATGTTAATTTTTCGTCTATATTACTCATTTCTCATTTACTTCATATTTTGATTAATAAATATTGCTTATATTAAATGAAACTATAAAATATTAAAGAGGTACGATTTAGGAGACCGGTACGCATTCAGCAACTCTCCCCTATATTCTTTAGAATTTATAATTGTTCGTACAATAACGCATCTATTATTATCATCTATAGATTCGAAATTATTTTTACAAACACGATTGCTACTCTATTATCTAGTATAGTGCGTACTGCACAAAGTGCATTAAAGTTTCAGACATTTTCAATGAGCAAAAGATTACTAAGAGACTGCAGGACAAAAGATAAGCTAGGTCCTTTGCCATTGCTTGAGTTAATTCTATATTTCAGTTAAGTCAAAGTCACTGTACAATGAGTTATCATAATTGAGTTATTGTTAAGGTATCCTGCTTCCGAATTCGATTCTGGTTACACTAACAGTACAGTTACAAGCACCATTAGCTATGCTATAGAGTGACTATGAACACAGCTTTCTCTATTGAACAGTAGACTGTTAAAAGCGCGTACTCACTGAAGCATGAATTGCCAAGTTTAGAGCCGAGATTTCCGCTCTATCGAAAGGCTTACTCGACGAGAGTCGGAATTACTCGGAAGTTTCGAGACACTTTCAAGAGATAGTTAACAAGAAGCAAATCTTACTAATTTAGCTACTAATCCTTTTACATTAAGATTTATGAATAAGAATATATGCAATTGCAGTTAGTTTTTAGTTTCAATAGGAAAACCTTTAATCTTTTTCTTTAATATGTACACAAAGTTCACATTGCTTCGAAGTTAACATTTTTTAATTCGTCAAAATGTGTCAATTTTTACCTATTGATTATTCAAGAGAGCAGCCACTGCAGCTGTAAGAGATATGTGTGTTGAGTTATGTGAATTATACAGATATATATAATGAAGAGAAAGATAATTAAACAAATATGATCGGTAATGATATGCACATCAGCATATTCATCGCATTACCGCACATCCTGTCATCCACTAACATTTGCGAAAATGAATGTACAATATCCATATATGTAGTATCATAAACTATTCAACAATATGGTCCATTATTTCTATATAACACTCAAATATTATTACATATAATCCTTCATAGTTTGCTCAATTGCACTTCTCCTTTATCGCTTAAAAGCGTCTAATAAAATCATTTTATTTCATATGTCATATATTATTTCTTATGCAATCTGTTGAAAATATTTTTAATTTTGAAAAAGGGACTATGAATATTGATTAATATTAATTAATCGATATTTATAAGATACTCATTACTATAAAATTAAAGAATGTTATGTACAAATATAATGTTTAAATTTTAAGGAAAATCGACTTACTGGAATTAATTGTAATCGAAGAATGTACGAAATCCTCTCTAGCCGTATCCGACAAAAGAACCTTCACTGATTCCTCTTTTACATATTGAGAAAATCCGAGGAAAATTAATGACCGGTGCGCATAGATATCACGAGTCTTCCGGGTAATTCGAATCCGTTGTCTCGCATTTCCTTCGATTTCCAACCGTGTTATCCGGTTCTCCGGAAACACGAGCGCCGCGATGCCGCTGCTCGTGCGCGCGCTCGTCTTGTCTTGCTCGTTATTTTTAAATGCCGATTAACGAGGGGCAGGTACACCCCCGCCCTTCTCATCCTTCTTTACCGCGGATCCCTTCGCATCCGAGGCGGGCTGAGGATGCTCCTTGGTGTCGGATTATTTTCTCGACAACAAGGTTTCGCGCTAATTATACAGATAATTAGCCGTCGTGACAGGAGCGAATAAGAAACATGCTTCGCTAGGTATCCGCGATATTTCGAGACAAACTTGAACAAAGAATCAAAGTCCTTTATTCAACCCTTCTTAAAATACTGTAGCTTTTTTTTCTCTCCGCCTACTTGTTGCAAAAATTTCACTGACATTTGTTTCTCAATGATTTTCAATCAACACACATCCCGAGCACCGTTTACCCTTATCTATAAAAATTTTGCATAAAAAAAAGATGAGTCTTGCAACTATATTCGTGCCCACTTTCACCGTCCTGCACGCTGTAACGCCCACTCATAAGTGCCCGCGCCGGATGTATTTTTTTCTCATATACCATTTATAACCAGCGGCAAGTTAAGTCACCCTATCTCTCTAAAGACAATATATATTTTTTGCCGTCAAGATATTTTTATTGCAATGACATTTTTAGTAGACTTTATCTACTATTAGTTTATGGAAAGATGAATGAGAGTTTGCCTGTCGATATACATATAATATACGTATATTTTATATACGTATAATTTTGAATTATTACATTTTCATAAATTCTGTCACACATTAAATTCGAAACAATCCTAAACAACATTACCTAAATTTGCGAAAATTCTATCAAATTTGAGATATTTCGCTGACTCGGAATAATACGTAAGTTTCGTTAACATGTAATGTTTTGGAAAAGTGCAAAGGTGTGTTAAATGGAAAATCGCTGTCTGAAGTCTGTCGAGCTTCAATCCCTCAACGCACGTGTTTCGCCGCATGGTTTTAGGAAATAGGTCAGTTGATAAATTGCAGAGAGAGAGAGAGAGAGAGAGAGAGAGAGAGAGCGCCCGCGTTCTCCACACTCAATGTAAATAGAACCTTCTGTACAGAGTGCCGTCATTTCTGTACAGAGTGCCGTATACAACGTATTTCGCTTTGTAATCGCCGCGATGTACTATGGGCATAATTATGTGCACACAGTCTATTTAATTATGCTTATTGCGCTACTACATTACATACGTGGTAGAATGGCTTTGCGAAACTTGTGCCAAAACCGATTGTGGTATACTTAAAATCTTATAGACTCACTCTTACTCACAGTTAACGTGTGTATACATACAATTTATTATCTTTATGCTTCATGTAAATTTCATCGTAATATCTTGCCCGATTTTCACTATTTCTATTATATTTTCCTCTTGTTGTAAGTACGATGCAGATTCATATTGTGAGCATTACACTTATAGAATTATTTCTGTCTCTGCAGAAATTGTATAGAAGGTAGTTCTAAATAACCACACATCTATTGAGTCTCATTTTCATAATTTAGAGAAATATATAAATATATATATTTAAAAGTGTAAAAGTATTTACAGTTTTAAATTATGAATATACGTTACTTATTATGAATCTGTTATTTCTATTTATAATATTTGTCTCATAATGCGAGAGAAATAGTACATTCGGTCGTGGGTAGATTTTCTGCAAAAGTGTTGCACAAGATAAGGATGGAAGCAGTAATACATGTCATATAACAAAAAGCAATATGAAACTCGTACATGACATTTTATTTACGAGTGTGGTTACAATCTCAGTTAAAAAAAACTTGTACTCTTTTCAAATATCACGTATCAGAAGAAATACATTGACAGCTGGAAAGAAAGTACTAAATGACACTTATGATTTATAAATTTTTTATCTGTTTGTCTTTAAAATCTGATTTGTAGTTTGTACGTAATTCTCTCTCTCTCTCTCTTTCTCTCTTTCTCTCTCTCTCTCTCTCTCTCTCTCTCTGACTTAAAACTCTTCATATATTTTTTATAAGACCATAAAGCTTGTTATTTCATCAGTTCTAGTAGAGAAACCATTTTCAGGAATTTACAGTTACATTGTTAATAATGTATGTATTCGCATGAAAGATTTGTTAGATCTAGATAAAACATCGCATAAAAAATTATATATAAAATACTTAGATTATTATTTATTTTCTCTATATTTTATATTATTTTTATTTAATAAGAAAATATAGAAATATATAGAAGTAGATAAAGGTAATGATTTCCATGTATTTTTCATATCTAAATTATGTGATTTGCATAATAAATTAATTTAGTGTGCAATTTTATATAGTACAACATGAAATCATGAGTATCAATTTAATGTTTCCATATTCTCTTTTAGAATCACAGATTATTTGATGAATTTAAGATTGACTTTTTCTTAACAAAAATGTAATGGAATACTTAATTAATAGTGGACATTAAAGATTAATGAGGTTCGGGAAGCTAAGTCTCAGGAACGTAAATGAACGACAGAACCTCTCTGAGTGAATTTCAAGAGGACTTTAATATTAAGCTCAATTCTAAGATATTTGATATTAAAAATTAAAACGAGAAAAATAAAGAAAAATTCAATTTCATTTATATTAATGAATACACATAATTGAAGAAGCGGTTTCGAGACACATATTCTTTGTAGAAATATACTTTTACAATAGATATTAATATTTTATGTACAGAGAGAATTTTCTTTTAAAATTATTCTCTAAAAATCATGGTAATCGTGAGATAAATAATATTTCGAAGATTTTTATAAATTCTCTCTGATTTATTCATATCTATCATAATAAAATATAAAATCTGTTGGATTAATATTACAATCTGCTTGATAATTCTTATTATGTAGTTTATAAAATTTCTGTTGTATATTTCACAAATTTCTATCATTTTCGGTAATATTTAATAGGTTTTTTATTTTTTATGTAGTTGTCTAATTATTCCACTCTTATCACTAAACATGTTAAAATTTATAGTGAATTTTACAGTAAAATATAACGAAAAATTCTCTCCGTGTATCTATTATATCATATACATATGTCTATTATCATTTAATATTGACACTTTTTAATCGACTGTAAGCGATAACGATGCTATAAAATATCTGAGTACGTTGTGAAAAAGAAATTATCCTATAGTATACCTCGAGAGCTGTAGTATGCGACATCGAATAAATAAAAATAGTGATATTCGATAATAAAATTTATCACAACCGTCTTTTCAAAGACACCGTAATCGATAGCTAGGCTCTCAAATACCGTATTCAAATTCCATAGTCCAAATTGCATGTCAATAGAAATCGATAACATCGCGCATGCCATTCTACGTAATTCATCTCGTAATTAAGAACAGAATTTCGTGATGCGGAGTGAAATTTAACTTTTACAACTAACTTTTTCATATCAAGTTTCACAAACGAAAAATTATTATCTCGTCTTTAATGGATGCGGAAATGATTCTTTCACTAAAATGACTAGAATGACCGTGTGTCACTTTTTTCATTATTGCCGTCCAAACTTAGAATTGCAAAGTTATACCTGTGTGTATGTGTGAAAGTGTATATATAGTTACAGCTTTCCGCGCCAAGCGCTCAAATAGCATGAGAGTTAAATGTTGCGCCGTAAAAGCACGCCATACAAAAGAAGCCGACATGATTATGTGCATATCTTGACAATGTTACATATTCACATATTGTCTCTTTATCGACTGACAAGTCAAATTCAGTTTATCAAACTATATTTATCTAATGCTATGAAAAATTGAGAAATTTTATGTGTTATCAAATTAAATATTAATAAAATATTTGACGAATTGATTTTGAAAATTGTCTATATAGACGTTGAAAGATTAATAAATTTGTATTTTTTGCCCAATTTTCTATCTTTTTGCGTAATAAGAGAATCAATACTTCGATTATTATTAAATCTTTGATGAAAAAAAAAATTAACAAAAAATCTACATATGTAAAATAGTTAATACCTTTTGCTTAAATATAAAAATTAATATTTGGCTAAACTTCAATACCGCTCCGACATAAGCGTTCGTTTACGTTGATATTATAAACTACGGTTTTCCGCTAATACAACGTAATGACTGCGCTAGGAAAACCGCTATGCACACAATATAAATATCCTGCATTTAATAATGCGTTATTTACTTGACGATTTACCTCGTATCGCGTAAACCCCGCTTAAATGCTGCACCGGCGGTATTTCATTTGACAATGAAATGAATGAATTCTCAGAGCTTTTGTACCACGTTACCGAGTTATTTGATATAAATTTTGTCCAACTGTTTGCAGAATAAATTTGTTACGCTAAATTTCCCATTTTGCGCGTTGCGGCTGACGATGAAAACTTGTGTTTAATCTTTATTTGGAACTTAATTTCCAAAGACATTTAGTAATAGGTTTCAAGCGATATTAAAGCACAGCCCTGGGGCGCTAACTGTAATTGGACTCGATTAATTGGGGTTTCGATCAAGGAACCGAATTCGGGTACGTATTAGATAAGCGATGACTGAAGACTGCTATCGAGTTATTCAATCAATCACCGTGCGATGTTACCGATCACGAATTTTGATAAAGATTTTGTTACAGAAATTATATTATACAATTTATAACGTATAAGAACTGTGAACAATTTTACAGGCAAAAATTTCGCAAATGTGTAGCGAGCTAACGTAAATCAATGCGATGTTGTGGTATGAAATTAAAAATCAAATCGTTTAGTCGTAAAAAATCATGACAGAGTAAAGCTGGTTTCTAGCAAGCATCGAGTTGCCACCATATGTATCCATGCGGAAGCTGCAGTGAGATAAATCACATTAGGGCAGTCGTAAATGGAAAAGCGTTCGCGGGGAATCGATGGAAAACACATTCCTCGGTTTCAAACGCAGCTTCGTGCGAAGTGTATCAAATCGTCAGTGGGCTAATTCAATTCTCCGCATTTCTTCCGTTTGTCTGGTAGCTCTCAGGCGAATGTCGATGGATGCGCGTTTCGGGCAAAACAGCCGTGGCGTACGATCGCGCGTGCGAAAAGAACAGAGATAAAAAGGGCGGCCTATTGTTCGCAAAAAAAGCTGCCCCGAGTAAATACCAGCCCGCTCCTGGACGTGAAAGTAAATTAGCAGGCGAAATCGATCGGACAGTTTTCCCGCGCGCGGCATTGTGTTCCCCTGACGCGAACGAATTCGAATTAATTACGTGCATCCTTTCACAGCCGCGGAATTTCTCTAGAGCGAAATCATACGATACGAACGATGCGCCACGATGCATATCCTCGTACACCTACTTCGGTTGTAGTGAGTTATGTAATTGCACTTGTACGAGTAATTCTTCTTTGTTATCGTTGTACGATAAAAAATACATCGGCGATGATAAAATTAAAATAGTAGGACGCGAAATGATCAGAATGAATGTAACGAGTTTGTTATGACTGGCTAAAGTGTTATATTTTTGTGGAATATTATTGTAGAAGCGTAATAGCGTAAAACGACGTTAGGAAAACCGTTTAGAACCATTCTTTGTAGATTCATTAAGCTTCATCTCTATTGTAAGATTGCTCGAAAAATTTTTCAACATTTATAATCCGGTAAAACTTCTTTGTCAAGTCTCTCGAGGTAAAGTTGATGTGTTTAATTTTGATTAATGCTAACACGAAAATCATAAGCGCATAATAGAGAAATAAATATTACCAAGTTTTATGATACTAAAAAGTTATGATTATTCTGACTAAATTCTGAATCTCTAATCTTATCATTCACCGTAAAAACGTAACGTTACACGATATTTTATGCTTTACAGTGAAATAACTCACTGGATAGTGAATCGCTAGAGATAACAAGAAAATGCAAGCGATGCTCGATCTCGTAGGTGGAAGACTGTATGCTTCTCTCGGCAAATATTTTGTAAAAGTTAATTCCACAGAGAGTTTCATTTCTCTCTTATCTGTACTCGTGCGAGCAACATTCGTCCTAATGGCTGCCCAGAGTGCTCTAAAGATCGAGGGAGATCGCTTACGGTACATCAGCTAGGAACCAGGGACGATGGATGCGGCGACGATGCAAATGATTTGGGCACGTTTAAGTGAGAACGAAATGACTCTTGTTGAAGCGTGCGCGACAAACGTTAAGCTGAATTCATCCGTAAAGGTACGGGTCCCGAAGGCAAATTTGTCCCACAGACTAACTGCAGTTGGATGTTTCCGCGACAACTTTGTCCGTAACGTGATCTCGAATTCGACTGGAGCCCTCTAAATATTATTATTTAATTATTGTTTTGTACATTGTGTAAATCATCTATTTTTGATAATTCTAAATGCTAAATGCGACCCAACACCCAAATTTAGTTCTTGCAAACTGAAAGAACGTAAGAAATAATTGTTTCCTGAAATGAGAGAAATTATATATTTGTATAAAATATAAATTTATAGTTATATTAACATTATATTGTATATTTGAAAGAAATACTATGAATAAAGTAATATTAAATACTGAGGTAAATATTAATAGATTAAATACTGAGGTAATATTGATGGAATTCACGCTATGATAAATTATTTCCGAGTTAGATATGTACATATATGGATATCTTGAAAAAGCTTTTACATAATTTATCATAATCTTATATTATATATCAAGTATTTCTGTATTTGTGTTTTACATAATTTATATAAAAATTTTGCACACAATTTTTAACCATTTTATTAAAAATATGATTTATTTTTCTGTCTCTTTCTCTATTTTTTCAAATATGTGCTTTGCTTCTTGCTTGTGTTAATTTTATTTGTATTTTACAACTAATAATAAGTCTTATATTTAATTTAACTTTGTTTTCCACAAAATTCTTTTTTGGCATTCTTTTGGTAATTTATTAGCTCCTTTTATTAGCTCTCTTATCCTTTTTTTGGTTCTCTTATCATTCGGTGTTTTTTTTCAGAAAAAGTTGCATTACAGTAGCTCATGATTAGTACATTTATAATGACTTCGTGCTTAATTGTCTTTAAATCGAATGCTTTTAACTCGACCTATATAATAATGCATTTATATGCTTATACATATTTACGTCGAGCGAAAACGTATGAAATGTACATACATATGTCACTCCATTCAATATAATTTTATTTTCTTTTTTGGTACAATAAAATAACATATCAAGTTTACTTTCCATATATGTATATATGCATATATATATTATAAAATAACATTTTGTAAATTGATCGACATTTCAGTTTCATCAGAATATTCATTACATAAATGTCATAAATTTTATCAAGTTTCAAAAAAATTTTTTGGTTATCAAGTTTCAACGAGGTTTTATTGTTTCGATATTATAATGCTGCAGCAAAGAACCAATTAATTAATTGGAAAATTTTACAAAACCAGTATCTTTCAATTAATAAAATAATTTCGATAATCAATTTGTAGAATAAAATTTGAAAAAAATAATTAAAATTGAATAATTATCGAATATCAGCGTCAAGAATATTAAAAAAATTTTTTAAATGATAAGAAAAACGAGAAATTAAAAAATGTTGGAGTTGTATTCGTAATATAGCTTCTTTCGTCATTGGATACGTATTTACAAATTAATTAATGAAATCATGGCGCGATTGGAGGTGTATCTGACGGATGTAGCGTAATAAGTTACTCCGTTTGGTCGTGTCTAAAAAGCAGTCGTTTCCTGGACGGGGCGGAGGTGGCATAGTGTAAAGAAAAATTAATCGCTTCGAGGTGCCGTAACCACGGAATATGCGAAACGATAAAAGGGGCCGATGTTGTCCGTTTAATAAATGAAGTTGACCATCGTGATAAGGTAGAAAATAGCGGGCAGAAAATTCGCTACGGCCAGACTGCCGGCTGCATTGGGGTTGTGTAAAGGAGTGGTTTCGCGAGAGTTCCGCGTGTAAGCGTACTCTAAAGTAGGAAACGCGAAAAAAATGCAGCGAAAGAACAGTGAGCGATCTCAACCACGCGATAAAGTTAGTGTAAGCGACTTGGAGAAAGGGGTTACCCAGGCAGCGGATCGATCTACCGCGGAATAGTCGAGAACGATTCTATCTCCTGAATCTTTAATCACTCTAAATGGTAATGCTGGCAATAACTTTGCCACGAATAACGGGCAATTCGAAAACGGACTTTTAATCCGGATTCTCCCGTCTTTCCCTCCTTGAAAGAAGCATCGATCATTTCGGCTCATTTAGTATTTTTCATTACGGCTAGAAAGTCGTCGTTTCCATTAAAGAAATGCTCTCGCGAGCGTCGCGAGGATTAAATATTTACACACTTTTCGAGTACCTCTTTCTACTTTCTACTTGACAAATCCTTTTTCCTCGATTTCGTTACGCGATACGGTTACTCTCTCCGATCGTGTAAGGTTCAAGTACCATGCATTTAAAATAGCTTCGGAAAGCATATTGCACGCTTTTTAAATATCAAAAATATCTGGCCTGATATACACCGCAAAATTACCGATGTGACCTGCGAGTGCAAACTGAGCTTGACACGCCGTATGTAGGTATGTGTTATTGGTAAATGCTATATATTAGGGAACGTTCGTTTAAAATAGTTTCGATTAAATGGCTGGGCTAACATTGTTGATGAATCAACGAGATTGCAGCAATGCATACAGAGTTAATGTATAGGCGCGAATATAGGGAACAATAAAACTAAATATGATCGCTCTCGAATATCCAGGACCATTTACTTCATCTAGTCCAGCTTCGAGTGATGGTATCAGGCACATCAAATATGATTTCACCTTTTATGACAAGTTCAATCGAATTCGATTCGACGTTACTGTTGATAACAAACAGCACTGACGTTGGCAAAGGTATTTTCAGTTTATCATCTTATCGTTATTGGAACGGTCAATACAATTGTACATTTATCTACGTGCTATATTTTACAACTGTCCGCAAATATTTGACGAAAGAGAAAGGAGACAATCGAGTGTATTATTTATACCGCTTTATTTTATTTCGTGTAAACGCGGCCAGTCGAGCGCAATTTTTCACTTATTTAGAGACAAAATCTGTTCGTCGCACACACACACACACATACATTGTATATATCGCACTTGATTTTTATTCGACGCACGAGTTCAACAGGGGACGCCGGCTGTTTCTGCGTAAATGCACCGGTAATCTTTGTCGGTCGCATGTCACCTCGAGTTTTCCCTACTAATGATATCCAGCGCATTTTATCTGAATCTACGGCACGGCTCGCGGAGTGTAAAATAGTCACGTGAGACACGCGGACCGGAGTGTCGCACACGCGATTGGTATTTATGGTACCGAGAACAAGCGTCACGGTTTGTAAATCTGTTCTTACACATTCGCTCCCTTACACGTAGTAGTCACGGATAGTCGCGCGCGAGCCAGGCCTGCTTCGCGTCGCGCGCGTATCACTGCGGGATCGTACGGAGACCGACGCGCGCGCGAGACCGGTAATATCATTGCCCTTCGACGTGAATTATTACCGCGAAAGGATTAATGCAAATGCGAGGAGAGCCAGGGAAAAATGTTAATCTTCCTGCGCGTTGCATAAATCAACATACTGATGCGCGACGCGTGGCGCTTAGAGAATGAATAGAGCGTAAAAAGCACTTCACCATTAGAATGTTTCCATTTACGTTTGTTGGGGACGCGCAAATCTCTTTTAATTACACTACTGCAGTTTCTCGCTAATGCGCAATGCTGAATAATTACTGTAATTCCTTGCAATACGCCAAGCGATCGCACGCTACCGCGGATATAAACGCGATATAGAAAAATTGTGCGAAATTAGGTGACACGGCGCTGTTTATAATCATATTCATTAATCATAACTGAGTTAGCGCGGTACTTAAAATTCGCTCGAGATCCCGCATATATTCGTTCGCAATAAAAGAAATGCTTTCTAATTACCCTAATTGATCGAGCACCGCAGCGCAGTAAAAGGAGAAAGAAATGCGTATTACAACTGATGGAATACTAAAGCCACAAACATTATATTTAGCGCAATTAGCTTCTCTCAAGCATCATGTACAATTGCAAAAATTTAATCCTGACGAAAAGTTTTTTACTCCAAAAATTTATATATACTTACCAGCGTTCGAAGATACTTTTTCTTGATTACGTATGTGATCTCAGATGTGCATTGCACGAGTTCTCTCTTCTGCGAAATTGAAATTAGCTCCAAACTATATAAATCACACGGGGAAGTAGATAAATTTATATTCCACGTGATATATACGTCGCAATTCTTTCCGGCGACAAAAATAGGAGGGCATAACTTCCAAACATAACTCATTGTCGATCGTACATACATACGGAAACCGCGATTGTGCGGTTAGGAGCGGATCGCGGTCGGTAAGTGATTAAAGTAAATGGAAAAATTTTCGTCCGATCGTGCGCACTTACTCAATACTGACGAGCTCGCGTTTGTCGTGAAATACTGGGTCATCGCTGGCAAGCGTTACCGCTGCGAGAGAGAGAGAACAGGTCCGAGGTTGTGTTTAGAAAATGAAGCGAATGAAGAATAGCGAAGAATCGAGGCGGCGGGGGCGAGTCCAGGACTTAAAACGAAGCACAAGTGCCGCCGCACTGGTCCACAGAGAGTACCGCAAACCAACACGAAGGGAAAAGACTTTTTAATCTTGTACATCAGCTGCAGCCATTTCGCTTCTGGTCGCTTGGGATCCTCCGCTTTTTTTCTCTCTCTACCTCTCGATCCTCCATCTACCCTCTTTATCCTGTTCCTCACCATTTTCAAGTTATATCACGTCCTTCGTCTTCGTCTTTCCTTTTCTCTCCGCAGCTATTTTACACTTTCTTTCTCAATGTCCCCTCGTAAAGGTATGATCAAATTAACCTAACGATCGATCCTACGTTCGCTTCTTTCCAACTCACTTTTTTCTACCCTTTATCTGCCTTCGTTCTTCGTTGCACCGTTAACATCCTTCGTGTAATTCTTATTTAATCGCAATACCTTCGGCCACCGATTTTCGCAATTTCTGATTCGCGCCAAGACGAAATTCGTTTTTTGATTCATGGTTTGAGAAGTAATCTATTCTCATATTCCTTTTTTAATCTATTAATCTTCTCTTCTTTGTGTCACATTTAACAAATAAAAGTGAAAAAGAACGACAGCTTGCAGAGTGACAAAAAATAATGCGTATACTTGGGTCGACTTAGTTGTTTAGTTACTTTTTATTTTTCAATAAACTGTTGAATCATTGATAATTTATCAGCGATAAACCGTTATTTTCCGAGATTTTGTATTTAAATAAAAAATTATGTCACAGTGCCATGGTAAAAAAATTATTACTTTTATGTGTGGCATCTCTAAGAAAAACATATGTGAAACAAAGTTTAATATCAATTTATTTCTACTTCTAAAAATGGACTAGCAACTTGATTCTATACTTTATTTATTATTCAATATATTTCACTGTCAGCAAAATTATCGCTCGAAAATTTGCGGCATTGTATATATTTGTTTTCTTTATTGTATCGTATATCTTCGAAAGCATTTACAGTTTCTACCGCCATAAAACACATCGCGCACCTCGTGAAGCACGGCTTCGAAACGTCGAGGATCATTGCGCGTGAACTGTGGCGGATCCGCCGCACGGAAGCCGACGTCGCTATTTTCGTCGTTCCACCGGCAAACGGGTCACTTCCGGCCTAGCTCTGTGCTTCCGCGTCCGGTTCCGCTTACCGTTTCCGCATTTAATGCCGCTGGCTAGTTGCCTGTAGAGTTTACGCGGCAGCTGAACAAGAGAGAGAAAAAAAGGGGTTGATTACCACCTACTCGTCAAGCTTTTTTTTTTACCTGCGTTACAAACGTTGAACTAATCCTTCATCATCACTCTACCTCGTCTCTCCTCCGTCATCAATTCACATTTGTCCTTGTAATTTGCACAAGTGACTTCCTATTTGCAGTGCACACGCGTACCCGAACGTGTACACACGCGATCAGCGACGTGGAAAACGCGGACGTAACGTCACTCCATTGTAATCATTCGCGAAGGGTGACACGCAAATATTGGGATGGTCCTGCAAATATTTTCCATCGCTAGATCGAAGAAATTCCAGTATATAGTCATTTCCACATCGTATCGTCACATTGAAAAATTCGACAAAATTGCGACTTAACTCTGTATCTCAGTAGATATATCATGGCCAACATCGCGATATTTTTCTGAAATCGGCGTTGCGATACACGAGTTACGATATGTCGACCTTTGAACGTTGACGCTTGTGCTATTCAATCGGAAAGTTTACCAGAGGCTTACTAGCGCGAATTTGATATATCGCCTGTGCGATATATATCCCATTAAAAAGAAATGTTAAACGCTACGTCGCTCCGTGACTTTTACGCCGTTCCGTATTTGACTGTTCCGTCAGATTTTCAACGCGGCAGAACGGCCAATATTTATTCGTGTGATTAATCGGCAACTGAAAAACTGAAAGGCACTTGAGCGAAGGCACTATCAAGCTCAAAATTAAAATCAATAGAAATGAAATTAAAATTTTACGGGAGACCCGGAGTCAAAACTAAAAATGCAAATCTATAGTGTTACGCAAGTATGTACGTAATTACGCCCTTCGTGCTGCCTTTGTAATTTTTTCAAGCTAATCTTATCACGTAAATGACGCACAACTCGATATTGGCGTCACTGGAGGTGACGAAGACTCGTGACGAAGAAGCGTTGGCGGTTCACCAACGCGGCCATTAAGGAATATCGATAATCATTGAGGCGTCAAGTGAAAGCAAGAGGACCGAAGAAAAGGTAAGAAAAGAGAAATGCGTAAAGAAAGGCTACTCTCACGCCGTAATGTGCAATCGCAGTGTCGCTGCACAAAGAGAGTCGGCAAGTAGGTTCTATCTTGCATGCATCCCCTTCGTTCATTCCGGCTCTACCCTTTAAGTCTTTGTACATAATAAGCAAAGGAATCACTCTCCGGCCGGATTCCGACGAGGGCCTCCCACCGCAGTGTTAGCGTGGGAAAATGTCAGCGAGTGGACGCAAAGCGCTATCGAGCTGCTCGAGAATGCACACCGCGACAGGGAATATGGCTTGTATCGAGATGAGTGCACAATGAGAATTTATAATAAACATGACCGTCGATATCGAGATAATTGTTGGCAGTTTCAGGCCGACTAAAGAGCATTTGCGATGATAATAATGAATATAGCGACTGATTGATGATTTTGGGAGCAAATACAAATGTTTTACTATTAAAGGAGTTGGATCTCGTAGGAGAATCGATATTTATCGATATTTATCATTTTCACATATTGTTTATTGACAGACATCTATCTAACGATAGGTAGTGAGCAAATTTAGCAACGGAAGGTGTCCGATAAAGTTTTAATAAATGATCAAAGTTTGCTTTTAGTTCGCTGATTCAAGAATGGAGAGAGATTAATGTAAAAGAGGATTAAGATCTATATTTCAGCTCGTTCTTTTTGGTAAAAAAAAAAAGTATTTGCATATGGACGGTCAGTTTTACATTTTACATCGGTCAACGCATTTTACCCGACTGCACGAGGGTATTAAATGCGGTGTAATCAGCTGGGATTCGCGGAGCGAATTCACCTTCCATTCGGAACTTTCGATCGCCCTGGACCGTTGTAAATCAAGATAAGATAAACGGTCGATGACAACGCGCAATCTAAATGGGAAAGAATTGCGATTTAATCCCGCAAATATATGGCCTGATGACAAAGGTCACGTCTTGAAAAAATAAAGAGCACGTGCCCCGCATCCCGTGTGGCAAGCTACACCGCCAAATGGAGTCAATTAAACGTTACGCGCCATATCCGTAACGAACAGGTGACGTAGTCGGGAAAAGGAAGGGGGATGCGAGGGAGGGATAGAGACGTCAGAGAGAGTTTCCGGGAGGGGTCGATGGCGCTGAGCAGGGGGAGGGCAAGGAGGAGGAGGAGGGGGGAGGGGGGGATAAAAAAGGAGGTCACCAACGGCGAAATTCGCGCGGCAAACTCCAACTTTTTCGGGCGTGGAAATTTCGCTTGCCAGCTTTCTAAAGTTATACTTTCCCCGGTTGTACTGGGGACCCGACGATATTAAACCGCCCTTCTTTACGGTGGTTAAAGCGAACGTCAACTCGAAATTAAAAGTTGCCCGCTTAAAAAGAACTTTTACAGTCATTTATGAAGCTAACCCTGCCGTCTTCGATCGAGAGAGAGGGATCGCAGTCAAATGTGTCGGTCCGATAAAAATCAAGGAAATCGACGCTTAGATATAATCCCGTTTTGCATAATCGCGCGTTTTTATTATCACGGTCCGATTTTCATCTCTCGTGCGCCTTTTTCTCTGTAGATCATGAATAGCTGCAACCTTTTGTATTTCTATAATTTGTCGAACGTCGACATTTAACGTGTTCATCGTGCGTAGCAATAGTCGTTTAAAATTAACGACAAGCTAAAGAATGGCAATGGAATAATTAGAAAGACGACACGTGCTTTTGTTCCTCGAATGACAAATAAAATCTTCAAAAGGTGGGTTATCTTTAAAAGGGTTACTTAGCTGAATGTTACCATCACATTTAGAAACAACGCAATGACAAGTGGCTAAATTTGTAAGGATTATTTCTGGAAAATTTGTCGCATCAGCCGTTAATAATTTACGCAGCAACAGCTTGTGTGGCGTTTATAGCTGCGAAAAGCAAGCTTACGCAATTTATAAAATCGATACACCGATGTATGTAAGTGTAAGGTGTCGTACACGTGTCATCCACGACACGAGTAACGCGAATTTCACTGAGCGCCGAAGCGATTAATCATGATACAATGTTACGTTCATCCGCGTGTCGCGAAGAATATGTCGGAAATTGGCGAGGTTTTCCTTTCTTTTGTATACAGAGTAATCTTCTAAAGTAGCCCATTGTGCTCGAGTGGTGGGTACACTCTTCGAATACATCCTCGCCCTAGACGACCCGAATATGACCTCTCGACTCCGACATCACCTTTGTAATTATGCGCATCTATATGCCCCTCGACCCGATGTACGGGCTGTATTGCGGACGGTGCACATGCAGTCCGGGAGAGAGTTGCATGTGCGGCGCGCGGGACTCGCGTGACCTCGTCGAGCGATGTGCCGCCCAAGCATCAATCAAGACACGCGATATATCTCGATTTCTTTCTATAAAACCTGCAAATTTTTTGTACAAAATGTATTTAAAGTTGTCTCTTCCGCTCAACAGACAATTCGCGCAGGATATTGTATTCGACGGTCGTTCATTTATCATTTACGTGTGCCATTAATCCTACAGAGTGTTTCACAGTTATCGAACTTCGATTGGAGTTTACTGCAATTGGAGTCGATATTTTTTGGTAAAAAAAAAAAAAAAAAAAATTTGCGAAAGGACACCGTTTGTTAAAAAATTTAGCTTTAACAAGAGTTTGTGTCTGGAAAAAATCGAAGGTGAATTTGCCAATTGTCTCGATGAATTTTCCACTGTTTCTAACCGCAAAGTTGCATTTTAACATTATTTGTCGAAATGTCCTTTCTTCGATACACGCGTCACATTTTGTGACGCTCTGTATATTTAATGTGGAAAATAGCGAGCGACGCGGGAACAAGGCAAGCTTGTATCGACTTTGCACCACTAACTCGATGACACTCGATAACTGAATCCATCCATCGGACGGTAATCCGCTTCGGTGGAGTACAAAAGCTGCTGGTCCGAGCGGCGCAAGAAAACAAGGGATTATACCATTGACATTTGTGTAAGGAGCTAAGCTGAATAACGAATTGGTTTTCGAGAGCTTGATAAGAGTCACGGGATGCTGGCAATATCATCTATTGTGCGTTCGATCAATTATCGTATTGTTCCCTGAATCGACACGATATTGCTTTCGACGCGACTATAGGCTTCCATCACGCGAACGGGGTTCCTTTTAGAATCGAATCGAAGTTAATTCGATTACCACCGTCAAACATGCATAGCCTCAATGCATAATCTCTCGACTAATATGCTTCCTACACCTATTTGAAATTGGTGCACGATCAAATAGCTTCCATATTAGAAATTGAAGTCAATAACCGCTGTTTATCTTTCTCATTAGACCAGACACCGCTCTACTAATGTAAAATTTAATTTACAGCAACAATTAGTGATCATTAATTGCATTTAATCACAAAATAGTGATCATGTGATATGCATTATGAAATTTTAGTTGTAATCTCTATTAGACCTTAATTTGAAATATCGATGCGAAAAGCATTAGGTAGAAATCTAAATTCCTTATATATATGTATGAACTAATTAAAAGTATATCTGTTTTACAACGGTGAAAAGATTCAAATGTGTCACTGAACGATAATTAATGTGGCGTGACGTTATTTCAATATTTGATGGACGACACCTGGTGATAACTGAAATGCAATATTATATAAATTGTGCTACAAAATCCTAATAATAATTCACGAACATTATGCTTCTCGCGAACACCATGCTTTTCACTCAACGCGCTGAAACTAGTAGTACAAGTTTACATTTACGTTTCTTACGAATAATAGTTTGGCAACGAGCCATAGCGCCGCACATCTCCATCTTGTTGCGAGTTAAGAAAAAGAAACTGCTGATTCCTGAGGGAAAGAGGGAGGGAGGGGGAGGGCGATAGAGGAAGGAAAGAGAAAAAGAAGGAGGTCGTAAGGTTTTTCTCTTGACTCCCAGACGTCCTGTTCTCAGCCCCGCAAATATATATATATGCGAGAGAGGGTAGCTATTACGTGAACCGGAAGGTAAATAGGTTGCAGATAGGCAGTTACGGAATCGCCTATCAGGCGAGGACCTACAGGTTGGCGTGACTCAACGTCTTCGAGCATCGTTCTCGCGTAAATATACGCGGGCGGTCCTACGTGCTGTGCGCGCGCGCGCTCGCGCGCACGTTGCATCGAGCACGTGTACGTACGTACGTGCGGCAATGCGCGGCGGTGTGATATTCATGCCTTCATGGTTGCTGGCCCTTGGATGCCTCGTCGTTCCAACGTTATCCGTTCGTACTATTTATAGGGGATGAACGCGCGCCGTAAAATATAAATAGAGAAAATCACCGGGTCTTCGTTGAAGCCAGGCTTGGCTTGGGCAGTGACTCGTCGCCGCTGCCGCCGCCGCCGCCGCTGCCGCGCTCCATCGATCACCGTATCGGGTGCAACTGAAACCTCCGGCGAACGTGTTAAAACGCCCGTATAAATGAAAACGACAACGACGACCATCGACGCGACGCGATGCGCAGCGCGGTCATGTACGGGTACGGCCGAAAATACACCAATTGCCGAGCGCGGCGCCGCAGCAAATCTTGTTTGTATCTCTATGTGCGAAACGCGCGAGATCTATTTTTCGGTCACCATAAAGATTTGTGCGGGTAATAAAGTTCCCACGATATTGCGACGTTTGTTACGAAAAACCGCGCGCCGATTACCGTCGATTCTTCATTGCGAGATGAAACTTTACAGCAGCGCGACGTATCTAAATGTCGGTTCACCGAGCGAGCGCAACTAGCCGTGAAAGCTTTTAGCGATTCCAATGATACAACGATACGAATCGGTGCGCAAACGCATTAGGATAATATCATTTATTTCAAGTGTCATTGGGGACACTGCAGATATCGCAGGAATCATATTTATAATGTAAAATGAA
Organism: Tetramorium alpestre; assembly: GCA_021460005.1. NCBI lineage: Eukaryota > Metazoa > Arthropoda > Insecta > Hymenoptera > Formicidae > Tetramorium > Tetramorium alpestre. The sequence goes on along the minus strand of JAJVSH010000078.1, from coordinate 654,776 downwards.
TTTCCACGATACACATGGTACGTGCATTATATACATATGATGTAATTACGATTTATCGCTCATTCGTATGCAACTAGAGTGCAAAATTTACATTTTCCAATCATAGATACGACATATCTTCTCAAGTGAGAATCCTTGCATCATTATCAATATAATTGTATAATTACATACAGAATTTCTACACTGACACATTACATACAAGACACTGATACAATACGTAACATTCAATACAATTTGAGCCATCGAGTGAAAAGGATAAATTGGAAAAAAAAAGTTATTTTAAATACGTATTGTAAATATAAATTAAAATATAAATGGCCCGCTACAGTCATCGATCATATCGAACCCGCCTGGTTGTGGAATCTAGCTTTATGCTGCTGATTGCACACTTGCGGACAAAGTGAAGCGATTACCATTTCATCGATCATCATATCTGACGCGTATAACGCGCACGCGTTGTGTGTGTGTAAACGTCCATGCTGTAATCGGAAATGCCTGCCGCATTTGTGGACGTAGAATTAGTGACCAAAATGCAACGGGGAATAAGCATCTGCATTAAATTCGCGAGAAAGGATCCTCCCGGCGCGACAACATGGCGGAAGAAAAGTGAACGGCTTCCGCGATATTACAATGCCAAAGTGTAGCCGTGAAACAGCCACAGACTAATGTTTATTGCGACCAAAGAGGATTAGATGGCGGAAAAGCGTTCATAAGACTATATTGTAAAATGTCGCTACGTGCAATCTTCTTTATTTTGTAATGGAAATGAACGCAAACCGTTGTCCTCTTTCACAGCACGCGCCTTCAAAAATGGATAATGTTCCATCTAGTTTTTCACTACATTTCCGAATTGATAGAATACCTCGAGTCGCTTATTCATTTATCATAAACGTTGCAGATATATGGATTTGTATTTCTCACTTATACATTAATGGGATTAAACTCTTTATTTAATAAAATGGCACATTTGTGCCTTTCGGAATTATCCTAACTAATCTCACCTATTGTTAACTATGGTTCAATTTGTTCCGTGTTTCTACCTAGATTCTGATTCTGGAATATAATATCCCCGCGCAGAAATTGTTATTAGATCTAACCAATGGAAATCTTTACGTTGTGGTAGTGGAAGCATATATTCACATTTTCTGCATTTCCTTTTGTCTTTTTCTTTTTCAAAGCGTGAAGCATGAACCGGTTTCATCGCACAAATGTAAAATGCGGAGTTAAAGAAAGAAAAATGAAACAACAATGTTTAAAATTAACAGCATTTATATAAACGGGATAAAAAAAAGTGTGTCATCTTTATCTAATCCTCTTCAGTTACGACGTGTATCAAGTCAAACAGGACGTGTATGCGTTTAAGCGAAATATCTGTTCGAAGAGGGAAAAAAAAAATACTACTACGAGCGGATAACACTGCAGAGACACACGAGTTGTTAATACGAACATGTGATACATGGAGAAATTAAATATGAATACGATACGAAATGAATTATATCTCGCGTGACGTACTGCCGTTATGTGCCACAGCGTAAAATTGCATCTAACCTGTATTTTACACGTCAGCCACCGTGTAGCTACGTAGCGTGAAATGTAATTGTGTTCGCTAGGCTATTACTTATAATAGGAGCACAATGAGTATAAGAATATAAAGCATAATACAGCCGTGTTATCGGATAATATCCCGATTTGCTGCTGAGAACGTTCGCTCGGAGAATGAAGTTTTCTCGTCGTGATGTCATTGTTACGCGAAAATATCAAAAGTAAATGTTAAGTGCAATTAATAATAGAACAACGAGCGGGTAATAATAATATGCGCACGGCACGCAGGCATGTATAATGCATACGGTTGCATAATATTAGGCTTTATTAGCAGCTGCGGAAAGAATTTGCATTCGGAATAATAGAGTGAACACTTTCATGCGGAATAAAATAAACGACTCGGAGAAAATAGGGCAAAGTGACCAATATACCTGGTATCTCGGGATGATCAAAGCGGTAATCACTTGGACTGATCAGTAATCGAAAAGTGTATGTATACATAAAGTAAATTATATATTCGTACTTCTTGCTTCATGCGTATATAGCATATACAACTTTACATATTTGACCTACTAACACGTACCCATCGTCTCGCTTTCATATGTTTTCGAACGAGTTTTAGCGTGCGAAGGAGACAAACCGAATCGATTGTTTAATTACCATTTGCCACACCGAGCATGTAATTGCAGCGCCGTCGTTATAGGCGCGCATAGGTCACCGTGCCGCGCGCATTAAATGAAACTTAGATTAAGTTGTGAACGATCGTGTCTATATTAGTATTTGCCACAAAATGTCAAAGTACACGAGGTTTCCAAACAGCTGGCCATTAGTTGAGCAAGATATGAATCGGAGAACGCGGTTGGGATTATGCACCGGAATTCGCTAATGTTCGCTCTGCTCCGAGAGTATTCTATCCAAAGTGTACCTACTCCACCGAAATCTAGTAAATTTGGATGTAATGTGACGAAGCGTGGCGTATCCATTATATTCCCCTGTCGAAATCCTAACATAATCCGGCATATTTTAGTGAGCTCAAGCAAATCTCGGGATTTCGTGTAATAATCTACGTCCGTGTCTGAATGCATCCCACGTGGAGTCCATTATCACTCGCTGGACATATAGCGTAGGCAAGCGATGAACGTCACAGAGAGAGTCCCGCAATCCCAGCGCTCTTCAATAATAAAAACAAAGAGTAGTTTCACTACGCTACTGTTTGCACGTGTAAATAAAAACTATCGCGAATGCACGGGCACGACCGGCTCTTGATAATTTTTTTTTTCCCTGCAAGTCGCCTTTAATTAAAAGTTTGGAGGAATATCGTCTCGGGCATTGACAGCGTTCCTCATTGTAGAGGTACGATTCATTTTAATTTTGTCCTCTTCATTGAAGATGACGCATATACTGCGGAGGCGGCGCGACGTGATCAAGCATCATTCATCATCCGAGTTTTATCAACTTTCATCCCCAATCCGAGACTCATTTCGTTGACATGGTTCGTCGACAGTTACGTAAAGCGACCTAACGTCGATATTGAAACAATACCATCATCCTCTCTGCTTTGTTAGCGTATTGTGATTTTACGCGAGATACTGTCGGATCGTACTGCGCGCGATTTAAAAGGAAAACTTTTAAGGTCAGCATATTAATTATCCATAATGACGATAGAAAGAGTGATGGCTAGAATTCAAAATGAAATTTATTATTCTAACTTGTATTTTTGACTAATATCATAGTAATCGTTACGTGACTTCGTTATTGGATGCGAAGGAGAAAAATTATGTGGAAATTAAAGCACAATCGAAAAGTTAATCTTGATAATCTTGATTTATTTTGTTTTCATAAGACTAGATGAAGAGAAGAAGACAAGGTGTTTATTGCAAGATAAAACAATTATTTCAGTTTGTCTAATTCCCGAGGGAAAAAGGTGGATTTGATTTAACGCGGCAGTGAAATTTTCGAAAGATAGCGGTCGCGGTCTTTGTAGATGCAAAAGTATCAACGGTGTGAAAAGACGTCATCTGTTTGTCGCTTCTATGGGTCGATAACCGCGTTACCTGTACCGTGGCACAAAACATTTATCCTCTTCTTCGCGGACGTATTCACTGTTTCTCAATTTTTCAACCACGAAGTAGAAGAAGAAAGGGTCACGAGCGTCCGCCTTTATCGCGGAAAACGGGATTAAGGCACGGTGGAAACAGGCTTCCGTGGTTTTCCGTGGGTTAGACGGAAGGATAAGGAGAATGGATGTAGGTCGTCTCGTGCGAATCTACCCCTCGATCCACCCTCAACGAAACAGCGAACGGTATGGTGGCTATATTTTTTAGTTTTTGTCACGTAGAGTCGTGTGGAAGCTCACGCGAGAGCCCTGGCGTTGGCGAGCGAGTTACACGTGGAGTAGGACAGAAACGACGTAAAACGTATTTGTGCTGTATATGACGATATAGAACTCGCAGAATGAGCGTGATAAAGCTGAAAGGGTTGGTCACACATTGTGGTGAGACATAAAGGCACTAAATAGAGATGAAACATGGCGATAGACAATATCGAAACATTATACTTTGTAATATGTCGTGTTACAGTTTTCTAATTGTTAATGTGATATTATGTGGTATAAAGTTGAAAAATAAAAGTGCAAGACGTCAAGTTATAGTTAATTTTTTTTAAATTTATTTTATATTATAAATATCTTTGTTACAATTTTATAACAACAGAAATTCTAGTATCTTCGTAATTATATCTTTAAAATGAAAAATATATACATATGTAAAATGTAAAATAAGGCAAAGTCTTCCAGTCGTTTTAAGCTTCCTAAATTTACTTTTCAAGATCATTAAATTTTCAGCCCTTTACAATTGAAAAAGTGTGCAAGATATTTCAATAACAATTCAATATATTCCAATAACAATAATATTCGGACAACTTGTCCAAAGTATCGAGCAATGCACTCCACGATTACCAATGTACTCTAGAATTTATTGGATCGGGAAGGCATACGATAAACGAAAAAATAATGGGACGCGCTCCCGATGGGGAAGGAGAAATACGAGCGAGGCGTGCAAACAACCATCTCCGGTGGCGCTTAATACGCTTCGACCCGTTGTCGTAAAACGAGGCGCCGCGTTGCAGTGCTTATATTTTTCAATTTCTCGAGCTCGATACTGCTTCAACGTCATGAGACAGAAACAGCCCGGTTCCTCGCCGCCACGCCGCGCCGTTCAAACATCCTCGCGCGCGGTGTGTACTGTGCACGCGAAAGAATGCCGCTCGACGCCTGTCCTCATCGTGATAGCGACAACGTCGCCGTGTGACGAATTGCATCACTTCGTCGTCGTACCTACGTGCCACTTGCACTGTAACGATAAATCAAAACGATCGCGTCCCACGAGTATGCTTTCCTATACGCAAAGCAACGGGCGATAATTTAAGATCAAAGTGTAATAGAGAAGAATGATCTTTGGGGCGCAGCCGGGATGGCAGAAGCACTGACCAAGGAAGATCTATTTTCGGCAGTAACCCACAGCACGCTTCGCCTATTTTTCTCTACACGTATGCTACACCGGTATTAATGGTAAAGCCGGCACGAAAATGCCACTAAAATATCTTTATGGTCGCTTAAGCGCGGAAAAATTTAAACAGCGAAAATTTAAAAATTTAATAAAAAATTAAACAAAATATTAAAATGTAAATCTCTATTATAATTCTATTGACTCTTTCAGATTTATACGTACACGATACAACTGATAATCACTGCAGTAATGAAACAGATAAAGATAAAGTGTTAAACTTGTAGAATTTAGAATTTTTCTTGAATATTAATTTTACGAACAAAAGAGTTGCACACATTAGTATTAATAAATAAATAAATAAATAAATAAATATAATCTCTCTCTCTTTCTCTCTATTTATTTATCTCTATTTATGAGGACAACTGGTAATTTTTAGATATGATAAATCATATTGATAAAGATCTTAACGATGGTATTTCTTAACAAATTTTACTAGAAGCAGGTCGAAGATTAAGTGAAAGGACAGATTCGCAAGAAAATTACGAGTTAAATTCCTGAGATAGTATCTGTACAAGAAAAGCGATAGATAACTTTGCATCGCTCGCATCGGATCTTTGAAGACCTTATATATCGATGAAACAGATAATGTATTAATAATTTCCAATAATCAGAAAATAATGAATTATTAGACTATTTTATAAATTTCATTAATTATTTAAATATTAAGTATATTTATATATATATATGTATTTATACAATAATGCATTTGCGTAACATAATTAATATTGAAATTTAATATTTAATGAAGAACCAATAAACTTTATGTAACTTAGTATTTGTAGAGAAATGTTTGTCGAGTCGTTCAATGTCGGTTGTCCTCTGATATTTCTATTGAATTGCATTCCATTCGAGCTTAATCATATCGATGGGCTTTTCAATATTCACGTAAACACGATATCATGATTACATAACGCAACAGTAGTAGAGGAATGGGAAAATGAAAATATGCGAAGTGGATTTCTCTTGCATCGGCTACAAGCGAAAAGAGAAAGGCATTTACTGGACCGAAGAGTTTTAGAGAAACTCTCCCGGTTTACTCATTTTCTTCCCCGACGCGTCTCGCCTCATGCGTACGCCTCATAGCAAAACAAGCGAAGCGCTGGAATTTGTTTGAACTCTAACAAGGAGCAATTTTGCTTGAATTTTATCGTATTCCGACGGAGGGATAAAGAGAAGGAGCGCGCGAGTGTTCTAAAGTAAATTTCTCGAACATAGCTAACTCTGACAGGATTCTTCCATTCGGTTGCACTTTATTACGCTACTCGCTCGACGTTACGTTATGCATTTGCCGCCCTTTCTGCGTTGAATTTAATTAGTCTCTATGTGTGCGAATACGCGTTGAGCGCTTAGTCACTATTTAATCTTCATGCTTGATCGCTACAACAGTGCGTGTTTAGCTGCCGTAAGGTATACGCACCAAATATGACTCGTGAGATCTTATTAAAAAAGAAAAAATATGATTTCAATGTCTACCTTGGAAAAACGAAGATGGAAATATATTCGGTTAAATCTGATAAGTACCAAGTTGCAAAGTTAAATATGAGCGAAACGTGGTGGTACCGATATACCGGTCAATACAATTATTCTCTCCTGGCAGCAATACGGTGTATAATTGACGATGGCGAAGGTAATATCGCTTTTACGAGCGTTTATTTCATTTTGTTTTTCCTTATTTTAAACATATGTAATAAATTTCCAATAAAATTAAATAGCTAACTTTTATAATATTTATAATACGGGGAAAAATTATGATATTGTTCAACGCAAAAGTATTTATGTTAATTCTTATTCCCGAGTGTTTAAATGCTCAAAAAAAGAAATTAGAAAATGAAGTTCTGTAAATTTAAATAATGAATAATTGATCCTCGTAATCTGAAAACAATATCAATAAAGTATCAAAGTTCGGATACTGTATATATTAACGCAGTAATATCAATTATCATGCAAATGGATGAATGTGTCATATCACGTAACTGTATCTAAACGTAAAGAGATAATGTATATTCGGAGCTGCTATGTGCGGCACGCGAGACCGTTAATTTAATGCCACACTACTGCGCGGTTCTTACATTTACGTCATCCTCAGTAGTCTGTACGTAGCATTCAATTCATGAAACTGCAACGGTTCTCATTCTCTCCGCTCTGTTTCACTCTGCGTGTGGAATCAATTTTTCAAAATCAATCGATTAATTGAAAGCTGAAGAGTTTTGTGAGTTTGCAGAGTGCTCGCTATTTTCGCTAATTGTTTTCTCAGGGGGATAGAAGACAGCCCGGAAACGTCCTTCCATGCTGTCGCAAAGATAAGCCTGCTGGAGCAATTTCACCCCAACTTACGGTATGTATTCATAGAGTTTCGTACGGTCGCGTACCAACATGGTTGAAGGCTCTACGATAACACTATCTCCTATATACACATGTGATAGTGGATGGCTTGAATCGAACCAATTTCTGGGCACATGTTACGTCAACTTGCCTATAGGTGTAACTGTACACAGTGCGGTTCTGTCCTCTAAAATCTCACGAAATCGTATAATTCCGGAAAGGTTTGTGCAGTGATAAGGAACATTTCGATATTCCCATGTCGATTCACGACAGGATCCTTTAGTATTACTTATAATGCTTATATTTATATTGAATATTCCATTGTGAGTATAACTATTGACTGTAAATAATAATATCTTCCAGTGTCGGAATATATGTATTAGTGATACATTAATTTAATATTGCAAATAAAAAATTTTTGCTCATCAGAGATATAAATGTCATTATATAAATTATGTATACATTGTATATATGTTTTGTAATACATAAAAATTGGTCGAATTATAAAATTTATTCGATATAGTGCCTCGTATGCCTCAAATATTTGACGCTGAATCGCTAGCAAAAAAAATGTGAACAGAGATACCTGAAGCAGAAGAGAGTACTGAAGCAGACAAAGGATTTCATTTACAAATTATAATGGTATATATGTAACAGTGTTTGATAAGTACCGAAATTGGTCGAATACCGTCCCGTTTTGAACCTAAACACCGATATATTGCACTACATACAATGGCAAATATATCGCTATCAGTATCACATTCTAGTATACATGATCTTACGTACATACACAGTACGTCCAGAGTAGTTAGTTATTTACGTAATTCGAATGATAGTCGACCTATACGTGCCGACGCGAAATAATGCTAATGTGATATGCTGAATAAAAAATAAATTGGGAAAACTAAAGGAGGAAAGTATAATGTTAATGGTGTTGATAATTTTCTGTAATTTCATATACAAATACAAATCAGTACAGTCATATACAAATAAACAGTTTATTACAAAATTGTTCAAATTATAAAGACATATATTAAATATGAAAAAATATAAACATAAATTAAAATTATGAAAAATTGTAATTTCTATACGTTTTTGTATAAATAAAAAATTTTGTAGTAGCATCCATAATTTTCTTTTTACTAAATTCTCTTCTTAAAATTTTCTTATTCCGGCTAATTATGACATCTCGAACCACACAGATAGATTTTGAGTGAGAAAATCTCAGCCACATGCATAGTTGTGCGGAAAATTTCATTAGTTACAATACTTTTCCAAGCAATTTGAAAGTTAGAAATAGCGAGAGAAATAAGCATACCCGGGTAGTAAAATTAAAAGTTATTTCGCTTAGAGAGGAAGAATTCGAGCACACGCCCACGCACACGCACACGCACACATAGAGAAGTTTTCGCTCGGAGTAAAATTTTTGTGAGAGGAAGTTTAAATCGACCTCTATCGATTTCCTAGAAATTGCACGCTGTCCACTAAGGCGTCATCATTGTGTATGCGCGATAGATTTAATTTGAAACACAGGCGATAGCGACTGCATCGTGATAGCGAAAGAGTTTATGTGTTCGCCGAGGCATTATGAATTTTTAATCCTGACACACTCCGGTATCATCATTAACGTCAGCCTCTCGTGATTAATTGAACGTATACAGGTAGTTTTTGTCACAGAAACTGCGGCCAAGCGTAAACGAGCAAAAAGAAGCACAAACGCTCGTGACATTCTCAGATTAGTCGCAGACGTGGCTGCATCGTATATATCTTAAGAGATATATATCAAATCTGGAGAGACGTTTTCTTTTCGGTATTTCGGTCACGTGGTATTTGGAAAGAAACGAAGCGATCTATGTGAAGGAGAGAAGAAAGCTCCAAGTAGGAGGAAGAACGAAAAGAAGGTAGAATAGAAAAAAGTGAACAGCGTTAAGAGACAAATTCAACGTGAATAGAATTAATCGACGTCGTGAGCACATTAAGGAAAAAGACATCACGTTTATATCTTCTTTATTGCAATTGGGGAAAGAAAAAGACCCTTGCTAGCCACGAGAATCAAATAAATGCTGCCGGTAAAATAAATCTGCTGGTAGCAGGTGTGGATATAGTGTCGTGATTCCATTGAGAATAGCGCAATTTTTATTTGTTTTTTTTTCCTCTTTTGCTATAATTTACTGTTTAATACTGAAAATTTGCAATACGATCTCTCGATCAAGAATCATTAACAGATTCAAGTGCAGAAATTCTCTGTCAATTAAAGAGTATAAAATTCAGTTTGACCGAATCAAAGTATGTTCGAATGCACTGCAACAGCAGTGGAAATTCTTTTGATCCATCACAACAGTTATTCGTAAATTCCATCTACCAAAGATGAACAAGCAATATAGTGGATTGAACGAAATGAGTTTTTCTTGTTTCTCGCTCTACACATGAAAGATTTCTCGCTCGAGATCTTATTCGGACATATGTACGTCTCAGCTTTGTTTTCGACCGGAAGCAGGCGGAAAACTCCATTATCGCCGTTCTCTACCTGAGGCTTTCTCTAGCCGGGGGAATCATAAATTTTCCGTCGAATAGTATTGGACTTGGATCATTACTTGGATATGTGTTCTTTCTACGGCACTCTTCCATTATCGTCTATATAAAGAAACTCTGATAGACTATCGAATTATATTCCTCAAAATGATTTAGTTACCTTTATTAATTTTGTAATCTCTTGGGTATACAGATTATTATTAAATAGTAGAGCTTATGGAAGAGTATATCCTATCCTATATATTATACATATTCATTTAATTAATAAACTTTGTGTTAAGTAATGCTGCACACACACACACACACACACATACATTTAATATTAAATATTAATAAATATTAATAAATATTAATAAATATTAATAAATATTAAATATTAATAAAAGTAAGGCCCCGATAAAGTGTTGAATTTATTTTAGCGTTTCCTACGATATTATGACAAAAAATCACATAGAGCTCTTTCAAAATAATCTTGAATTTTTTTATAAAAAAAATTTTTTCAATGTTTAAAGAGGGAAAGAGAGAAGGAGATACAGTACCTTCACATCACACACTGTTACCGTTGTCAAAGAATATAGAATTATCGTTCGAATGGATTGGCTCTTTGTGATAAGGGGTAACGGCTCGTCTCAACACTTTAAGAAGTCGACATCAATAAAACAAAGCTTCCACATGGAATGGTATTTCCGTTTCCAGAGTATTACAAATCGCATTCGTGCCAGGATCTCGTAACGTGAATTATACGATTGGCGCCGTTAGAAGTTTTGGGCCCTCGGTAGGGAGAAGCAGGGACGCGTGATTCCGAGGGTGAAAGATGGATTGTCCGTCGTCGGGTGAACGAATTATTTCACCGACCGCTATAAAATTGCGATTCCTCGTTTCTGCTTTATCCCATACATATAAAGAATACTCCAGCAGTCACGTTTTTACACCGTCAGCTAAAGTCTCAATATAGAATATCGATTTTTTGATCATGGAGATCTTTTTTGCAAATGTGGAGATTCTTTCAATATATTTATCAAAAAAACTTTAAATTAAAAGTCTACACAAGTTAGTTTTCAATTTCATTTCAAGTCAATTGAGAAATAAAGATGTTTTTAAATTTGTAACAAGGTGAAATTTTTCTTTAGTAATGCGAGAAATAGATTTATATGAAATTATTATATGCTACAAAATTTAAAAATCGTTAAAAGTAAATCTCTTAATAATTGTGAATTTTGTTATAACGAAACTTGCTTAAAATTTATTAAAGACGAATAACATGGCGCTTTTGGAATTTAATTTATAAGAACACATTAACTTGTCAAAATTATAAATTAAAGTTGTAGTTAGTTTATATAATTACAATTTTAGTTAAAGTTTTAATAAAACAAAATCGATGTAATTTCATTTAAAGAATATTTTTATAAGCATTATTCTTCATATTTTTATAGTAACATTTGGTTCACTCTTGTATTAGAGTACGCTGTATATTATAATTTAACTTTTAATTAGACTAACAAAGTTCGATCAAATATAATAGAAAAAAAATTATTGGCTATAAAAATTAAACGATGGTTTTAAAGTTTATTGCAAGTTTACGCGTGAGGTAAAAGATCGAAGAAAAGGTAAGATATAAATAATTAAGAAGAATAGCCGAGTTATCCATAGAAAGAGTTAATAGGATAGGAGAAATACTGTTTGTGGTAATTGTAAGTTTACCGTTTACTCGCCATGAATCTCAGGTACAAGATAATAAAAAAGTTCCACAACAAAAGCTTCTCCGTGTTTACTCGAATGAACTTTTACTTTTTGTAATTATGTTTTTTTAAATCCTCTTGACGCCAGATAACTCTATTGCATTCTATTGTATTTACTGATTAATTGCAATACACTTTTGCTATGACTTAATGATACGAAAATTAACGTCGTTAATAACAATTAGCATCAATTGATAAAGTTATTTTGAAAATTATCCACCAAAAATTTTTTCATTCTAGAACATTGTTATACGATGAAATGATGTTAATATTTTAATATAATTAAAATTTGCTCGTGTTAATAAAAATGAATTTGCCACATTTTACAAATTCATCATAAAGTTTAAATTAAAAATTCGCTCGCTTTTTCATTCCGTTCAACTTGCTTTTATTCTCTTAATTGCTCTAGTCACCAGCATTCAAGTTCTAGCTTTTCTGCTCGGTTGCTTTAATGTCCCTGTAGCTAACTAGAAAATTTTAATTCAATTTAATAGATGCCGTTATTACATATTTTTTACGGCAGAAAGATTTGTTCGAAAACGAGCAGGATTTTTGAAGCTCGGTAGCATTTGTTTTTTTTAGGTTGCATGTCATTACTATTATATCTTTCAATTAATTATTTTTTCCTTAAATTCTGGCTAATCTACAGATTTAAATTGCCTTCTACGTTTTATCTCGATTAAATCTCTCGAAATCATTTTTTTTTATCTTAATCTTCATTAAGATTAACTTAAAAATAATTATTCATTAAGCTAATCAGATTACGCCTTCAGGGCTAATTGCGATTAGCCAGCGGATTCTTTCCCCTCGGACACTTCGGACATTTCGTCGGCATCGGAACGCGTTACCTCGAGAAACCTTGAACGCTGACATTCGAAGATCATGTGTGGATTGCTATTCCAAGGTAGGCATACGTACCACACCACAGTCCACAGTGCCGCTAATCTCCTCGAGTCGCTTCACCGCGGAGCCAAACGGAGTTGATGCGTGAGGCAGGAGGGCGGTATAGCCCGATATACCGAGTCGAACGGGAGGCTGGATTTAGAGGCGGCTGATTGGAATTCGATCGTCGGGTCAAGCGGCTATGTCGAATTGGAACGCCTAGACGGTCCTTCTGATAATCCGTGTACATTCGAACGCGCTTTGTCTCGCCGAGTCTCGCTCGTTGCTCTCTTTCGATAGCTCCCGCATATACATTCCAGCGCTACTTCGCTCCGCCAAAATCGCCCACCGTATACGTGTATAGCGTTCTCCCTAGCGCAATGCTGTTTTGTATTCTCTCATTGTCTCCGCTTTTCCTCACGCGTAAAGCGCGACCGTGTATCCACGGGTTCGAGTGTATATTCTACACGCGACATTAGAGAATGTTTGAAAACGTATTGCGTATGTGCCTCTGCAACTAGATTATTCATACAGACACACGGTGTATGTATCATGAATACGCGCTAGCCAGGAACGCGCTGTAGGGCGAAACAAAAACAGGAACCATCATGGACCGCAATTCAATCGCGATGAGAAATTATCCTGCCATAATCCGCATTAAAGCGTAAACCGGTAATATCCTTTGCCATTGGCAATATTACCAAGATTTTGAGATCGTGGAGATAACGTTTATAGGTACATATATATTCATATGTACGTTACTGTTCGTTTTATTTTTGTACGTTGTTTATAAATTCGCGCATTTTGTTCTTTCTCAGAGTTTGCGTTCGACAATATTTAACAATTTATTCAACATAGCGGCGACGAGCGTAAAAACAAAGCCGTACAATTTTATTTATTATTTCTGTTATCACCGTACGTCTCTTATATCTTAAACAACAACAGCAATCGTGTACTTTAAGAAATTAATAAATGCCTCATTCTCTCTCTCCGTTTGGAATGCGAAAGCTTTTTCTCGAGAGGCTTATATTTTCGAATTAATAAATGTATGACTTTGAAAGTAAAACGATAGCAAACATGACAAAGAATAATGGAAATCGAGTCGAAAAGAGGACAGATCTCTTTTTCATTTCTGGAGCTGAATATTGATGGGCGGTAAACGCGCGATCGTAAAAAAAATTACGCCACATGATATATTTCACTTTCGGTTTTCTCATTCGCTTCGTGTCCATCTCTGTCTCTCTCTCTTTCTCTCTCATTGTCACATAGACAGTCCGTATGTATTCGACACCGGAAGTCTAAGCGAATCTGCGAGGATTTGTCAAGTAAATTGAAAAAGCGTTCTTCTCTTGGAGCAAAGAGTGACTCGGATCGCGTGACTTTCGAATGAAGCGAATGTGCTCATGGAATGAAGAATTGCTCGAGGAGATTCATTCGTTGTACGAAGTTACAATTCTCAGCGACGGAGAAAATCAGGTAGGAAAATCCATTCTTGCTTCCTTTCCCCTAAGCGTCCTCTAGCACTTAAGATTGAACCGCTTGCGTTCCCTCCGTTCTGTTTTTACGACTGGGAGGAATGTTTTTTCTCCGTTGCCTTTTCCACGTTCCGACCTTAACAGCACATGTGTGTACATGATCTGTTTCTACGTGCGTCATCTACTTATCTCACAAGATGAAGAGTTTGCTAAGAGCAGTAGGATACGCGAAGAAAAATACAAGAAGGCCAGCTTCCTGCTATTTATTCTTCAATGTAGCAGAAACAAAAAATATATTAAATTTTTTGTTCTCTATATAAGATTGAATCTTGCAAAAATGCAGAACAAATGTATTTCATATGAGCTCTTTAGAACTTAAATTAAACAGAGAGAAAATTTCTAAATTAAAAAATTTTTTGCACTCTGTATTCATTTGTGCAACACCGGTTTTTATGTTTCGGTGGTATAATATGTCTTTTACGGTACAACAGTGAGATTTATTGTTGGTACATCATATATTTTATAATATACGAAGAATTTATTAATTCACTTGCCCGAGATGCAACATTATCTTACATGAAAAGAATCGTTTTACACGACAAAGCAAAATTGAGGATGAGGATGAAACCTGTCGGGCGATTAATTCAATAAAGCAACCGTCTATCCACAGTATGAGATGGAACTATACGCAATACTGAGTGCACTTGATGATAAATGCGAGTTACAATGCCTCGACCGAGATGTATACCTCAATAGCCGCAAAAACCGCGAGCTGTTGAATGGTGCCTCATGAACTCGCCGTTCACGTAAGACATAGAGAAATCGTGTTTCGCGGCATCCTATTGGATTTGATAAATGAGTCGGGCGCGTAAGTGCCGAAGCCATGGTAGATGGATGACGAGATATTTTGCTGATTGTGAGCAGGTTTCGGGAAAGCGAAAGAGAGACAGCTGCGGTTGAAATTCCAGCGGATTATGCAGACAATTAAAAGGGCTTGTGGAAACTGGAATGGACTTAATATGATGAATACGTCTTGAAATAAAATGGAACGTTCAATTACAATACAATTTTAGCCTTCTAGCCTTCGTGCAATAAATAAAATAAAAATAATCAGATTCTTGTATTATTCTTTCTATGTGTGTAATAAAACTTGAAGTTTATTATTGTTTGGAATATTATTACATATATCAAACACACGGTTATTTTCCGAAAGAAAAATTTAATATTATTATTTCTGTAATTTCGGTTCATTTGATTTATTCATCAGAATCAAATATTTCAAATATACCTGAGAAGCTGAAGACTTATTTATTTCTATCAATAAATAAACAGTAAAAAGAGCCACATCTTATGTAGTTATTATAACATTGTTTTTTAAGTATCACTGCTTTAAAAAAAAAAAGAAATCTTAAAGATGATTACATATAAAGATACGGAAAAGGAATGACGTCAAAGCAATCTCTAGATGGAGGGATAAGGGGTGGCAAACAGCTCAAGGAAGGATCAATAAAGAAAAATAGGGACTGATCGTCACGTATGATACTCGAAGCTTCAACAATTATCAACAAAGAAATCTCCGTGTCCACAAGGACAAAAGAATCGTGTAATTTCAAGATGATCGCAACCAATTGCAACAGCAGTAAGCGATGTCAGCGGTAAAAGATGGCGGTATAAATATACGTGTACTAGGAACGAAAGAGTGATATATATTGTCATAATTTGCAATGGCGAAGACCGACCGTTCAGGAGGGAGACGCATGCAGCGATGTAGTAATCGTGGTAGCAGCATCGGAGCTGGTAGTAGTAGCAGCGATAGTGGTAGTAGAGTCGGATGATCGGTCGTTTCAGGAATGCCAGATATTAAAATACCGCAGACTCTCGCGTTCCACGTACCAGGACAGCCGCTACGCTGCCCTACGCCCTCCTCTCGCTTTACTTATAACCCGTTCCCGCCCTGCCTCGGTCATCTTCCTTCTTTTATCCATCCGTTCTATCCTTCTTTCATCCGTACGATCCTTTCCTTACCCCATTTCCTCCTAGCTTTACCGCTGCTCGCTGCTACTTCATTTTCCTCTGGGTTTCCTGCGGAGAATATTTCGGCATCCGTGCCGAAAACCGAGTTGCCCGCATTTCCCATCTCGCTATCTAGCACATCTTCCGACGTCTTTTGGCGCTCGGGCAGCCCGGCGCTGCTTATGAAATCACGTAGGTATTACGCGCATGCCGCGATGTGTACAATGTATTCATGAGCCGTACGCGCGAATATTAAATCGTTTGCCGCAACATTCTGCACAGGCGAGACTACTTGGTAGCTCGTGCCAGGAGCCCTGTCGGCTGTAATTCACAGCCATTTCACGTGAACGGACAGCCTTTGATTTATATAATCTTGAATATAGTAGAAAGGATAAATAAAAAAGTTTAAGTCTCAATTACACAATTCGTGTAAATTGTGAATATTGCAAATGTGAACGCACACGCACAAATCAGTGCCGCGTGACGCGAGAAATTTTCAATCCCTCGACATTTCCAAGTGGAAATCATTTGGCGCGCGCGTGATAATAATATATTACCTAGAAGTAATTTCCCATGTCGTCGGTAAGCAATCTTATCCGAATGACAGATTCAGCTGTCAGATTATTTGTAATTTCAGTGAGTAATCGATTTTCTCTCTTCTCGAGACTCTTTCCCCATTTAACCATCCACCATTTCTTTCGAGTTTCCATCGTGCTTCTCGCATTGGACGCGCTGCTAGCCGGCACAGTATAGCCGAGCTTAACTGAGGAAGCGAAACGCGCATTGAATCGCGGCGGCTCTTTTCTCGCTCAGATACGAGAGTCCCGCCAAATCGAAGAAATTTCCTCGCCCGAAAAATAGATAGATAGGACGTGAGATCCACGTCGTTTAAGTTGAATCGCACAAAAATCGAATTCTACTTCGGTATCCTCATCTTTGTTTTCCGACAACTTCGACCGTCCCTTCGTTCGGCAGTTGGCAGCAGTTCGCCCATCTGACTGGGCCAACGACTGCGATTTCTCGCGAACCAATTCCGGAAGAGATCAGCCGACGCCACGTTCGGGGAAAAGTAACTTTGTTCGAAATTCGGATATACGTCGGCGGTTCGAAAATTTCAAACGACACCTTCATGGATCATCGCGGATCAGCGCCGTCCGTACGTAAGGCGATATTAAAGGCTTTCCGTCTGCTAGTTGCTAGTTGCCTTTAGCATCCAGCACGATGAAAGTTACTTACGCGAAGAGCTATTTGCTATTTACGGGCCGTAACTTCAATATGAGCATCTATATTCGCTGGCATAGAGCAAATAGCTTTACACGCACACTTGCGCGATATCCGAGCATAATCTTCCGGTACAAGCGTCGGTGAGTGCTCTTTTCCCTGTCAATATCCATCAGTTTCACTGTTGGTAAGATATTTTATAATGGCATGTCGAGGGGATCGCGGTAGTAGATTCGACTCCTCTAGTACCTCGTTAGCGCGTACCGCAGTACATCATATGATATCCAAAGATATTTCCTCGCAATACTCGCCTCGCCATTACTCTCGTTGATAACCCTCCATAAATCCATCACTAGCTAATAAGCGAGAAATCAAATATATAGAGTGTCTCATTGCACTCATGCATCTTTTTTCAATCGAGATTAAAGCAACGTCGAGAGGTTACTCGAAATAATTTCATATTATAAACATATTATACCTTTACTAAATTGGAGAAATTCCTAAAGAGATAATAAATAATCTTCAACGTGAAATATCGCACTCTCATTTTAATTCATTATGAATTTTGAAATTTAAGCAATGCTTGTTTAATTCATCCAGATTATTTAATGTTAATTAAGAGACTGTAGAAAATGGCATTGGATTAAATGTTCGCGTAGAGATAATTGGTAGAGATAATTCAGCAGGGGGGAGACTTGTGGTCCCCCGCAGCGAGAGGAACGCACGACGCAACAAATAGGATATATTCTCTATTTGCATTCTGCATATAAATGGCCCGACATATCCGGGAAATGATTCGAATCTTCCCTTCTTGGTGTTTGTCGTCGCGCCATCGAATCGCGTTAAACGCCATCGCGGTGGATGCGCGAAGCCGCAACGATGCCCCGCGCGCGTGCAGACCGCGAAACTCTCAACTCCAAATGGGATATTAATGTCCACTGTCAACTTCCACGCTCCGGGGCACTAGCCCGCGGAGAACAACTAACTGTTTACTGGCGATGTATAGTCGACAAGGGTTCCCACCGGTTGCCGACTGCTATCCCTTCTCTACACAGACAAAGTCCGCTCTGCGGTCCCACGATCCATCCGAAATTCACGGTTTAGCCCCGGGAGGAGCGCGGAAACTAATATCGCGAGAGCTACACCTACCATGCGATGGGAACTATCTATACCTAGGCTGTAGCTTGGGCTACGACAACGTAAAAGATGTACGACGTTCCGGGGCAACGCTGATTGGGAAATCCGCTACAGCGAGTTCGATCCTCTTATTTAGGAAAGTCAATTTATAATCGCGCTTCAACCGCACGGCGATAATTAATAATGAGGAACTAGTAAAAAACTAGCGTAAACTCTGCTGCTTCTACTTGAAAATCGTATGCGCTCTCGCACAAGAAATAAAATATTTATTATACCTTACATAATTTGTGGAATTAGAAATTAAATTAAATATAATACATTTTAAATAATGATAATAATATAATTCTACATACCTAATTTTCGATATTAATTATATGTAGTGTATTAAAATTAAAATGTATAATAATCTTTCAAAATATATATTGTAATATTCATTACATGAAGGAAAATGATATTTATATAATAATAATAATCGATTCAATCTATATTCGCATCTATTTTTACCGTTCGTGACATAAAATAAAGAAAGCATCGGATTCTTAACTTATACAAAAAAGATAAACGTGTAAATATTTGAAGTACGTGCACTTGCATTCAATATCCTCTCTCACCTTCTTCCGTATTTCCCAAAGTCATCTCGGAAATTTATTTATTCGCATTCACGTTTCATTCACGATATCCCAAAGTAATATCTGTATTGTCTGTACTCGAGCAATTTGAAATGCCTCACATAAATTATATTTTTGTTAGCGATCGCGCGCCTGCAAAGATTTCGCAAGCTCGAGAAACGTCTTTGCGACGCAACGTTTATTTCTTCCTTGTTTATCTCTCGCAAACGTGAGAGAACGAAGAAAAGCGTGCAAAGAAGAAGAGATGGCGTAGATACAAATGTTGTATGGTGAGAAAATGCTCAAGACATATCCTCAACCGAATCGAAAGCGTGTGCTACTTCGATTTTTCTGTCCGTTTGCCAGTCAGGAATTCGCCATCGTGCCACAATCTCTCGGCAAACGATTCGGCTTTCGCGCGAAAGCACCACTCACCCGCCGTCGCTGACCTCTATCGTTTTTCTCCTTCTCTGCACCGTTTTCCTCGCCTATCCCTTCTGTCAACGTGTGCGGAAATATAATGCGAGTGATCGAATAAATCGTTCACTCTCATTCCGAGTGCATTGTTACTAAAACGGAAAAACAGACTTTCTTGCGATTTTCGTAGAATGCACAAAGTTGCAAAAAAAAAATCATACAAAATCGAGGATTGTAAATTGTTATTGCTTGATATCCTCATGAAACGCGTTGACTTGTTACCGAATTAATCTTTATTACATTTATTGTGCTTTTGTTATTTAATAATTATGCAATTTTCAACATCATAGTTACAGATTCTTTAACTTAAACTATAAAGTTTTCATCGTTTCCAATTCGTTTTCATCAAATGTCATCTTTATTCTACAAGTTTTTGAAAAATCAATATTTTGAAGAATCAAAGTAAACTCAAGTTTGCCACAAAAATTTTTACTTTCACTTATGAAAGATTTACGCTAATTCCGTTATGATTCATAAGCTTAACAAAAGTTTTACAATTTAATCAGGAATACAATTGATATCGCACTGACTCTTCACTGTGATTTGCGGTAAATCTGCTTTTCGGCTTTTCACGTAGTCTCAAGTAACAGGCAAAAAATGAAATAAAATTCAAGGGAAAAGCGCGTCGGCTCTTCGTCGGCTTGCACGAGCTATTCCATATTTCTGCCACTGATCCTCTTTTATGTCCGCATTTTTCTCGTTCTACTTGTCGTTCACCGAGTGCGTGCGAACTTTGTCACTTATGTTTTATATATACATATACAATAAATAAAAAATAAAATTACATTATATATACATATGTTACTTTTATCGTGGCAGTTAAACTCTCATAACATCATATAAAATTGAATTATAATTATGTATTTAAGAATGTCCTGACATTCTTCAAACTTGCAAAATTGTTGAAGAACTAAAAGAAACGTCATTGAAGTTTTAAAGACAAGTTTTTTTCACAAATGCAGATCGTTTTTGTCAATTATCCTGTTCTTGCATAGTTTTCTTCCTTTTTTTATGTTTGCAAAATTGCAGAGAAATAGTCCAAAATAACCTCAGTTGATTTTTTACAAAAAAAAAGAATCTTGTTTTTATTGATAAAATTTTGAAAAGAAATATTGACCAATGCATCGTTCTAACAAAGCATGTCGGTTTATGCATGATGGTGATATCGTTTATTTCTGCCAAATATTTCATGTATTGTGTATAGTCGGATGTGTAGGATGTATGGTCAATACCGGAAATAACAAAAGAGCCACAAACTGCGAAACCGAAATCATACTCCATTACCGCATATATCGGAAATTGTCTTTTGCAGTAATGCAGTGTAATGTAATGTGACGTCATATGACTATTATAATAATTAGATATTATTAGGGTTTAAATATAAAAAGATATATTTGAGATTCTAATTTCGTAAACAATTTTCTTATTTACATAAAATATTGGTTGCTGCACTATATAATGCATTGTATTATGTAACAATGATCAGATAATAATTTAATCCATTATCAAGTTTTTCTATTGTTATTAAACACAATTTTTAATAAAATATTAGTTTTATTTTCGCTCGTAAGTAAGCGATACACTGTATTCGTTTCATTTATGATTTGTCAGCATTCATTTATATCTTCCTTAGCGTTTACATATATACTTTTTAAAAATATAACTAAAAGTTTTTACACGTGTATACCACTTATATTTATATTACTCAGGATACCAATTTTGCTTCAGCGTTTGCTTTGAAAGTTAATTTTGTTTTTACACATTAATATGATATGTACGGGTCTTCAGGGATATATAACGATCGAGATAACAAAGTTTCATTGTGTCATCACAATATTGGATCTCTTGTTTCTTGCGCTGAGATAATATGATTATATTTATATGTATTCTAATTAGATTGTGGAAAAAAAGTTGCAAGTTTGCATAATTACAAATGCTTAAGATAAAGTAATAATATATTTGAAAAACTAAAACGCGCACGCACGTATAAAGCAAGCTGGGTGTACAGCTATAATTCATAAATATCTTTTCAATGCAACTGCATTAAGAATTCCATAGCCAAATAGATTTTATGTGACGCAGTAAATAGCTTTATACATATACAAGAATATTAAAATTGGAGAACTAGAATGTTGAGTATTCTTTGAAGCTATTTGAATGCTAAAGTAGTAACAATGAACTGAAATTACTGCCTGAAGTTTCCTTCTCTACACAGACTTTTGCAAAATAAAGATCCTACTACCTAATTCTTATTTCACAGTCTGTTTGCCTTCTCAAAAGTAACTTTTTTTCCTGGAAAATGTAGTGAATATTATGCCATTTGCAATTGCATTTGCAAATGCAAATTGTGAACTTACTGAGATACACTCTATTGTGTGTAACGAATATATCTCGGTAATTTTAAATATTTTATTTTTAACTGTTTCATTTCCTAAAATTCCGAAACCTTTTGATTACGATGGTGTAAATATGACCAAAATATCTCCTTTCAAAAGCAAATTTTACTTGGCGAAAAATTTAACTTCGGAACCGGTAAGCGACCGGCCACTCGCGCGTACGGTGCCTACTTTTCCATGACAAAGCGCCTTCCCTAGCTCAAGTTTTAAAAGACTCTACGGTTTACTCTACTCTTCTGCTTGGACGTGGTACATTTGCAAGAGGTTGGCTCGACTCGAGTGGTCTGTGTTAGTTGTGCCGTATACATTCTAAAGGATAGACTTCAGAAACTAGAATTTACTGGCACTCATGCGCCTAGTTGGATGCTTATCCCGCGTCCATCCTTCTAGTTATCGTCCTTATCGATTCTTTAAGACGTGCCCATCGCCCATATCTTAATCTTCCAATCCTCATTCCTACATTCCCTTTAGCCCGTTCCACGCCTCGTCTGCTTCAATCGTCCTCGCCGGTTTTGATATCGAATCTGTCGCGTGTACCAGTCGACCTTCCATCAAATGTATAAGATTTTTATATCAATAAACAATATCGATTTATAATGCATATGCTCAAGAAAAGAGCAGATGAATTTATTTCTTTTTTTATAAAATATATTGCGTAAAAATTACTAATCGTATATGCAACATAAATTATCAACTAAAATAATTATTATTTCTACTTGGTAGAAAAAGTTTTTTTAATTTTCACAAAATGATAATAAGCTCTAGTTAGGTCAATGAGTTTTGATACAATATAAAACGCAAGGAACATTATTTATATAATTTAGCTTCTACACCTATTACTGTGTCCATTTTTTAACACTTTATATTTGCGGTCGTATATTAAAGTCTAAAAAATGCCCAGAGTTAAGTATATAATAAATTGATTCTAACAACTGACGTTTCGCGAGCAATCTTCTACTTGTTTATCAGAAACTGCGAAGGCTACGTTTTACAGCAGCAAGGCACTGACTGTAAAGGATGGGCACTGATTACTGCCAGACTTCCTCTTAATGATGAAGGATAGCCTGAGCTTACCTATATATTATTATTATATATCTAATCTCTATAACAAAACTACAATGAGCTACATTGCTTTGCATATTCGAATGAAAATAGTTTTTTAAAAACATGTTATTTTATTCAATTCATTTTAATTAAAGTTTCTACCGTTCAAGGAATAAGTTTTCAAATTTATACTATTGTCTATACTATTTCCGAAACTCGTTATAGTACAAAGATTTATTGGTACCTTAAAATGATTGTGTAGAATGTACAAAAATATCAGAGAGTCATATCCATAGTGTTTTCTCGCGATTTAGACATTATCATAGTTCATCATTTAGACATTATCATTTGAAAGTTTATATCTTATTATTTTCCAAATGCTTTTATATTTAGGACTTTTGTTGCTTTCGCGATAACTGATTCAATTTAATTAGTTGGATTTAGTCGCCGTTTCTCATCAGTGTTTCTCGCTGTTTCTGTCCGTTTGGCGAATTGGGGCCATATTCTGTGCTCTCGGAGGATGCGACGTCCACGAGCACCGGTGGCTGTATATTCGCAGATAAGACGGAAACACTGGAAATGTATATATCGATCTCTGCCGATAAGGCTATCCTCTAGCTTCTGTGCTCGACTTCACGATCTGCCGCTGCTCATGCTACAGCCTTGAGATAGAGAGAGAATCCGGACCTAGGGTTTTGTTCTCCCCCGGCATCGATCGTACGCTTCGAAGTCGTCCTTTATCAGGAAGGGAAAGGACCTGGTAATGAAGGCGGACGGGTGACTTTACCACCCCGTCCTTCGTTCACCCATTTCTCTTCTCACCGTTGTCTCCTCTCGGTCACCCATCCCGATATACCCGTTCGTACTGCCGCCGCTGCCGACGCTGCCAGAATCCATCTCAATGTGCGCGCGCGTGCGATTCTCCACAAACTACCCAGAGTAAACTTTACCTCACCGATCGTTCTCGTGGCTTTACGTTAGAGAGTAAAGATCTATGGACTACTGCTGCTTATAAAGCACCGTTAAACGATCCAATGTGAAAAATACCGCATTTTTCCACGGTATAATGTCCAAATTTCAAATCATTTAATTGCGATTATCGTTTTTTTTGCCTCGTCGCATTTGAAATACGATAAATCCGAAAGGCCACATTTAGCCTGATACGAATGTATAATCGTTGTTTTTTAATGTAGAAAACATTAAAAAACCACAAACGCAAGATTAATGCTTATCCCGTAAATTCGTGTTATTAAAAAAATCTCGAGTGTATCGATCTGTATCTCAAAATGCCAGCTATCGTCGATCGTAAAATACGATGTACGTCAGTAAGAATCTTTTGAGAAATTTTGAATCAGAATATAATGGCAACGAGTGTTTATCGACAGGCTCAGAGGTTAAGCTGATGACGGCGTGTTAACCTAAATTATATTGATCAAGACTAACGTAGCGGTCATAATGACGGGATCACCGATAATGTTTCGTCTTAAACATATTACTACATCATTTTGTTCTGTAGCCTACCGTTACGGCTCACACTATGCCGCGTTACGATTTTGAAATTACTCACTATTAAAATAATCGCTATTAAAATAATAAAGGTGACGTAACAATTATTTTGCCTTGCATCTCTATCTTACGTCATCATCGGTACATTATGCTATAATATACGATCAATTGCACTAAATCTCTAACCGTCCCGTATAAAGAGGACCGCCCACGCAGGACTGCCCATAAATCATAACTCGCCCCAAGCGTCGAAAGAAACAGAAAGATTTCTCGGCGATAATCAATGATAAGAACGTACTTGCTACACCTGCTATTCTTCTGCCAAGTCTGTCAGGAATTGAAATTGAAACGGGTCGACGGAACATGGCCAGGTTATACGTGACTGCTCGAACTAAGTGAAATTCGATCATCATACGAGAAGAAGGTAGATTGGATGATTCCGCGAGGGCAAGAGAGCGAGGATTGGACGGAGAAAGATTTCTGCCCTGCTCGTCGGAAGTGGATAGCGGCAAAGGAAGGATCAATGAGGAGAAGGGACGAGCGCGGAGATACACACCAACATCCAACTTGGCAATTGACTCCAGAAATCGAAGACGCTCGGATTGCAGAATCCGTGAAAATGGCGCGTTGATCGCGAATTCGTGCGTAGGAAAACGTCGAGATAATGTGAATTCCAAAAGGAGATACTCGAGCTCCTTTCCTTCCCTCGACCCGCGCAATGAAACGGCGGAAAGTTGGCGTAGCGAGTGAAGAACATTGCCTGCCCTCGAATCGTTTCGAAAGGAAATCACAGAACGTGCGATTTCAAATGGAACTGCTCGCTCACCTTTGAGGTGGTACGAGCCATTATTGTACTTCTCGAGTTATACTATACGACGAGCAATTATTCAAATTACTCGGAAGAATACTCCGGTACCATGGAGTTGCTGAAGCGATAACTCTTGAGTTAAGTTTTCAAAGAATCGCTTGGTCGTAAAGGTGGTATTAAGAATAATATTCATCGCCTTGTTAATTAGAGAAGTAATTGTTCCGTATAATAACAGCTCTTTGGCAGACAGTTCTTTGGTATGGAGCAGAAATTACTGCAAAGAAGTAATCGAATACAATCGGCGGAGATTGGCAATAACGGTAGTTGATATTGCTGTCGTAAAAATTATAACCTTTCCTCCTAGGCGTCGTTAAAAAAAAAGAGCTGCCTCGTTTTGTTCTTCTCTCCATTTTAATACCACAAGCAGGTTTAATCTGCATCTTACATGAATATCATGGTCGTGATTGGTAAAGCAGCACTGTAGGCGATGCGACGGAAATTGAACATTATCCATTTTATAGCTACAAATAGTTGTTACGTGACTCGCAAATGCTATTAATCGTATTACGTAATTTGTCATCATGGATACTTTTCCGATTCAGTTTGCCATGTAAATCTAAAGGTGCTTGAAATTACATGATACTTCTTGTTGGATCAAACTGATGCGCACACAATTCCGATTCTCCTTCTTTATTGATTTTGACATCTTGTATTAATTGTAAGCAAATGATTCTCTATCGATATCCCTGAGTTGTTTAACGATTATTGCAGCGTCGAATTTCGGAGAGATCATAAAGAGCGAGAAAGCACGAAATTGAATAAACGATTCTTATGGAATGTTCACGATGTTGTTCTTTTTCCGTATGGTACGAAAGTTCAATTCAAAAGACGAAGATTCGAGCAAATCTCTGTCAAGAAAATAATCAAATGCTATGAAATCTACAATTTTTGTTAACCAGTCTAATTTTATTTTATCTCATTTTATTTTTCAAGCAAGGAACTTAAGGATTTGATACGGATAGTTTTGAGCGATTCAATTAGAACTTGTGAATCAGGCATCCATAGCATTTAGCTACTCATATTATAATGCTCATAAATGTTATTATCTTCATTTTGCTAATAATATACAAAATTTTATTAATATTGAAATTTAATTATGAGTCGGACGCCGATGTTGCTGATCGATACCTTACCGTCACATTGAATTCGTATATTGTCTCGATATTATACCGTATTAATTACTATTACAAACGTTCTGTGCTCCGCGTGTGGTAATGCGCAATCACATCAAGTAACGTAATTATCGTTACGGATGTCGTTGATACATCAATACGATATGACATGCCCGCGCCCCTATCCATTGCAATATGGTTTTGCAATTATCATTAATGGTATTTGGATATTATATGTATTGTGTGTTTTACGGTGGTGTGCGCACACCCGTTTTTGCTAACTTGGTTAACATTATATTCGACATGACCGATTAATCAGCGCATAATTGATACGAATATGTAGAGAATCAATCTTGTGGATTTAATCGTTCGCAATTTGTAGATCTACGTCATTTATTTGCTTTGGAGAAAGCGATGGAGAACATGAGGTAGATTTATCATCTGCATCAATATAGAAGTAAATTTTATCGCAAATTTGTCGTGAACCGTGTTCGTACTCTCAAGCTGTATTTTCACTTTATACTAGGTTGTCCTGTTGATGTTGCGCTTATATTTTATTTAATAAAGTAACATTATCTCGAATACGCAATCGTGGTACGAAACTGGTGCCATAATTGCGAATTCGATTCCGATAACGCTTAATTAGCGACATCGTAATCTTGTTAATTAAACTACGCGTTACATTAAAAAGATATAATACGGATGTGCATTACAGCTTGTAATTAAAATGCAGTTGCGGTTTGCAATAAAAGAATTCAGCGGTATAATACGTATAACATGATTAGATCAGTATTTGTGTTCTAATTACAGAGAAAAAGTCACTTTGTAAGAGATACTAATCCATTTAATTTTTGTGCGGAACATATTGTGCGAAAATATAATTCTATGTCATGTAGGAAAAATACTTTATACATTTTTGTGAAACTACAATATTGCGCAATTTTTTTTGTTATCATTTATCATTTAGAAACATACCTAGATTCTATGTAATATTTTAGGGCATGTTATGTCTGCCGCGACAGGCGTGGTCATGAAGGTCGCATCGTGATGAAGTGCAAAAGAAAACGCTCGCGAAAGAAAGAAGATGAGAAAATGGGTTATGCAGCCGAAAGATTGGTCGACATACCAGGTCAGTGGTTTTACTGTTCTGACTCAAATTCCTTATCGCTTTCTCTACATATTGCTCGGCTTTCCTCCGTAAGTTCGCCATAGTTGCGGTAACTATCGAACTGAAAAAGAATGGCACCGAAGGCTCAAAGCATAGCAAGCAAAAGTTCTCTCTGCCTCTAGCCCGACAAAATATTTACCGATGGCAATTCTTGGATTCAGAGAGAAGCAAAGTAAAATTTGTTCCCAAAGAAAACGGCGATAGCGACATTGTAGCCGCGAGTGAATTCTTCAAGTATTATGTAGCAGTTTGTTGATTCGTGACAATCTTGATGATTAAGGGCAGACCGGCCACAAAACCAACTCGGAAAATCCCTAAAGGTTGCGATATCAAATATTACACCGATAAGATCGTATTGTAAAAAAATACTTAAAAAAAGCGTTAAATGCAGAGCCAAAAAGAATACCGTAATAATTTAAAATCAAATTTACATTTTTGTTTCGTTCTCAGATTCATTTATAAACCTTTCCTTCCTGGCAAAGAAAAGGTTTAATTGACGTAAATTCTGATATTCTTCTCTGTCATCTTAGAAGATATTAGACGCTTTTGGCCTTTTGTACGACGGAATGTTCTCTGACGCAGAGCGCAATGTGATTATGTGATTATTGAAAACGCCACGTCATTAGATGACGTCCCATTTCTACAGACTAATACGCAGGTATGCCTAATTCGTTTAAGTAAATAACTGTGAGTGAAACTCGAGGCTAATGAGAAAAGTTAGAAATGCCGCGGCAAGGTGGTATCTAACAATATTTTGCGTAAATTAAACTCTCAGCTTTCTCCCCGATATAAACTACTGCCTTGAGGAAATGTATAAGTGGCGTGTCGTGGACGCAATTTAACTTTAACAAGCATATTGAATAAATAATTAGATCTGAATACGTAATTAAAGCCGGTCGGATCATCGCGCACGGAATACCCGGGATTTCAGACCCGGGATTTGTTTAAATTTTAACTAAGCGCTCGATTAATCTGCCGCATATCAGCGGTTGTTAATTATTGCGCGCTTAATTGGCGACCAGAGCGATAATTTTAGTGTTCTTACGATACACGCTGCAACTTAGCTCATTCATAATTGGATAGGGAAGTTGGTTAAATAATAAAAAATGGAAATTCAATACGGTTGGGAATTCGATAAATGAAAACGTAGCTGGAAATAAGTTAGCAGTGCTACATACTTTTCCTCTCTTCGCCGCTCTGTCTCGCGTGTTCATCATCGTCCTCCAACGTTCACATCGTATTCGATCGACTATGTCAGATCTGCATAATTGATGGGCTTTTACCTAGTTATTTCCGTTTAGCCGTCGTTCGGGGCGTCGTAACCCCTGATAATCAGTCTTTTGCATTCTTAAAGCTCCGGTTGAGTGCCTCTCGCTTCAAATTCCTTGCCGGCATGTGATCCGCACCTTGAATAGGGCACTTGCTGCTTTCTAACATTCGACGAAGAGTTTCCGACGCATTACGATTCCACGAGAGCAGAGTACGAATCTAGAGCGACCGGGCTTATATCATTCTTCTCTTCTCTTCTAAATTTCTAACCATGCCAGTTGTTAGTGTTATCTTTCTACATTTCCTTCTCCCTTCTTTTGCCNCCCTCTCTCTCTCTTTCTCTCTAGACTGTATTTATTTAATAGTAAAAATAGCATTCCGAAGGATATAACTTGCCCAACGAAATGCGTGTTACCTCCGTGTAGCGGACTAATAAAAATATGGAGAATTTCGCAGACAGTATAACAAAAGCGAATATTAGAAATTAACGTGGAAATGTACTTACGATCCATTACGCTGAGAGAAAAATATGGTAAACTGAAAGTGCAAAGTGATGTACAAAATATTTTTCTGACCTTATAATGTTTCAAATATAATTAAAATAACCGCTAGTTGGTAGGAGCAGAAAATAAAATTAAAAAGTCAATGACATATTACAAACCGACCATTTTTCATGTCATTCTATCGTATTATATATTTATATCAAAGAAAGATATTACGTGCTCTAATTCTTATTCTCTTCTGATATATTTCTATTTATGTTGAAAACATGATATATATGGAAACGGATGATTTAAAACAACAGATATTGCATTTACAATAACAGATATCTCAGTACGATCGATTGTTTATAAAACAAGCAGGATAACTAAAAATGACAGACGCTTCACCTGCTTGTCGCGATGTATCGTAATCGCTAAAATCTTACATCACGAGCGTACCATTAGCGCGCGAGTATGATTGCGAAATAAAGAGCGGCGGAATGCTCGCGCACGGCCGAAATTCTGCGAAAACTGCCACGCATTCCTGTAGAATACGACGAAGCACGATTCTCGTAAAAGCTCAGAATCCCGTTTTCTCGGTACTTCTCCCCGGCTATTTTCTTCCATTAGTTCGCCGCTATATACACCCACCTGCCTCGTGCAAATCTGAATTCATAATGTAATCCATTCCACGGATGGAGCGGCGTTTTCTCGCGACTAATAGCGCACCTCCTTTCGCAATATCGTATCTCGATTACTGGCTGCCACTTATACTTTCGTGTTTCACGCGCGCCAGCTATTAATCTATTTATCGTTTCTTTCTCGCCCTTTCTTTATCGGTTCCTCGCAACTTATTTCTCACCGCGCCGCGCCGTGCCGCTCGATACATCCCGCCAATCGCTCGGCAAATATGCGGTCAACACTTGGTGAACTCACGTAAAGCGGAAACTACCGGCCCTTGTAGCACGCAAGATCGCTGCTCCCGGATCCTCGGATACCGACACGAACGGCATTTTAGAGCGCATCGCCTTGTCTGCGGTAGGTGGCTTGCAGTCGGACGAAACGCAATATACGCGAGCACGATGACGATGAACTAGGGCGGGAGTGATCTTATTAAAAAACATCCCTCCATGCCGGATGAGGATGCGATGCAGCTATCGCCGAGTACTGCGAAGCTACTCGTCGCGGAGAAAGGCAGCGACCTCGTCCCTCAGTGGGACAAGGATGCCGACGGCCTCTTGTCTCGGAAATTTTTTAATAAAGTACGCTGCAGCGGGCGGTGACGTTCGCCCGCCGTCCACGTACCAAAGACACGATGAGCCGTGCGTCACCGCGAATTACTCTGGAATTGCTTACGAGTCGCGCCGCCGTGAAATGCATCCCTGGCGGTGAATGACGGCCGAGAAGCTTAAGGCCGCTGTCACGTCGCTGCAACGTTGACGTCGTGGATTTGCAGAGGGGAAACTAATGTTTTCTGTCTCATCGCGTTTATACAGATTTCACGTGGGTGCGCATGTCACTTAAGCTTTCAATCTCGGTTGAGGTATTCTCCACCGCAATGATCTTGATCGATAATCCATTGCCGGAAATATATACCGCGTGCTATTTCCTTTTCTAGTAGACTATCCAAGATCTTTCCAAGATTCGATACGTACAATATGCTGTTTAAACTGTTTATTTTCATTCTCGCCGACTCTCTTGAGGTCAAATGCTTAAAAAAAAAATCCACTTGTCAAGAATTCTCAGGCAAATTGAATTATCTTATGCTAATAGCAATCTCTTTACTTATTTCTCTCTGAATTAATCAACAATGCATGAAACTTTTACTTTCTTATCAACATACATGTGCATATTGCTGTAAATTGCTCCTTCCAGGATTGCTTGTGTGTTGTGCTGCTTTCTTGCAGCATATTACATTTTCATCATTGTCCTTTCTTCTGTAGATACAGATAATTTATCAATTTATTAAAATTTGCTGTCAATATCTTTTTCTAAACTATTACTTGTTACAAGACAATTTTACAAAGACACTGGTAACGTGTAATATTTGAAAATATAGGGACTAACGTAATTAAATCAGCAATATTTCTTGTTACTTAATATGTATTTGTCTTGCAGTGTCTATATGTATTAGAAATTTAATAATCTAATGTATAATATAATAATATATGGAAAATATTGTAGAATATCAGTTCACAGAGAATGCTTTATTCTTAAACAAATGTATCTTCAAATGCTTTCGTTCAAGCATATTAAAGAATATAAACTTGGTGAACTCAGAAGTTATGAAGTCTTCATCATCTATGGAAGTAGATTAAAACTTTTAAGTTTACCGACGTAATCAGGATGACTACTTGAGCATGTTCGTACTCCAGTCGACGAGACTGAAGAGCGCTCTTGAAAATTCGAGAACTTATTCGAGAGCATAAGTATCAGCGATTAACTCTTTTAACAACGAGAAAAAAAAATAGTTGGAATAAATATTGAACGGCAAATTTTTTTAGTGACATGTTCTTTGAAAACGAGAAAGTGGATTATATAATAAAGTTATAATTTTCTTTCTCTATACTGAAATACGTAATAACAAGAGTCGCTGACAAATCAGTAAGTTGCTAACAAGAGATACAACTAAAATAAATACTGAATCATTAAGATAAAATAAGCTATTTGTGATAAAAAATAAATTACCATTATTGTAATAATATAATTTTTGTTCCAATAATATGAAATAAAAAATAAATTATCATTATTGTAATAATATAATTTTTGTTCCAGTAATATGTCAATTCAAAATTATTAAATTAATTAGAAAGACGCCTGTTTTTGTATTCATAACTTTAATTTAAAATATGTGACATCCAATTGTAAAAGAATGTACGAAATAATGTTTTTTCTTATAATTTAATAATGTATATTGTATTAGAAAATGTGACATCCAATTGTAAAAGAATGTACGAAATAATGTTTTTTCTTATAATTTAATAATGTATATTGTATTAGAAAAAGTTATGAGTGAAAAAATATCTTAATTCTTTTTACTTTCACAAATTTGATTAATAATTAAATACTTATATACTCTGAAATAACAATGCACATCGGAGTTTCACCTCCATATTGCGAGTAATGGAATATAGTTGCTTAGCGAAAAACTTTTTAATGTTTTGCAAGGTTTTGTAGCGTGTGAGCTTTTTAGCCTAAAGCAACGCAACGTTGTATCTACTATGTTATAGTAAAACTAGAAATTATTTATAAACAGTATCCGACAAAACCGCATGCTAGCCACATGAAATTGACTTTCGTAAGATAAGGTAGAAACTTGTGTAAAATACTATGAAAATATCCGCTTGAAGATATTGTAAAGTTGAGAACATAATAATTAAGTATTTTTTCGTACAAAAATAGTAGGAGCTAGATTTAGTCGTTAAGTTAATTTATTTTGCAATTATTCATAAATATAGTTTAGTCTATTATCGGTGAAATAAACAATATAAAATAATAGTAAGCAATATAAAATAATAGTGAAATTTACGAAACATTGTCGCGAGAAAGCTGTATTTGACGAAACAAATCTCATATATTAATCTTAACAAGTTTAAATTGAATAAATGAAATAAAGTATATACATAACAAGTTTGACAGTTTAAAAAATACCTCTCGTTAAATTTTTATTTAAAAAGGAACAATTCAAGCATAAATCCGCTCTACGTACCATTATATGCATCAAAAGGAAATAAGTGTGAACAAAAGGAAAAAGAGGAAGAGATATAAAGCACAATACACAAAGCGAAATATATGTATATACAAGCGTAAACTTAACAAGAAAAAAAAACAGAGAATACATGTGGAGATTAATCAGTCGTTTGATTGCAACATTCGCCAAATGAATTACCTTCATCTCTCCATTTCACTCCTTTTGTACTTGCAACCGCAGTTTTCTCCGATCCGAAACTTTTTTTAAGCTACGGTCGGCTTTCAATATCAAACCCCTGACTCGATTGGCGCTCTTTAGCCTTTTGATCGTTCGTACCCTGCCCACGACAAAGGCGGTTGTCCACATGTTCTCGCCCCTGACGCATGGGCTGACTCGACCTCGATTTCACTACTGGCACTCACCGACGGTCACGTAGTACGGACTTAATATGGCAATACGTGGCGTATCGATTTAATTTTCAGAGCAAACTACGTTACTGATTGCCTCGTGAAATTTAATGCCGTCTGTCGGGGTTACGATTCCAAGTATACAGTATGCGACGCGAAAAAGTTGCCTGTGCGTAGAATGTGTAACACATACATCAACGTGCGATGTATATCACTCAGAAGATGTTTTGCATCTCAATAGTGAGATGTGTTGCTACATATATGTATATTTATGATTTTTCACATCTTGTTGTATAATGTACTCTTTCTGGATCAGGTATTACAGCGTTATATTAACAATGTCATTGTAATCTCGTCTTAATTTACACTTATTTTTACGCATTCAATAAAACTCTTAATATTAGTATTATTATTTTTAGTTCAACATTGAAATATTATAATTAACATAGTTATCAAACTGAATCTAAATTCACTGCATCAAAATTTTAACGCTTTTGTTTCTTCGATTAATTTATTTAAGAAAATCACAAGACATCGTGTGCACTGTTTATCCCTTTCGTGCCTGAGTTTTTTCTAAGAATAGTTTGCTTCGAACTCGCATTCCACTAGAGGTTTTGGAGGTTGTTGATGACAGAAATTCAGTTTAAATTTCAAAATTAAAAATGGCGAATTCAAGATAGTAGACCAAACCAAAATGTAAAGTTTGTTCACATTTGAATGAAAATCATTCACTAGGTTTAGAGGTTTCTGATAACGGGTTGCTGATAACGAATCTGCAGTCCAAATGTTAAAATTCAAAATGGCGGATCTAATATGGTGAACCAAATTATAAAATTTGTTTGCTCCGCTTGAACCTGCTATTTTGAAATGAGATTTAATTTTTTTTTATTTGGCCCTTATGTAATTTTTAAAATAATAGAAAGAGCTCGATATCTTAAGTTTTATGGAAGTTATACATATTTTTAACTTTTATCTCATTTTACTAATATTTGAGCAGACATATAGATAAAAGGACAAAACTTACAAAGATGTTGATTTTTTCCTGAAGAGTCCTATTCTTTATCTTTAAAATGAGCCTAGAAACATATCGTTATCTTTATTTTTGTAGAAGATATTTTGTAGAAGAATTTTTAAAGTGCTGGAATTATATGCTCCACCAGGCACGAAAGGGTTATAATAACTTTAGTCAGTCTCCGGACAATATACATCGTGCTGTGCTTAAAGATGGCAGCGAACAGACGGAAAAATAATACTTAAAAGAGACAGAGAAATAATGCAGAAACAACTGTATCACGAATAATGTAGGAGCATCTTGTGTACCGCAAGATCGCAAGAGTAAGAAAGAGGGAAGTATTGCTGAAGCTAAGCACCGAATCTGCCGCCAGTCTTCATTATTCCTGCTGGCACATCCCATTGCGACACACCTCTCGTGCATCCCGACTCAAGTCCGAGATATTTCGATTAACGCTGCCGCTCAACGCAATTATCTTGCCGATTCGCAGCCGAGATCGCTTTTCTAACGACCAACGACTTGTCAGATGTTGATTTAAACCGAAATGTATAATTTACCGGATAACCACGTAATTTAAATCAAGATAGCGTTGATTTCGAATGATTAAGCATCTCTCCCACATTCCGTTTACTGAGAAATTAATGGTATTCCCACATTCTAAACTAATCGCGGTAATGATTTATTTTTAACGATGCTAC
This sequence comes from Tetramorium alpestre, assembly GCA_021460005.1. NCBI lineage: Eukaryota > Metazoa > Arthropoda > Insecta > Hymenoptera > Formicidae > Tetramorium > Tetramorium alpestre. The sequence goes on along the minus strand of JAJVSH010000078.1, from coordinate 619,609 downwards.
TAACTAAATGAAAATGATTTACAAGTTACGCATTAATTATTATGACTGATTGAAAAATATTTATATTGAAAATTAAGCAAATTAATATTTTTCCATTAAATTATCTTTAATGAAATAATCGGTCGGTCGTTTCAGAGATTTCAATATAATGAAAAATAGAATTAATTATTGGTGAAATAACACTAAAGATAATAAAAATATCGCGTTTCATATTCCTCCGTAATGCTACATTGGCACAATAGTTATTTTGAAAACAACACCTTAATGATCATATATATTTCGAGAACAACACTTTTGTCGAAAGAAATGTGAAGAACTGTTTAAAAACGGGAAATTTTGTCTCATATGTATACATATGATTTACGCGCAAAGATTTTATTCCTTCTTCCTTTTAGGCTGAGAAATTCTCCTTGTATCGTCTAAACTGGCTTATATCCAAGCTGTAAGTTATATGAGGAATATTCATTTCAAAGAATTATTGTGTTTGCGTGCCTCGCTACTCGTTCGAATCGCCATCATTTCAAATTAGGTGGAGTAAAGATAAACAAAAAAAAAGTCTGAAATACTGAACTACAAAGCTGTTAATTTAGCGCTTAGAACAAGCCGCAATTAGACCAAGCGGTTTCGTGATTTACTTCGAAAAAGATTTCACGCGTCGTTAGCACTTTATTAAGATACTTACTCCGGATACAGCGACCGATTAATCGCGTTTAATGAAGCATCGATAACATATTATTTATAATGAGAAAAACCGAAAAGGAGGAGAGAGAAAAAAATCATCATTTTAATAGAATCGAAAACCGAGTACTGCAACGACGATACAACGATGTAAAGGGATCGAATCGGGTCACGGCCTCAAGACCCGTTGGAATTTTACTTCTCTGCTCTTTCCACTCCCTGAGCATAGCACGCTTCTATTGACGCCAGAGAATTTTCAAATGCGTAGTATTTCGAAAGGAACAAATCATATTTAAAAGTCGTCTGTGTCCAAAGCTTCGTTAATATCGTTGAAATGAACGATTCAGATTTTGAGCCAACTATTCTCATCCCACGCACGATTCTTTTTATAATTGCAAGAGCTTTTGCACATTCCAAGTGCCAAACAATGACATAACGTATTTTGTTATTGAGTTTGCACTTTATGACTTCGAGAGAGAACATTACTTTCGCGATGTAAAGCATGAAAAAACATCGACTAAATTAATTATTGAAAGTTTTTGTGATTTAGTAATCTACATGTACATCATCAGACTCTCGAGTGAATATATTTGTACAATCGATATATGTATGTACGTTTCTTTACTTCAGAATTAGAATTTTCTAACTCGATGAAACATCAACCAAACATTACCAATGTTGTTTTATCGATATATATTTTATCTTCATGACAAACACTGTAGTAACATAAATGTATGTATATATAAGTGTTTACAAACTTGGCCTAAATGTCAGCGAAAATGGACTGCTTTGTTTTGGTTTTTATTCTTTCAAATATGAATGTATAAGGGAACGCTAACTAGCGCAGATGGTTCATGTATTCTATAGGAAATAGCTTAACATGCGGAGTATAATTTATGATGCAAGATAGCAAGCTGCATATGTTTATGCGGAATGCATTTGGGAGTGATTCTCGCAATAGCTCTTTTGGGAAGTAACGCAATCCCGAGGTAGGAACCTTCGGTTTCGTGCATCCCTTGAATTCCATGAAAGTGTTATAAAGCAACGTCATGAGTAGAAATGGTGCGGGGAACGCAGATACAATAGAGGAGAATCTGTATCCTATCGACAATCTCTGAGGAATTTTGTGAGAAGTGTCTCGCAAAATACGGTATGTCGAAACGCGAATTATTCGTGAGCATTTCTAATCGTAGTCGCTATTCTCTCGATTCCTATCATTGTTTGCTTGTAGAAAGAGATGACATTCTCTTCGTAAAAAAATACATATATTATAATTCATATTGATTTAAAGAAGTTTTTAATAAAAAACTAAAACTTTTATTTTAAAAAGTTTAAAAAAAAATAACAGCATAATGTAAAACTATTATTATTAATCGTTGATCAGTAATAGTAAATTTTTGTTTTATTGACATTAATATTAATTGAATTTGAAATTAATAATTAACTATTTTAAGACATTATACATTCAGTACTCATGTATTAAAACTTTATGAAAAAAAAAAAAAGGAAAACTATTTTAGTTTAAAAAACTATTTTAGAACAAAACCTATAATTTTGAAATCTCATTATTGTTCTAAGCAATTTTAAGAATAATATATAGCATTCATGCATATACATATCCTTTGAACTTTTAGATCTGATGAAATGTCATATAGTTAGGTCATCACACACGGATGATGATGAAATTCCTATATAATATATAAGACTATATACAATCTTCTGGATAATTTTATATTTAGTAATAATGTCTCTCAATCAGCAAGATGGAATAAATTTGCATGGGCGTTATTTTGCGATTTATTCGCTTCATGTAATACTAGACAATATTTAGTACCACCCAACGTTATAATAATTTCTATAGTCGAGCAAAGAAAATATATATATCAGCTACATTACGACCCTATTATTTAAATAATCTGAAATTATTTTTTGTTTAACATAAATTAGAAAAACAGCTTGTTTCATAATTTCCTGAGATGACTCCGCAAGATTCTTATAAGAAAACAACGTATTCTCATAAGAATTATGCAGGAAGCTTTAATTATTTAGCAATTTTATACTTAACTGTTAAATATATATATATACATATGTGTGTATGTATGTGTGTTATTTCTTACATAAAATTCTAAAAGAAGATTTTATGCTGCTACAACATGCTGTTACAACATGTAAACCTTTATGTACTTTTAATAATTCACTATAACGATTCAAAATGCAATAAAATGCTTCTTGAAGTTAACTTTTCCTATGACCGGAACACTAATGCTTTTACGCAGAATGTCGTCATACATCGGGGTGCAAGTACGAACTCTTATGCGTTAGCTAACTAACCAAAGCTGGTTAAACATAAAAGATTGATGGTTGCCTTAACAAGCAAAATTAGCCCTAATGTTCATTCATGAATGTCATTTTGCAAACTTTATGAAATATTAATAATTCTCGCTATTTCCCTAAGCAAGTATATTTAGATGTTATAAATATAATGAGAACAATGTTTCTTACATTTTATACATGATATTAAAAATAGATATTAAAAAATAATCATACAAAAAATAATGGTTTTTAAGAAAGGAACGTTATTACCAAGCAACGTAATAATTTAATAAATAAAAAGTTATAATTTATTAATGAATATGCCACAAGAAAAATATTAGTAAAAGCAATTTCAGCATAAACTTATTTCTAATCCTTGAAGTATTTCTGGTACTGGAAAAATTTACAATTATAACTGAGAGTTATCTATTTAAAACTTTCGTAGTATTTTCTGCTTCCTTGAACCATTCAACTTTTCAATGCGGTCTTCCTCTATCTTAATAAGCGACGAACTGAGATGTACTTATTTCTTTGATAATTAAAATGCGGCACCATATAGAAAAAAATCTGCATTCATTCCTTTTACGTATTTTCATCTGCGTAAATCAAATTTATTTACACATGCCGTTCAAGGTAAAAGCCACGATTTAATATTTCAATGGATTTCAACGCTGTATAGAAATTTATTATAATAATGTTGCAGCAGCATTATTATTGATATTTTCTTTTAAAATTATTGTGTTTTAATATGATAATAAATATATAAGGTAAATCATGCACAGCAAAAGTAAAGTGAAAATCGAAGATTTTCTAATCAATTAATGCATCCTTATAATCGTAGAAATGTGTTAAAAAACAACAATGATGTAATCCGATTTTGAGCGATTTGCATTCTTGCCTAGTCGTAAAAAGCTATGTGGAATCCATTTGGTGATTGATTTCGCGTCTGTACTTCTAAATACGAATAAATTTGCTTACAAATGGATGAGTCAACTAAATGAGTTTCTTCGTAAATATGTTTACGATCCATTTATAGCCATGATAAAAAATTGCAAAGGAAATTTCAACAAATTGGCATTATAATTAAATTGCGTAAATATTAATAAGTTTTTTTTAGAATCCATTTTATAATCGATACACACGAATATTAATCTTTTGGAGCGCAACATACTTTAGAAATGTAGAGAATCTCAGCTATAAAGTTTTGTAATTAGACTATTTTTAATAGTAATGCCATTCTTAGAAAATTATACATATTTTCCGTGCCGCCTTGTATTAAAAGAAGAAGAAAAAAAATTGATTATATTTCTTTAAAAAAATATTATGTCAGTACATTAAAAATATTTAAGTACGAAATGAACAAAAATTTTCCGCTTTTTTGGGGTACAGTCAAGTAAAAGCCACATACGAAACACGCTGTTGCTTATTAGAGATAATTGCAATTCTATTGTAAACGGTAGCTTACACTCCGTTGCACGTTGTTCCATCGTTGCGGAGCTGCTAAACTAATCGCATTAAAAGACAAGAGTGAGAACTACTTCCTTCCTGAATGTATTCCGTCCAACTCTCTCTCCCTCTCTATCGTCTCGCGTACTTTCCCTAACAAATGCAGATACTTCAGAAGATGCTGTAAACTTTGCAAAACGTTTTATAAGTGCTCGCGTTCCAAATGTAGAATATGTCAGAAACAGAACTTAGAATTAATGACTAGATTTTGCCGTAGCTTAATTCTTTTTTGATGTTATCTCTTTTTATAGACATAACATTTCTCCTACTAATAAATAACTGAAATATATAACTCACATTTACATACGCAAAATTTGTTATCAATTTTATTAAATTACGTAGTATAGAATATATCACGATAAATTTGTTGTCGATTTTTACTTCTACTGCATCGTCGATATGTAGGAAATTAATTACATTAAAAACATCGATATCTCCTTCATTAAATCTTTCATTAGATAATTTTTATTACTCAGCGTTATTTTAAATACCAGGTATACTCGATAGAATACGGTATACATTTTAATATTATTTTGTAAACTTATTACAGTTTATCTTTAGCAATTATCTTCGTCAAAGAAAAACTGACTTTAATTTTATTATGTCTGTGACTAGAAGAACATTCAATTATTTTTCTGGAATACTCTGTATAATGAAACTTCATTCTAATGCACGACGAAGTGTATTATTTTCTTAGCAGTCGTGCTAAGCTTCGTGAAATAAAGATAAGCGGGTAACAGTGAAGAAGACAAATCGTGCTTTCCATTCGTTCTTGTTAATAGCCAAAGAAGCGTCAATCTAATCGCATTAAAAGATTAAACCGCGATGATTGCGATTGCGGTCGTCCGCCTCTCCTGTTCCGGTCGCGTGGTGCTTGTCGCTCTTCCATTTGTCACCAGTCAGAAAAATCCGATGGCAATATCGTCGGTCGGGAGGGCCTCATGTCGCGTCTTTCGTTGAGTGGATGAGAGAGAAGGATGTGAAAGAGAACAAGAAATCGTGGAACAGGATTGTCAAGGTCCATAATGGTGTATATAGTAAAAAAAAAATAGTGGAGTAAAAAAGTAGTAGGATGCGCTTTAATAGATGTTCACATGTCACTTGTTCATCGGAATACTCTCTCAAAAGAAAATATTAAAAGAATCTCTCGATGCTTAAAGGGTAATAAGTAGTAAAAATAAAAAAGATAAAAATAAAAAAAATCTTACGTTTCTGTAGCTCCTTTAATGATCACGTAATTAAAAAGAAAAATAACCTTTCGCCAATATTTAGAGGGCAACTCCGTATCTCTTTTATAATAAATATCGAATTAGATTTGCCGGTCTTAACGCTTAATTTTTTTTTTTTAGTTTAATTGTATAATTTAATACGTGTATATTCGGAATACTGAATATTACAGCGAGATATATGTGTCGATTCACGACCAAAAACTAAATTTTAACTCTTTTTTGCAACAAGCCATGTTATTTGTAAATCCACCGGATCTTTAAATGACACATTTTATCCTCGGTCGACATATTCAAGATCTTCATTCATCGCCTGTCATCGCATCTTCTTGACGGACACGATTTTCGTGCACGTAATAATCATTATTATCGTCACGATATGCTGCTTCATTCAAATATCAAGTGAAGAAACTATACTTTCTATTCGCGTGATCGAGTTTACACTTTTCCACTTCCTATCCTTATTATCCCAATTTTATTGTATATATATAT